>RJWH01000024.1:1200000-1800000 GCA_004363575.1 Solenodon paradoxus
CTTGATTTTGACTCAACATAAAAAGGAGAAATTTCTAGAGGATTTCGAGCAGTGGAGAGATTTATCTTACTTTAAAGGGATCAATTCAGCTGTTATGTAGTGATGTATGAGAGAGATAATAGCCAGCTAGAGTTAAACTGAGACCAGAGAGAACTTTATCATGGGAAACAAGGTGAGACATGAGGATAGTTTGGGCATACGGGTAAAAATAAAAGATTTTAAGAATGGTCAAAAGCAATCAAATATGTTTTCTTGTACATTTTCTTAATAAAATAAAGAAGATAAAGATAATAGAGCAATCTTCTAAAAAATATTTGACTACACAGCTATGAGCATTTGGTAGCAATTAAGCATGGGTGTAGTGCAGAAGGAGGGAGGGGAAGACAGGAAGAACAGGATATGGAAGGACACCTGAACTTCACCAAGGACAAGAGGACCATTCATCAACCAGTTTGAAAGGCAACTACTGATGGCAAATTAAAGCCCTTGCCCCATCCCAGTACACCCCTGGGTTGGGATCAGGGTGGGAAAATAGCTCATAAAAGTCTCAGGCCTGAGGCTCCTGGTGCCTGTTTCCCTCTCAGAATGGCCTGCCCTTACTTTGTCTCTTAAGGGTGTACTTTTACTTTCACGTCAATAGACCTTGTTTGCTTTCTGCCCACTGTGCTAAATTCTTTGTTCCTAGAATGGTCTGGTTCAATGAAACTTTCTCTTGGATCACAGAAACCCAGGAGCAAGACCTCAAGACGCTCACAGTAATATCATCATAGATTCAAACACCAGATAAACTTTTTAAAAAATTAGGTAAACGCAAATCAGAGTTGAGAAACTTCGTAAGTAGACTTTCTCTAGAGAACTTCTATAGAATTGATTTTATCTGGAAATAAAGTAGTATTAAGAAATACAGTCTTCAGGATAATAGAATAATTATCAATGTCACACATCCAATAACATATATATATCTATGTATGTATACACACACACATGTAACATTGTATATATGGCGGGAATAAAAGATAAATACAAATTAGGACTATTACGTTGTTACAAATTAACAAGGATATAGATTTAAATCAAACAAAATATTGATATAATGAATCGGGATAGAAAAATTGCAACCACAGATATAGAATGTACATCATTTTCAAGAAAAACAGCATATTCAGAAAAATTTGTTAAAAAAAGGCAAAAAAACATGTCTCATTATATTCCCATGCATCAATCAATATCCTTAAGTGCACATACAGGTGCACTCTGGCATACAGCAGATAAGGCCACCTGATGTAGTCCACACAGATTCTAAGGACCCAGGTTCAAGACCTGGGACTGGGGAAACAACCAATATGAACAATTAAATAAAATGAATAAAATATTTCCTCTTTTCTCTTCCTGCTTGCCTGTCTACCACCTTCATTACTGCCTGTACCTTTCCATTAAAAAAATAAAAGAGCACATACAACTAAATTGGTAGTTGATATAAAGAGATTACTAGGGAACAAGTATGTCACAATGTTAGGGAAAAGTGAATTCACTCTTATAAGTAACTGTCAAATGAACAAAACTGAAAATGATGTGACAATGGTAATGAAAATACTACAGACTAATTTCTCTGTTGAATTCAAAATGATAATTTGTACAAAATATAACATATATTTCACTTAAAGAGAAATAAAAAGGCAGTTTAACATTCAAGGTGAAAGTTAAAATAAGAAAAAACACTAAATTATATAGAGAACAAATATTAAATATGAGTATAAAGTAATATGCTATTGAACTACAATAGGCAGAATCAGACACAAAATTTGGTTCTGGGAAGACTAATTATACTGACAAAGATCAAGCAAATAATCAAGTAGAAAGAAAAGAGAAGTATGACAATGTTGGGAAAGAAGAGAAGGCATAATGCATAATTGTTGCAGAGATAATCTAATGATGCTGTATATAACTTTATGCAAAGGGTAAAATGATCAAATTTCTAGAAAAAATTAACTAATAAAGCTAATAAAAGCTTGAATAGGAAATCTAAATAGTCTAAAACAATTTGATCATTATAGTTTTTGATATTTTATAACATTTAATATAAATTATATTTTTCTCTATAAAGAAAAACAAGTCACAGAGTTTAATAACAGAATTTCATAAATCATTCAAGGAAAACATAATCTAAAAACTATTCAAACCTTTTTAATTTAAAAATTTTCTTTTTAACAATTTGAATTTAAAATATTAATAGCATATAAATATATGAAAATATAAAAGCCATTTACAATCATCAATATTGCCAATTTCTAAAAAACATATGACAAATTGAATGCAACAGTGTTCAAATGTTGTGGAGTGACTATTCTCTAAATGCTTAGTTCAACTTGAGAAAATAGTATTAATCATATCAACACACTAAAGTAGTAAATCACTATATAATCATCTCAATAGATGCACAAATTAAAATAATTTTGAGTTGAATGTTTGTACTAGACTAGGAATAGAAAGACGTACATAAACTTAAAAAAATTGGAAATATATACAGAAGGATAAACAAGCAATATTTGACGCTGGAATGTTTAAAATTTTGCTTTAACATCAGCTGCAATTCATGATTTTTCTGGATATTATAGACAACACAATAAAAAGAGAAAATTTGCAAATGAAAAAAAAATATGATTTCATCATAATTTTCAAAATGATATCATTACTTGTAATGAAGGGAAAATTTGATCTAATAAAATAAATGAGAGCTATGTAGAAAATTAAGAAGATTGGTTTAAATGTATTGAAATACTTAAGTGAATTTATAGGCTTATATATTCATAGATGTAGATTAAATAGAATTATGATATGCATTCTCCTCAGTGTATCTATTGACATAAGAGAATTGGAATAAAAAACTTAAAAGTGCTTTTCATGGAAAAAGTGACAATACCTTCCTGAAAACCAAACCAAAAAGAGAAACATTACTGTCAAGACAAAAATAAAGAACATACTGTTTTAAATATTACTCTTTCTGCTCCCAAGATATTTTACAAAGAAATATAAAATAAGACAGTTGAGTACTTTCTAATACTAGGATATTATATCCAAGTAATAGAAAAATAAACCTAGAAGCAGATTCAGATAAGGCAAATACGAGAGAAACAGACTATAAATCGCAAGGATGATTAAACAATAAGAAAATATATTGGGAGGGGTATGAAAATGAATCTTTCTATTTTTATATTCATAAACAAAGATAAGTTATTATTGAATAAAAGTTAAATGTAAAAGGAATAATTTGAAAAGAACATATGAAAATTTTTTATGATTTCATGGCAAAAATGAATTTCTTTGGAATAGATTGTATAACATGATATAATAATAAAGTCATGTGACACAGCCTCTTTCCAATTCAGAAACAAAATATTGAAAAATATTAACCACTAATTGATCAATACACTCTCTCAAATATATTTTAGGTACATATACCTGCTGGTAAATATACAAATAAATATACAGTGATTAATAAAATATTCAAGACACATTATACACTTTAATTTAGAAAAATAAAAAAAACCCAGAAAGTAAATATTTTGTTTCAGGAAAATGCAATCACTTAAAGAACAAAGTGGGTTTCAAAAATAATGGTATTGTTCCATCTGTAAAGAGGGGTGTAGATATATACATGATTGTATTAAATATTACTTATATTATAAACATTGCATTTGTATTTGAGCACTTTTTTAATATATGAAATTTCATTATTAATGCATTTATCAACAGCTATTTTCATTGGTTGATGAACTTTTGAGAATTTATGATTTGAGGAAATATAATTTCATCTTTAGCTTGCTGTGTCCATATTTTTGGAAGGCAATGCTGTACTAGCTTAGGCAGAGAGCCTTTTTGCAATCCCTGGAGTGTACCACCTATTCTCAATTCCCAAAAGACTTAGAAAACAGAAAATGCCCCACAGTACAGTTAGAAATCTACAATTATAAAATCACAAAAACTAGACTTAATCATGTACCAAATATGTTTACATTTGTGCTAAATGTGTTGTTAATATCTAAGTTAGTTTAGAAGAAGATAATATAAAATTAAGCAAGAAAATGATATAAAAATACATAATTACTGGCTATAATACATAATTACAACTCCTCTGTTTGTAAATGACATACTGAAAGGCTGCACATTAGGCAAACAGAGTCCAGTTGAAGGGGTGAACAAGAGAAGTTACTGCACACTCATATTGTTACCTGGGTACAATATTAGGAGCAGGTAATTTATAATAGAAAATATTTTTAACTTTTGAAATCCATAATCTGATAGCTGTCTCATCTTTTTCATCTTGAATATTCATATGTTTTAAGAATCAGGATGTTCCTCAAAATTGTCATTCTCTTACAAAAAACATCTACATTGGAAACTTACATATACGAATTTAATCCTGCCATATGTAGATTAAAAATGAAAATGACTTGTCAGTCTCTAAGATGGAGATCACAATCCCTGTTATCACTCTGTTTTCTGGGAAGAACAATCAGTAAATGCTAAAAAGAACTCATTTATAGCTAAGAAATTGGGTAACAGATGCCAAGATTAATGGCGCATATCAATAGTATGTAAATTTTTGACAAATATTGTAAACACGACGTTTTCAAAATAGAGCTTCTCAGAAAGTTTTTATCATGAGAAGTTTTAATTTCTAGTTTCAAATATAGGCTATTTTCAAAGGATTCAAATGAACATGCATTGGAAAATAATGGAATGGGAAAGCTTTCTGAGTAAACATGATAAATGCAGAACATTTATTCCTGGTGAATAATACATAGTGACAGAAAATACTGCAAAAGAATGTATTGAAGTTGGCAAAGTTACGACTATAGAAGAAAAAGAAAGAAAAGCCTCTCTGCTGTCTAGTCATCAACGAGTGTGCTGAAGCCAAGAGAAATCTGGCATCTATCCCAGATGAATATAAATGAAATTAAAGAAATTGAAAGGCACAGGTTACTGCTCACCAGTAGACTTGCATTCAGCATCAATCACATGAAAAAATATAATTGCTCCTATTGGGATACAAAATTATTCCAACCAATATGTTCTTTCTCTCAGAGATGTAAATCGTGAAGAAAAATTGAAGAAGTTAAACTTAATCTCATAGGAAATAGAATGGTAGTCACTTATTTGAAGATTTAAACACAGCAGGGATCAGCAAAATCATTCCAAGTGAACTCCTTATATTTGTAAAATGAAGTGACAAACAGGATGAAATGTTATCAAAATTTTCATTCACTATTAACTGGTTTATAAATCACAGGAAACAGGCAGTTTTTACCACAATAGTCTTTATATTTTCACATCTGTTTCTTCATTGTTATATCATGCCTGTTATCTAATGGATTTGAAATCATTTACTGGGTTACCATAGTGCATAATTAGGGAATCACATGAAACAGACAATTTGAAATAAGTGCACTGCAGTGGATGGGACCAGCCACCATTAGAACAAATTAATTATTATAATTTTATTTGATCTTATCATTAAACAGTGCACACTATGAATACCAGGAGCTATTATAACATTCTTTTTAGAATTCCACTACCAGTCAGGTTTTGTATACTAAAAATGCCTGAATTAATAAATGCAATTCAAATTTTAATTGTCATGGTAAATTTTACTTTTTAATTTAAAATTAATATCTTTAACAAGTATGGGAAGTACGTTGTGACTTCTTTCTTTACAGTTTGGTGAATGAAAGAATCAAGAACATTGGTAATTGTGGTACATTGTAAGAGGTCTTAAGACAGGTTCACATGCTGTATACAAACATCAAACAGAATCTAACCAAGAATGTGAGCTAGAAAAAGTTTCTCGACACATTCTATGTGATCAGTAAGTGAAAAGGAGCCAAGCTGTCAAACAACATTCTGATTAGACAGACTAATAAAATTAGTTACAAAATATTTCTTTCTATTTTATAAATCTCTCAGTAAAAAGAGATTCTGTGAAAATAATAATTTTAATTGACTAAAACTCACCTTTGTTTACTGAATGCATGATTGCAAAAAGACTTGCACCATACTGAAGTTAGATGTAATTTAAGGTAGAGATTATACATTGAGTTTATAAAACAATGATTATATTTAGTAAAATTATCTTGAGAAGTTATTAAATCTCCTGAATACATACGCTGCCTTTCATACATCAAAATCATACATTTCTTAATAAAGGTGATTTGTTTCTATTTTTCTTTACGTTTTAACAGATACATGTCTTAGTTGGAATGTAATAAAATGCTATTTCTTGTGTTTACAACCATATGGAATGAAAATTGACTTTCCTTATACAAAAAAACAGATTCAGTAATGTTCATTTTGTGTGGATGTCATTCTGTGAAAGCGGTGGAGAAATTAGAACATCTGAAGATCCATCTGAAGAATGTGGAATCATATCTTTTGTCACAGTCTCACTCTTAAGTTGCTCTCTCCCTGAGTAGAAGCAGGATAAATTGTTAGTGCTCTTTGTGCTATTTAACTCCCTCTTGCTGTGTATATATATATATATATACATATATATATACATATATATGTATATATATATATATACATATATACATATATATGTATATATATATTAGTTTTTCTATTTCTGAACATGAATTGCCATGTCCAGTACCTTATAAGCACCTACATTTATTAATTCACAGTTGTGTAGATCAAAATTTCTGGGAGGACATAGCTGGGTTTTTGGCTCAGGATCTCACAAGTCTAAAATCAAGGTGTTTGATGGCCTGTATTTTCATTTGAAACTCTGTCTTTTTTTAAGTTCATCTGTATCATATGCATGTAGTTGCTGCAGAATTCAACTCCTTAAAGTTTCAATGTTTTTATTAGGCACAACAATTTTAACATTCTGAAATCCGATGAAACAATATTTTTCATAAATAGACTTTATGATTTTGAATATTCCATTGTCCAAGGGTGATAGCGACTAAATGCGCTTTGATTTCTTGAAACTGTAGTCACTTTGTTGCTGCCAAACACTTTCATATATGTTATTACACTTACATCATTATAACTATTATTTAAACAATTATCATTTAAAGATAAGAAAAACTGCAAAATATATATATATTATTTAGCTACATTAGTTTCATCCATAATTTTTCATTTTTTGTCTATTTCTAAATTTGCATCTGTTTTTATGACTGAATTTGAAGGACTACCTTTTGTATTTGTCTTGTAGATTGATAATGATGAATTCTTTTGGCGTTGCTTTATCTGAAAAAAAAATCTATTTTATTTAAATTTAAATATTGCTTCACTGGATATTGTTTTCTGGATTGATTTCCCCTAGTACTTTAAAGATTCAATTGTCTTCTAGTTTCTATAGTTTCTGAAAGAGTTCTATTGATCTTATTTTGTTCTTATTTCCTGCCTCTTTGCCTCCCTCCCTCACTTCCTTCCATCTAGCTACTTAAAAAATGTGTTTTTCTGAGGTTTTCAAGAAGTCAGTGGTGATTTTCCTAAATGGTTCTCTTTTTACTAATTATGCTTGGATTTCTCACATATTTTGAGAAAGATTTTTTGTTTATTTGTTTGACTCTCATAACTAGAAAACTAATTGCTATTTTCTTTCCAAATACTTCCTTTGCTCCATTCACTTTATCTTGTCTCAATTGAATACATATTAGAAAATTTACTATTTTTTTTTTTCACAATACTTGATGTTATATGCTATTTTTCTCTTTTTTCTTGATTTTTGAAAAAATACACCAGTTTCAGTTTGGTTTTCCCCTCTGCTATGTCCATTATTTCTAATAATTCATTGAAGGAAATACCTTCTCTGATATATTGTTTTATCTCTTACATCTAACATTCTATTTTCACTCAATGAGGAAACATTGCATCATAACAAAAGACAGGTTTAAGAGTTGGTTCATTTTAAATTAACATCTGTTTATAATACATTAAGTTTACCAGCAACAGTCCAATTCTATCCTTCACCATATAATTGAACTCTTTTATTGAATTTCCACACTCACTTCCACATTC
This sequence comes from Solenodon paradoxus, assembly GCA_004363575.1. Taxonomy (NCBI): domain Eukaryota; kingdom Metazoa; phylum Chordata; class Mammalia; order Eulipotyphla; family Solenodontidae; genus Solenodon; species Solenodon paradoxus. The sequence continues at coordinate 1,208,029 of RJWH01000024.1, forward strand.
CCTTCTGACAACTACTCATTTGATTTTATAGAATAAAGTCTGTTTTTGTTTGCTTCAATTTGTTTGGTTTAGATACCACATGTGAGTGAAAAGATAAGATGTTTGTTTAACTTCCTCTGACTTATGTATCTAAGCATTTTTCCTTCTAGATCCATCCATGTTGTTGCAAATGACAGGATATCATCTTTTTTTAAAACAGCTGAGTGTATATATAATCCACATCTTCTTTATTCACTCATCTGTCAATGGGCACTTAGGTTATTTCCAGTTCTTAGCTATTGCAAATAATGTTGCAATGCTGTTGACTCCTTTCAAAATACATTTCCTCTTTCTTAATAGAGCAAATTATTTTTTCTACTTTTATATGCTTTTAATGTAACTTGTGTGATGTTAAGAAAAAAATTTAGAGGATATCTTATTATTTTGAAATTAATTTTAAATCATTACCTCCTGTTAACCCTATTTCCTTTACGCAGCACAACATTCTTTTATATATTTAGTCATGATAAATATACACAGTTATTTAATAATTTTAAAATCTCAGAAACAGTGTTAGGTCTTTGAAAGTTAATGAAAAGGGACTATTGGGAAGTAAAGGAGATTGAAAATGTAAAGAAATCATAATGTCTGGTGATAGGAATAAAAAATTGTGTATTCACATTCTACACAGAAGTAGCCACATATATACAGAGTACAGGAGAGTGCTTAGTATGTGAGATTCAGTTTTTTTTTTATAATCATAAATTAAGACTACTTTATTAAGTATCACATGAGAATAAAAGAAAGAACAGATCTTGTCTAGGGTAAAGATAAGGAATAAAAACCATGATGGTGAAAAAAATGATAAAGGGACAGCCAATGAAGAGAAAAAAATGAAGAGAATTGTTATGGTGATTTATAATTATTTATATGCACTTTAATTTATTCTGAAATAAATCTTCTAATATTCTCTAATCCCTTTCTTTTTGAGAAGTCCATCCTAAATTCAGGAATCAACTAATTTTTCAATATATATTATAAGAAATTTGTTTTTGTCTAAAAGAAATATGAGGTTTGAATGGCAAGTATGTACTGAGTGGAATTAGGCCTGACATCAGAGAGCTAATGCTTGCAAAAGTATTCACACTCATTTCATTAAAACTTTGAAGTTTCAGACACTGAGTGAAGCTCATTCTTGATATTTGCTTGCTTACGCCTTATGTTTCACTTCCATAGGAAGAAGGTGTTAGTGAAAACAGCTTCCAAATGCAAGCCAAATATTGCTGATTCTATTAACTATTGCAATTAAATTATTCTCACATAAACAATATTGATGAAAAGAGTTAAATTACACAAGCATATCACAGATCCAAAGAGAATCAAGAATTAAATGGTAGAATAGATGCAAAGATTACACTTTCATGTTTCTATGTGCAGCTTCCTTAACTGAGTTCACTCTAAAACAAAATCTTGACATTGGGAGGCCTATACCTAAAAACAATGAACCATGTAGAAAATATTTAAATGTTAATGTTTCACAACCCATGAACTGATTGAAATGTCATTGAATGTGCAAACCACCACATGAGTAATCTAATGACATTTAAAATTTTGATTATTTTGTGGGTGTAACATTATTAAACAGTTGCAATTAAGGTTTAATTTATTTTAAAATTCTGATTCATATTGTTTAGAGTGACAAAATTGAATTTTTACACAATTAATATTTATTAGGAACAATTTTAGAATGTGTATTATTATCTAATTATTTCTTTAAAGAAATATACTATGCAGAAACCAACATTCATAATATGGGATACCATAATCATTTTCTTAATATTATCTGTAAGCAGTCCATATAAATTCAACTGTTATAGTTCACATTGCATAATTATATGTAAAAATATTTATGTATATGTCAAGGGTAATCTACAAACGACTAAACCTAATTTCTGTCAATTTTTTTATATCACAAATGTTAAAAAGTGGATTTGGATGTCTTATATAGGTAGATTTAAATATATGAAAACAATATTCAAAAATGAAACTTTGTAGAAGGATGGATTGTAAATGTAGGTAGCATACAATATTTCATACATATTTATACTAATATATTTCTAGTTAGAAGCAAATCATATATTTGATGCTAAGATATTAATGATTAATATGAACAGTTATGTTAGTCACATGAATTTTTAATAGATTTTAATTTTAGGATTTTTTTGTTCACATCAAAATTTAGCAGAAGCTGTCTAGACTTTCCATATACCTTCTACCCTATATATTCTTAGTCTCTTCAATTACCCACATCACTAGTCAAAATGGTTCATTGTTTAACCAGAGATAAATCTAATTGAGTCATCCTAACCACTAAAATTCTAGTTTATATTATGATTAGTAACTCATAAGGATTTTAGCAAATGGATAATTACACAAATCTATAATTACAGTATCATATAAAATAGTTTTACTACCACAAGTATCCTGTATAATGCAGCTACTATAAGCATCTATTACAGGTTTTGGGGTGGATAACTATTTAAACTCCTTTGAGTAAACACTTAGGAGAGAGGATTTTTGGTCGTTAGATATGTGTGTATGTAGTTTTGTAAGGAGCTGTCAAATTGTCTTCTGAACTTGCTGTAGCATTTTATATCCCCACCCCTACATTCTCACCAGTGTTTGTTATTGTCAGTATTCTGCATTTTGACCATTCTTAGAGCCGTGTAGAATTATCTTGTGTTTTCAATTTGCACTTCTCTAACCAAACATAATATGAGAATTTTTTCATATGCTTATTTGCCAATTATTTATTTTCTATGATGAAGCAGCTCTTCAGATCTTTTGCCCATTTTTAAATCGGATTGTTAGTACTGTTGAGTTTTAAGAATTATTTTGGATGAGATTATTTTATCAAATATTTTTTTGCAAATGTCTGCTACCAATCTATAACTTGTTTACTCGTTTTCTTGAAGTTGGCTTCCACAAAGTAGAGCATAACTTTATAATTTTGATGAATTTCAGTTTATCAACTCTTTATTTCATGATTTGTTCCCCTGATGCTATATCTAAAAATGTATTGCTATACCCATGGTCACCCAGATTTTCTGCTAGGCGTTTTGCAGTTTTGTGTTTTAATTTAAGTCTATGATTCATCTTGATTTAGTTTTTGTGAAGTGTAAAGTTTGTCTAGGTTCGTGTTTTTGTATGTGATTGTTCAGATGTTACAGCATAATTTGCTGTAAAGCCATTTTGACTTTTGATACCTCAAATTGCGAGCGTTAGTTTTTTTGGCAAAGTAAAACTATTTTTAAAGCTGAGAATTGACAAAGCACATGGGCTGTGATTTCTTTTAAAGAGAATGCTATAAAATGCAACCCAATATATGTTTATGGGAAAAATAGAATATTTTTTTATATAGCCATCCTTAATAGATATTAGTGGATGTTTATTCATTCAAAAAAGTAATTTCATGTCATTCACCCAAATTTTGTTCCGGTACAAGTTTCTTTACAAGAAATGCTAAATCCAAAGACATTTAAAATAGAAAACAGCTGAACAGATACATATCAAGGATTTTATTAAGTTATTTCTCCTATAATCATTTGGTTAGTATTCAAAGTCGTGATTTCTCCTTTCCAGAGTGTCTAGATTGAAACTGTTACCAGTTGCTGGTTATATGTAAAATTTTGTAAATATTCACTTAAAACAGTGTTAAATTCTTTGTTTATGTGAATTTGTGTTAATAGCTTTATGAAAATGAAGGAGAATAACAAGGAAACATTACTATAAATGAGGAACATATTGTTCTTTAGAACCTATGGGCATGTTTTGGAAGGACTTAATGTTAAAGATACAATTTTGCTAGTTGGTGGAGGAATGAAGAATTGAGGTCCCCAGGTTCTCCAGTATAAAGCAAAGTATGATATGAAAACACATTTGCAACAAATGCTTCTCTATAATCTGGAAAAAGAAACATGAACGTAGTATATGTAGCAAATTCTTTATATACTCTAGAAGATTTCAGTCAGACACAGGTCACTGAATGTGTTTATGCTGTATTATACTATTTCAACAAATTTAATATTATTTTATGGTAATAGTTAACCTAAAGGTGTAATTTATGGAGTAAGTTTAATATCAAGGTCTGTGATAGAATACTACTGGAATGTTTAAAAAAGATGTGACATCCTTTTGAAACACTCTAGCAGTAATCTAAGATTGCAGTATTAAAACGACAAAGCATGAAGGATATCATATCTGAACATACTTTAAAATTAATTCAATATGTTAATGCACAAATGTATAAGAAAAAAGAGTAAATTCTTATTCTCTCTCCAAAATTTTTATAATTATCAATAGTTAAAAATGTTGCCATTATTTATAATAAAGTAGTATTAAGGAACAAATGTGCCCAGAAAATCTATAAAAGAAAATTATTGCAGCAAAACATCATGAACATGTCTTTAATATCAAAGTCCTCAATGTTAGTCATAGCTCAATTTATCCCTAACACATTTATTTTATTGTATCTTACATTAAAATACTTTAAAACTAACAAACCCTAATTTTTCCTTTTTATAATATTGCTTTGATAACTAAATTTGCAATGTTTATAAATGAGAAATTCAAATATATAATATTCTTAGAAGATTTAGTAAGGTAATACTGTTTTAATTTGAAGATAGTATAGTATTTAAAATGAACTACTATTTGAATTAAATTAAATTGACTATACTTTTAGATTTAAAACACTGAAACAATTGGAAGATTGGAACACATGATCTTGAGAAATGCTTGAAAGAAATCTCTGCCAGATCATTACTTATGTTGAGCATTTTAGCAACTGTGTTATATGATCCTATTCAAAATGAGCTCAGGAGTTCATCATATTAGTTGTAATTGTTAGATGAGGTATTCATTAAAGTCACACACAACAGTATGAGGACTTTTTATATAAGAAAATATTTTTCATACGAAACAATAAAAATAATACAATTGTTAAAACACCGAACTTATAAAACAAGTTCTGATTAAAAACAGGTATTCACATGAAAGAGGAAGGGATAGCTTCCTTAAAGAATATAAAGCAAAATAATAGTACTTTGTGTAGTAAGAAATCTCAAAAGTACTTTGAAAATTTCTACATTAATATTACTTTACTTGACCTCTTTGCTACTTCCAGTCCAACCATAAATGTACATTTTCTCTGAAATAGCATTGTCAAAGATTGCAGTAAAGATCTGTAATAGTGATCCTAAGCTTGAAGAAGTTAACTAAGACACAGGCACTCATTGACAACTGAGGGAACCATTCCTGAAAGAGTGCTAACCTAAAAAACCTTGTGAAAATCAATTTTCCCTTGAAGTAATGGCAAATGGCTTTATTATTTAATTTTCAAGATGCCAGCCACTGTAGCAGATGAATTGCTAGGCTGTGGGCTGCAGCAAAGAGTTGCTGAAATTGTCCCTGACTCTCCCTACTGTCAAAGAAAGAACTGATATTTTGTGCAGAAAGGATCTAATCACAAATGACTCCCATGTTCCTTCTAGATTCACTTTGCGCCTGTAGAATGTTAGGGACTAAAAGCAATTTCAATGAATGACTTTTATGGATTTTTGTCACCAATTTCCCAATGAACTGGCATCAGGCTTTCTTGACCAGGGGTAAGGGCAAAACAGACATCAGTTTTGACATTTTTAACTACTGTTGATGACCTTAAAGAACTGCTCCATGCACAAAACTGAGTAGAGCCATGTGAGTAATGATGCTGAATATTGTCAGTCACTGCTAATGACTAGTTATCATACTTTAGTGTCTGTTAAGACCATTTGAAATGCTGTTATTACAAACAATTGTATCAGTCTTTATGTGAGTTGGTTTATAACAGTAAACTGAACATTTAATTTCATTTTCAAGGGAATTGCAAAGAGATAAGCAAATAAATGTGATCTAAAATGACTGAACTATTTTATAGACTTTATATTGAGCTATAGTTGACATTATATTAGTTCATTTGTATACATAATGATTCCATACTTGTGTATATTGTAAAATAACCACAAGTCATCCAGCTATTATCTAGATTTCATGACTGAATTCTTTTAAGGAATATAAAGAAAACAGAACATTGAGAGGAGAAAATCTGATAGGGATTACTATATTAGTTGAAAATGTTAAAGTAGTGCCATAAATGTCTCTTCTAATCATTATATTGCAAGAGCAAATATAAAATACAATCAAAACCCATGGATAGAATAAGGTGAGGATGTAATAATTGTGGTTAGGGTTATCTTGCCTAGAAAAGAAATATTTTCTCAATAAATGTACCTCAAATTTACCTATGCTCCTCCAAATCGATAATCTACTGACTCCTTTTTTCTTACATTTTAATCTTTACCCCTCCTGCTTTCTTAATGAAAATTTAGGATCATCACACAATTTTTCTTTAATTTTGTCCATACTTCAGAGAGTTAATTCTGCTTAAATTACTTTATCTATCCCTCTTGTACATTATATCTAAAACGCTGACCATTGGTAAGAATCTACATTTAATGAACTGAGCATTTTTATTCACTAGAAAGCTATTTTTAACAGTGATTCTAATTGACATTGCATGATTTGTCTGCCCAGTTTCCCTTTCCCATCAGATTCTTGTGGTACAACAGTATTTATCATTTATTAACCGTGCACCCCAAGCCCCATCACTCGCATGATTTGTTAATGGTGGATTTGTTAATAACAGAGTGATTCCTTGGCCACCAAATAAGCATATGTCCCAGGTTATCTTTAGAGTTCCTAAGCTCCATGACGTCAAGAATTGTCCCAAGAAAAGGCACCAGGTTCATGTATAGAAAATCAAAATTCTTTTTGGATATTCACCAAAATTATAAAGGAAAGCATTACAAAACAAAAACAAAGCAGACAATGGCAGAAAATAATGCGAAGATAAACAATATATGTCAAATCTATTAACAGAGTTCTGACACTATCATATGTAATTCTCAGATCCAATCTTTCCAAAAACTAGTCAGTCCTTTAAAATCCAGGTTTTGTGAGGAAACATGTATACCACTTTTTTAAAAAAGAAACTTGATGTGTTTTAAGCTGAACTTAAACTTTGTAGCTAATATTGCTCTAATTTTCAACAATACATTTAAGACACTCAGTAATTCTTGCTTACCTGTTTTTATCACTATAATGTATCATATAAGGTACACAATACCTATTGTGATATTCCCAGGATTCACTAGAGTTATCTTTCACATCCCATCATTTGGAAAATATATTTAAAAATATCTAAATAAAAATGCAAATTGTATATACTTTGCATGTCACCTTATATCCAAATTCTGAGAATGATAAAATTGAGGGTTTATGTTGAGACTTTGTTATATTTTGTTTATTCTTTTCTCTCTTCTTTTCTTTCACCATTTATTTCAGTGGAATTGATTCTTTCCTTTCTGTGTGATACCGATAACCAGGACAGGGACAACAAGTTATTCTGCCTTAATTCCAATGATATTCAGCAAAGTCTCAATAATCAGTGAGAACTTCCAATTATTTAAGAAATGTGAGATAAGGGCAAATATCTGCTTATATAACAACTTAAGAGAAAAACAAAAACAAAAATACACACACAGAGCAATCCAGTAACTCTTCTCTATCCAGTACTTCTAATGTTTTGTACAAGTACCAATACCCTATATTAAATGTGTTTTTACTTGAAAGTACCTAAAGAAGTTTTGTGTTTCCATATAAAACTGAATAAAATAGTAAAGCATCAAAAGTTGTTCTGAGATCTGAAATGGAAATTTGGAATTGTTTAATTCCCCATGTTGTTTTATTGAGTCTAAGGGAAAAATATTTTCCATGGTGAGGAATTGAAAATAACTCCTTAAATAATCTTGTGTGCCTGAATAAAGTGTTTTGAAGACGTTATAAGGAGACTAGCTGCTCTAAAATGAACATTTTTGAGAGGATTAGACACTCTAAGACTTAAAGATAAACTGGTTGCTTTTGTCTATTTGTGATGGCCTGTACTTAGAAATTTACTACTTGCGACTTTAAATTTTCAGCCCAAGCATGATAGAAAGTTTTCTATGTCTACTCTTAAGTATTCTTTATATTTTATAGTTACAGTGTCTGGTAAATAGGATCCTCCTAATCCTGTCACTTGAGGAATGGAGTGGTGAATGAATGTGTAACATACCCAAACATCTTGCATAAAATGTAGAATACTAATATGGAAAGTTTCACACTGAAATTTCTATTGGTTAAATATGGAAAAAATTAGATAGTTTTGAGAATTGAGGGTATCTGATGGGTATTTGGAATTTATAACACTGAAACCAACTGGCAAGGTGTTGGTTATTATTCTGGCTGTAGGGAGCTTGCTACATAATTTGTAAAGATAAGTGCATCTGTATTCCAGAATGCTTCCAGTGGGCACTTCATTGGCTTCCTTGTCTTGTAATGATGACCTTTTAATCTACTATAGTCAGGACCATTAAGAAATGTCTATCATATTAGCAATCAAAACCAGCACAAAAGAGGGCTAAGGGCAAAGAAGAGATTAACTAAGTAGTGAAAGAAGGAGATTAAAAAAAAAAAAAAAAAAACACCAACACCTCATAACTATTTCCAGGCATTTAATAATAGACCTATTCTTTCCTTTTATTTTTATCAGCATATATTCTCCCCTAGTTGCCCTTTTTCTAAATATTACATGTACAATGTGTTTATATTCCTTTATTTTGAAATGTTATCTTAATTATCAACAGAACTCAATATGTATATGTTTAATAAAAGCATTGTTGCTTATTTTGTTTATCCTGCTATACACATTTTAGGATATTTAGATTGTACCTCAATTTGTGCTTATTTCACACCACACCCATCACTGGAGTTCTAGCATCCTTTATCACTGTCTTGTTTCCACCTTTCTTTTCTTCCTTGCCACCAGCCTGGTAGTCACAATCTTGTGTTCTGTGATATTTGTTGGAATTTGTTTATTGTTTTGTTTCTTTTTAGTCCACAAATACTGAAAGCGTTCTGTACTTCTTTTCTTCAAACACTATTATCTTAAAGATATAAAACATATCATCTCCCAAAAATGGATATTGATTCAATACTTAAGGAAAGTATTTCAGGACCTCTTTACTTAAGTGGGGAATGGATTATGTTATGATAGATCAAAGCAGGCTATTGCTGATTTTGACATGATTCAAAGTTCAAATATAAGCCTTTGGGTTTAATTGTGAGAAAGAACGGAATTTGAGGAACGGACATCTATTCTTAATACTTTGGTGCTCTCCTGTCTGAAAGTCTGTGAATTGCATATCTCAGCTTCCTTGCTTCCACCAATGAGATTCAGAAGGTAGAAAGGAAGCACAAGTCATATTAGTCTTCTAGTATTGGTGAACAGAAGCATGTGCTTTTTGTACAAGAGAAGTATGATGCTTGTTTTCTCCAGCAACTTCAGGTCCTTCACTAATACTTGTCTTTGTGCTGCAAAGCGGGAGTAAAAATTGATGACACTGTCTTGACAAGAACTGGAGAGAAGTAGCAACTACCTGGTTCTGAGTGTAAAACTCATGGTTGATATTTGAAATCCACATCTTTCCTTAACATTAACTTCTCTATTTCTTAAACAATTTTAGCAGCATCTGTCCCTGTATTTGATAACTGTTTCTTAAAAATACCTTTAAAATTTTTCTTGTCCAGAGTAAATTCTGATTGATTGAAGCAGCCAATTTACCTTTAACTCAGCCAAAATCTTTCACTAATTACTGATTAAAAGGTTTTGAGTTCTGTATTTCTGACAATAGTATCTCTAAAACCTATACTCACTTCAGGCATTTGTCGTTGAATTACATATGGAAAAACAGCCTATCTGTATCTTAATATTTCTTGCTGCAAACTATTTTTTTTCATGGGAACATTTTAGTTTTTGGAAAATATACAGGAACACATTAAGATTCCTCTTAGAAAGTCAAATAATGATTTATTTCTGTAGCTTACTATCTTTCCGTAAATGCTGATCTCAGTGGAACAGTCGACTGTGCATCTGGCAACTTAAGTTTTCAACTGGCAAATTCCTGAGTAATTTTTGTCAGACACACTAAAAGATTCTGAAAACCATCACTGGGGAAATTGTAATCTATTGAAAGTGTTTCACTGGGAAAGACAGAGATGAGGTTCAGAACCTCCTACTATGTGTGACACCAACTCTCTTAAAAACCACCCTTGTCGTCATGTTATGTGATTTGTACTATTTAAAAAAAAATCACACAACAGAATGATAAATTGGAACAATATAAATTGTTAAAACTGCAAAGCCAAAAAAACCAAAATAAATGTAGTTTAGTCAGACACAGGCCACATAAAAAGAATATCAAGCAGAGTGACTGAATGAAAAATAAAATAGGTAGACAAGTGAATAGATGCATAAACACGTGGATACATAAATTTGTATTTAGATTATATACCCAGCACCCATTAAAATTCTCCATTTAACTCTCTAAGGCACTTACTAAACTTGACATGTGTAAAATTGCACTTCTGATATCTTCCCCTGCTCTTCAACCAAAAATCAACTTTACCTACAACTTTCCCCATAGCCATGCTTTTAGTTGCTTACAAAAAAAATTGGTGTCATCTTGATGATGTATTTGAATACACACCTACATTTACTGACAAATCCTGCTAAACACCATCATCTATTATCTGAAATATATGTGTCCTAATCAATTTCAGTGATTTTGTCCTTTTCTCCTATCATTCTTTTCTTAAAAACAACAACAAAAAAAAACACCCAGAGTGATCTGTTTAAACATGAATCAAATTATGTCAGCTCCTTACTGAAATTTTCTAATTCCTTCTCCCTTGGAGTAGGTGTAGTAGCCTTGACAATAGCTTTGTGGTGATTTAACATCTTAACTCCCTCACTGTCTCTTAGGATGATAGCTTCATTCGCTACGATCCAGACTACACTGTTGTCCTAAATGCTCTAGACATTTGCACTGCCTGCTCCTTTTGTTTGGACACATTCCCTCAAATATTTGTATGACTAGTAGCTTCACCTGCTTTATAAATTCAATTTTTCACTGATTCAACTTTGAGCTTCAACTTTGAGATTCAACTTTGAGCTTACTTTTCGATATTTCAATTTCCTATTAATATCTGATCCAATTCCCATATTTAATTTTCATAGTTTCTTTGTTCCTCACTAATGCCATTTTTTAAAATTACTTACTTGCATTCTGGTTTCACTCCCATCAGAATATAAGCAGTATAAGGCAGGGTTTACAGTTTATTTTTTTCCTCATATTTTTATTTTGCATTCACAAGGCAGAGACAGAGACATTCAAATAGTTAAGTAATCTGAGATTTGAATGGAACTTCCATCTTCTTCAGGTTTGTGGCATGTGCAAAGAAAATTCCATTTTCTTCTCAAAACACTATTTTCCTCTTAAAATGGCTGCTGGCTGTCTCTGTCTTTCTTCAAGTTGAACCCTCTTAAGTTCACATGAAGTTCTCCATCTGAGTATACCATAGTTTTGCTAATTACTCTGCCATTTATATTCAAGGAATTTTGTCCTGTTAAATGGGGGAAAAAAAGTGAGATTAAAAATAACAATGAAGAAATAAATAAGTCAGCATTCATTTATTGAATCTTAAAGATGAGGCTGTTTTAGCTTTTCCATCAGTCATGAAAGTAAGAGCCTTACGAAAGCAAAACAGGATTAGTGTCCAATACCAAAGCTAGCTCCATGCAATAGCTTGAATTTTCCTAAATCTCAACATCTCGATACCATCTAAGTGTTAGACCTTCTGGGGTGCTAAATAACTTTCCTAACCTTAAAGTAAAACACAAGAAAATTAAATGTACAAATAAATAATATAACTTCAAAAATGTCACCTTAGAATTTAAAATAGGAGATTAACTGGCTGTGCAAAAAGTCAAAGTCAAACTGCACGTAAGAAAAATATCCTTTTACTATTAGCTTGCATATAGAAATTATTGATGAAAAGCAGAATTATCATTTTATAATGCTACATAGACTTATTGGTGGCATTCAGTTTCACCTAAAATTATCTGGTAGAGGACTGTGAACCTTTGTTCTAAATTCTGATTTCAGTTTATTTTCTATTAGTGTGAAATTTTGTGATATCCTCAAATTTTACAAATATATCAGTAAAATAAGTGTATATGAATATGTATTACAGCTATTTCAATATATTATTAATGAGACAAACATATTGTTAGCATTTGCCTATGTTCTAATAGGTAAACACGGACATAAAATGTCAATAAAGGCATGCCCTGATGGAGTGGCGGTTAGATATATCACCTCTGAAGGAGAACTGTCCATGTACAATAAGACCTGAGTTTGCTTCCCAGGTCTGGGGGCAACAAGCAACGTGAACAGCTGATTAAAAGCGAAATAAAATTCTTCTTTCTCCTTTTTCTTTGTGTCTGTCTAATTGCCTTCATTTATGCCTGCAACTTTCCTTTGGAAAAAAAAATAAGGATAATATGTGAATATTCTTGTGACAACATCAAAAGCAATGTTAATAGTAACAAAAAGCCCTAAAATAAGCTTATTAAATTAAAGAAATATTAAACCATTATTACTTAAAAATAAATCTTATATTAATTCCAGATTTAAATGTGGAATGAAAATTAAGTGCAGTGATTAATATTATTATGTTTTCTGAATTGGAGCATCTTTGTAAAACATAGTATTCAAAGTCTGTTTCCTTAATATTTCCTATCATAAAGAGATACTATTATTTGTAGATAAATAAAACATCAGTTCACTATTTTATCTATTTTTGCCTGTTTAGTTATTTCTGTAGAGTTAAGTTTAAATTAACCAGATGCTGTTAAATGATCAGATATAAGTGATAGTTGACTATTAGTTATATAGCTTTAACATTTTTATAGTTTGGTATATATTATATTTAAACATCTATTTTGCATAAAAATGAGAAAGTAAATGAAAAGGTGATATCAAATTTCAGTATTTTCATCAAGGATAGTAGTTTACATAAGTACACATGCATATTCTCATTTAAATTTTACATCAGGAAAATGACACCAGAACACTAAAAACTTTGTAAGAAGGAAAAAATTTGAATTTTTGCTGGAGATTTATACAACCTCCTAGTCAAAACAAGTCCCTTAATTACATGAGACATAGTTGTTAAAAAATAAATTTCATTTTTAAGTATTTTTTTTACCATGGGTACAACTTTAATTTAAACAATTAAATATAAATGTATTAAAGGAAACAAAATATACTTTATTTTGAAAGTGCATTGTGATTATTTATCATGAAAAAAGGAAGGGTTGGAGTATTAATAATTATTCTATAATTGTTCTTGAGGGATTGGTAATTTAAAGAAACAATAAAAATTTAAAAAATTAGAAATTTCTTTTTAGAAAGATTATGAATTCAGAAGCAATGTTTTAAAATAGTATAGTCTTGAAAAGTTGATGTAAATTGATAATAGAATTCTCCAACATATTATCAGTGAATTCTATTTGATCAGTTTTTATTATTTGCTAAATAAATTTCATCAGCTAATATTATTTTTCAAATAATAAGTTTTTCCTTATTTACAAGATTCTTTAAAAATTTCAATGCTTATAATATCAATTTCATGTATATTTTTCTTACACATATTTTATAAAGGATTTCATCTATATGAAAATTGAGATTCTGATTAGGTAAGTGACTTGAAAGCTAGTATTTTAATTGTATCACATTAAAAACTTTATTTTTTTACATTTTGTTTTCAACTTCAGTCTCATCAGAGAGGCTGGACCATTTTTACCTCAGTAAATATTTGGATTGAAGTAGACTTAAAGCATTGGTTAAAGATTTAGAAAATAAACATGCTACTACACTAATGAGCAAACTTGAAAAAGCAAACAAAAATTGTAAATATATAAAATCTCATTCACTGAATTTTCTTTCATTTTTATCATTATTATTAAAATGTTCTTATTTAAGTTTTATTGAGTCATAACACATAAAACTGCAGGATATTTAAAGTTTATGTCATGGTTTTTGATATATACATACCTTATGATATACATATACACAAAACTTATCAAATAATACATTAATCATCTCACTTATTAGTTACTTACTTTGGTGAAAACATTTAACTTCTACTCACACCAAATTTCAATTATACAATAAAGTGCTATTTACTATAGTCACTGTTTTACGTTAGTTCCTCAGACTTTATTCATTTTATAGCTAAAAGTTTATATCCCTTATAGTCCATTGTTATTACCCCTGCCCCCAGCCACTAACAAACATTTTTATACTCTTTGTTTCTATAAGTTTGACCTTTTCGTTTCTGGATTAAAAGTATAAGTGATACCAGGCAATATCTATCTTTCTCAGTCTAGCTTAGTGCACTTTGCATAATTCTTTCAAAGTTCATCCCTGTAATAAGTGAATACTACTCCATTGTGAGTTATCTTTCATATATTTATCACCTATCATTTCTCTCTCTTTCCTTTATATACATATATGTGTATATATATGTATATCTATATCTATCTATCTATATATATATATTTGTCTGTCTATAATCTACCTTTATCCATTTACTAGTGATGGACACAGGGTGTTTCCATATCATGACTTCTGGGAATAGAGCTACAAAGAATGTGAGTACAGATAACTCTTCAATATACTGCTTCCATTTCCTTTGAATATATGCCCAGAAGTGAGATTATTTGATCAGATTATGCTTTAATTTTCAGTTATGTAAGGCAGCTTCAAACAATTTTTCATAAAAGGCAACAATTTACAACTTCTCTAACAGTGTATAAGCATTCCCTGTCTCTATATCCTCATCAATACTTGTCTCTTGTTTTTAGATAATAGCCATTCTAATAGACATTCTAATAGCTGTAAGACAATATCTCTTGTGGTTTTTATTTGTATTATAATTAATTCATTAATGTATTATAATTAGTATGTTGATTATCTTTTTTTATATTCCTACTGGACATTTGTATGCATTCTTTGGAAAAAAAGAAGTCTGCCCAGTTGGTCTGCCCATTTTTAGTGGATCATTCTTTTGCTTGTGAATTATATGACTTTTTCAAAAACTTATTTTAATATTAATTCCTTATTAGATATATGATTTGCAAATATTTTTACCCATTCAATATGAGATATCCTTTCATTTTTTATGGTTTTCTTTGACTTGCAGAAATGTTAAATATTATGTTATTGCTGAAGTAGTAAATTATATCATATAGGAACTTCTTTCTGCTCATATTAAGACATTTACTTGTATCTAAGGCAAAATTATTCTTGGATTTTGGGTGAATCATAAATAAATAGAAGTTTTTCATGCCTAAATCTTATTTCCAGCTCCTCATGTCATCATTATAAGAATAACAATTACAATATAATCATAATACATAAAAATATCCAGAAGCTGTGATATATGCTTGTTATCTATCTCTTCATAAAAGATATAATGATGAATTTTGTTAATAAGAATGTTTAGGTATGACTTTTGCTACTTTGTTAATGAATAAGTTCCTGATGAATAAGCCACAGACAAGCTATCAGCTCAATAAATTTTCTTTCTTTTGCCTTTCTTGCAAGTAATTATATGGAAAAACAAAACTCTTAAAAGAACTTACCATAACCAAAACTTCATATAGATCTTCAGATCTTTCTATCCTTAGAAAATTTGGAAACTTGCAATTGTAAAACCTTTCTCTTACTCTTGAGATGCAAGTCTTTTACAACTCAATACAGCTTTTCTAATGAATCTTGGAGTTCTCCTGCATTAACGTGATCATCAAAAAAAATAGGACCTCTGTTCCTTAGTAGCATAAGAATGAGATATCAAGAAAAATAGGACCTCTGTTCCTTAGTAGCATAAGAATGAGATAGCAATGTAGAAGCTGACTGCCATAGTGCCAATTCAATTAAAAACCACAAATGACCAATCTTAAGACTATTATACTGCAGTTCTTTTTCATGAGTTCACTTGGTATATAAAAATAACCCCCCATCTATTATTAAATTCAATCTTTTTCTTCTTGCAGTAGTTTTGACTAGTTAAAATAGTCTTGAATAAACTCTTCCCTGCTTATTTAAATCTATCCAGAGCAATTTTTCTCTGAGAGTAACGTGACTCTTCTCTATCAAAAAAAAATTAACCAAAGGAAAAAATCTTAACTCTCAAAATCTATAATGAGAGGTGTCTTGCCAGTTTAGGACACTATAGCAGAATACTATAGATGGCTCAGAAAATATTTATTTTTCCCAATTTTGGTCGAGGTGGCAGCAAAATTGTGTTCTTGTGCACTCCTGGTTTATAGATGACTGTGTCATTGTGTTCTCACAAAGAAAGGGTTAGCTCTCTTCCTCTTAGTATAAAGACATTATTCTCACACTGACAACTCCATTCTCATAAACTAATTGCGTCCCAAGGCCCCAACTCCTAATACCATCTGACTGGGGGTTAGGGCTTCAACACAGGTATTTGGGGGCAAACAAAATTGGAGTCAATAACAACAGCAGATGTTATTCATGGTCAGGAAGATTTTGTTCAAGTGTTCAAGCTACTATGCATTTAACATACTGATATTCTACAAGTGGGCTTTCATTTCATTATTTTTCTTAACTTGTCCAAATTATGTTGAAATTTCATCAACTTTATTGTTGATTCCATTAAAAAACAACTTTAGAAAATCAATACACTGCATTGTCAAATAAATATAATCTACTTTATGAATTGAATCTATACAAAAATTAATTAACTCCTCATGAAATCAATGACATTTACAAATGTACTTTGATCATGAATTCATTGATTTATTAATATTTATTGATTATGTCCTCTTTTCACAGAAAACAAGTGCAAGTTCATTATCAGATAAAAACATGCACCATAAAAGTAATCTGTTCAAATGAATGAATCATTGATGCACCACCATTATCACATGCAAAATATTCTGAGATTTTTGTTTGAGATATAAATTATAACATACTTTATAAAATACTCATTTTATGAATGTGCCAGGACATTTCTGACTAATATATTATTTCTGGGAAAGAAACTGAATCATTATTCTCAAAAAATTCAATAGCACCTCCTGATAGGCATTTTTCATATCTATAGTTCTTTTCCAATTAGTAAAATCTGTTCTTAAAGGTATTTTTAACCCTCAATATGAATATTAGTCTTAATATCCTTTCTCATTTTTTTCAGTTGTATAAAACAAAACAAAAATATCCAAATTACTGATTATTTGACAAAATTAAACTTTTGCATGAATGAGTAAAAGTCATGATAATGCAATAAAAATAATAACAATTGGAGATACACGTGCATACACATCAAAAACACTTTATTAGGAAGAAATTTGAATTTTTACACTGCTAAGCAGTTCAAGTAAATAAAATATGTGGCAAAAGTGATAGAAATTACATTTCTGCATTTTCAATTCATTTTGAATTCTCATATGGGTAAAGAATAAGAGTTAAGATCAAAGGACAATGCTAAGGAAGTGAAGAAAGTGATACTTGTGCTTCGTTGGTGGGAGCATAACTAACACAGGTGATTTGGAGATAATTCAATTCTACCAAAATTGAAAAATGCACGTTAGGTTCAGGTTTCCCTAGAAACATCAAGGAAATCAAGTTCTGAAGTTTCTCTTTCCTCTTTGGTGAAAATAGTTGATATACCCTTAACATGGCAAGCTCTGTCTTTATATCTGAGGAAGCTTATAAGCACTGGTTGTGAGTGAATAAGTACCCTGGGAAGCTTGCTCCCCATTCTCAGAATTCTTGCCTGTACTCTCTTGCTCTTGTTGCACAGTCTCCTTTGGAAAGAAATTAAAATTCTGTGTTTCTATGTTCTGTAAAGTCTGGTGATTTCTTTCAAATATTCAAACTTGGGAAACCTTTATAATGTTCTAAAAACAATGGAGGATAAAATAGAATAAGAAAAAAGTGCCAGAAATATGTTACGAGAGAAATTAGGAAATAGAAAACCCAAGTGGTTATGAATACTTCCAGGTGGTAATCTCCTTTTAGAAAGAGGTAAAAAATATTCAGAAAAGGTCAAAGAGCTCGTAGATCTCAAAATCTGTTGATTTACTAAGAAGCCCAACCCTATAAGGAACTTCTATAAACATCACCCAAATTGAGTAGTTTCCCCCTTTCTGAGGAGTTTAGTGAAGGATATGAGCCTGTCACTGCCACCTGAATAGGTAGATTATATGATCAGATGAGAATATTCAGACATATTCCCTAATACAAATGGAGATTTATATGATAAAAGTAGAATTTCCTTTTGGAGTTTAAATGTTAATATTTAGAAAATGTCAGTGGGAGTTGTTTAGCTATAAGGAAGAATGGAAGGGAAAGATGTGTAATTGCATGAATATCTTAAAACATAAAACAGAAAATAACTCCAAAGAGACTAGAGGTAAAAATCACATGAATAGAAAATTGTTTGAATTTTATATATACCTTAGATTGAAGTATTTAAATGAAACACAACTGTGATTCAAAATTCAGAAAAATGTACAAGAAGATAGAACCACCTAAAAAATAAATACTTCTATCTGAACAAAATACCAAAGCAAAGTCTAAAAGTAAATGACAAACTAGAATTTAATTCACAACACATCAGAGACAATAAAGTTACTCTTCTTATATTTAAATGCTCCTAAAAATTATGGGAGTTTTTAAAATGGCAAAATAATAGAAAACGTTCACAGAAAATGTCATGACTTTTATACTTAAAGAAAAAAATACTCAGTCATAATAATAAAATAAAAATGATAACTTCAAATAAATGTTTTTCTTCATGAAAAAACTCAGAACTTTGAAGATAACTTTTCCGCCTGTTGTGGAAAAATAGATTTTCATTTCATTTGGACAGTCATAAGACAATTAACATATTGTATCACCTAGCAATGCATTTCATCTCATGCTGTAGATATTAGTAAATGAGTTTTTCCCTACAAGATATTTTCTTTTAATAAAGAAAAATTCCCGACACATATGATTTTTCCTGATCCTTAAACACAATTGAAAGTGTTCAGAAATTAGTTCATAAAATTATTTTCTTCTTAAATTTTGATGGTTTTCCTAGTTTCTATATGTAGAACCGATATTTTCTATAACTTAATTCTTCAAACAACACTGAAAACATATCAGAATTACAAAGCATATTTATCTCTGGATCAATTAGGAGGATAAAGACAAGATTTCAGATTTATGGAGAAAAGAGAAAAGAAATTGTGGGAGTCATGAAATGAAGATTTCTCTGCAAAGGCACAGAAAATGAATATCAATTTGTCCATTGAAGAAAATATAATGTGTATATTGCTGAAAATTTTCTGTTAATAAATTCTGATATAATCCCAAATAAAATGTACCTATACGTTTGTGTTCAAAATCTGTTTTTCTCTGCTTTAATGTTTAAATATTAATGTATGACTTGCACCATTGATAATAAATTTTTTAGGCTCTGATAAAACAAGCAATTTTCAAATTTCTTTGAGAGTGATGTATGTCACTTTGCTACCCAAACTGATATGGACAAGAGATTTTCAAAGGAAAAATATAAAACATTCAGAGATTTCTATTGTTGAAACAATTGTGAATAATTCTTGGGTTATATGAAGTAATGTATTCAAAATTATGTTCTCAATTATTGACTAAAATTCAATTAAATCTTATTTTGTCATTATTTCAATGTTGACCAAATGACTATCTCATTATATATGGATGGATGTATATATATATATCCATCCATCCATATATATGTATATACATATATACACATACATTTATATGTCCATGCATTTATTTTTATTATTATTTATTCATTTTCCTCCCAAAGGAGTGGTGCAGAGGCTAGAATGAAGGTGAGTATAGACAGACAGTCAGGGAGAGGAGGAAAAAGCACTTTACCTATTTTATTTAGTTGTTTATCTTGGTTCTCATTCCTGGTTCTCATGACCTGGTATGTGGCCTGTGCTCTCAGCTAAAGGCAGTGACTACTTGGAGTATAAAATGAGTAAAAAGATGTAATAGCTGGGAATGGATTGTGTTAATGAATACAGAAACATTCTCTGAAGATTTCTGCTTGCTTATTTGGCTAAAACGGTATATCTGTGTATGCATGATTTTGTGATTGATACCTGATTTTTATGCAACTTTCCATATCTCAGTGGTTTCAGGTATTGAGCAGCCAGCCTCTCAGACACTTTCTCTCATCAGTTAAACAAATGTCTTAGGTTTTCTCTATTTATACTTCACTTTGCCCGTGATCATAAACTATGTCAGTATTGACACTCTTGTTCTTGTGACTCAGGTTTAACTTCTGAAAAAAACATGTTGAAGGATGGCAACTCTGGGATTGCTCAACTCACAGTTTTTTCTTGATTCCTCCTGTATTCTAATGATACTGTAACAAATATCACAAAATTTATTTTCCATTTGCAGCAGGAACTTGCAGACTAATAGGAAACAGTAAATTCATATATATTAAATAAGTACAGTAAACTTTTCTTTCTCAAGGATATATGTTAAAATATAAATATTTACATTTAGAATTTCTTTTGAATTTGTTTGTTAAATCTTAACAATAACTAAAAAATATTTTTGTAATTTTCCTGTTTAACATTTTTCAATAGTTTTCTACTGTATCAGACTTAATTTAATAAATTATAGATTGAATTATCTTTATTTCACTCAAAGATGAATGATAGTCTAATAAACATTGATATCTGAAGTAAAATGAGTTCTTCAAAGCAATTATTGTTTGTGCTAATTTATTGATGCTTCGGAGATTCTGTTTCATAAATTAATTTTCAAAATGTAATTTACTTTTATTTGGCTTAAAGATTATTTCTGTGGCCTTTCCAAAAGCTTGAAAATTGAATAAATATATACTTTTGTTATCAATATGTTTGTCTTCAATAACAATGTGCAGCTTTAGAATTAACTCTTTTGAAGCAGCTACTGAAATTTTTGTATGATTTCTCAGATTACATTTTTTTTCTCTATTTAGAAATATGACCTTTTTCAAGTGAAATGCATAGCCAGTCATGCCCTGGTGTTTCAGGCACTAAGTTGGAAGGTGGGTCACAATCCTATAAAGACCTGGGTTTGAGATCTGGGCTAGGGGAGCAACAAAATAAAGAAATGAATAAAAGTGCCTCCTCCACTTCTTCATCCTTTCTCTCTTAAAAAATGTTTCTTCCTCCTCTCTCTCCTTTCTGCTTTAGAAAAGAGAGAAAGAAATATATATCTATACCTACTAAAGGGTTTTTAACATGATTGTGATATATCATTGAAAGATGTGATTAGAAGAGTAGATGGAAAATTATGTCTTGATTTTTTTAACTGTGCTTTAGATTTGGTATAAAGTTTTATGAAACATTCCCTTAGCCTCACTATTCATTTATATATTTTAAACTAATTTCTTGATGAGTTTGTGGAGTCATATCAATTTGCATTGAAAAAAGATATCTTTTTGAAGTTTTGTCCTGTGGCAACCTCTGCTAAAGATTACTTGTAGTTAATATTATTGCTGGCAGATAGGAAAATAAAAGAGAAACTAAAATAAAGGAAAAGAAAAGAAAGCAAAAGGAAAACAGGAAAAGAATGCAGTAGCGAAAAGAAATCAGTATTCAAATTTAATAATGTGAAAAAAATTGTTTAAAGGGGATTTTTATGTATGTCAAAATAAATTATTATTAATTTTTTAGTCTTAGAATTTCTGCTGACAGGTTTTTGCATATAGTTATCTATTTAGTAAGCATTAATGCCATATACAAAATAGTACAAAACTGACTTACCTTTCATTTATTTTTCTGTCTGGTATGACGTGAAAAAGTGCTAAAGATAATAAGTCAGCTATGGAATCTTGGAATATCAGTTTAATGTATTGGAAATTAAGCATTCTTTTGGGAAATAGCTGTTGGAGCAACAGAATCTTTTCTTAAATTGAATAGATTCATAGATTTAAAGTAATTTGTGATGAAGTAGAAATTTTTCATATTAGAAAAGCAAAACAAAATCTAAACCTCAAAATGCTTTTCCAGGAGTTTTTAAACTATAACCTACAATCTAAATTTGGTCTGCCACACGTTTTTTTACATAAAGATTTAAAATAGCAAAATCTTGTACATTGTTTACAAATCTTTATATATCATCTATGACTGTACATGCTACGAATTCAGAGTTTAATAACGGGCAGAAACTTCACAATCCAGAAAACCAAAACAACTATTTAAACTGTTTCATAAAAAGTTTGTTTCTGCATTCATTTAAAACATACGTCATTATAACTCCAATTTGAGTAAAATATTTTTTAAGACTTATTTGTACTTTTGCTTGTCTACACTATTCTTTACACCTATGAATTGTTCATTTTTTGTTGTTGTTCTCTTGTAGCTATATTGCAATCGCTAAAGGTTAGAGTTATACTTCTTTGATATTTGGTATTCTTTATTATAAAATCCATTGTAAATACTTTGTTAGTGAAAGATATTGCTGACCACACACCAAAATAATAAATTTATTAGAACAAATATATAATAAATAAGATTAAATCATCAATTCATAAAAAGTCATTAGATGAAATCGTGGTTTAAAAATTTTCTATTTGTAATCCAATGATAAAACTGGTCATTGATTTTAAGCATAAAGTATGCATTATTACTGATACATTGAATAGCTGATACATAGCACATTGATTCTAATGATAATCAATGTATTATTACTATACATCTATCAGTTTCTGCTAGACAAAGTCTTAAGTATATATACTAAACTCTCATTATTATTTAGATAAATTAATTTTGAAGGATCTTCATTCAACTGAATAGCTGACATCTTGATTTTATAGATAAACTTCAGGAAAAATAATGGCATATTCTGAAAAGGACAATATATTATTCTTGAGAACCTGATTTATCTCAGTAATACATTTTTAAAAGTATAAGATGATATATTCCATAAGTTTGAAAATAAAATAAGCATTATCCAGATTTAGACTCATTCAGTACAAAGTGCATAGTCCAAAAGATTACAACATGCAGAAGTTTCATAAAATGAACCCATTCTTGCATTCAGTAGTACTCAGATAAAGAAATAAGCACTGCTATAACCCAGAGAATCCTTACTGTTTCTTAGCAGTCAGTCAGTATCTTCCAACCTGACAACCTGAATTCTAGTGATAAATTTGCTTTAGTTATAAATAGATTAACAAAGATTGTATGTTTTTGTGTTTTACTTTTACTGTTGCATTTTAGTGTGTACAAGCTCATAACTGTATAGTCTTCTATTATTTGAAAATAGTGTAACTAATGGATATATATATATATATATATGTATATAGATATTCATGAGAAGGATTTGGGCAGTAACCAGTCATTAACTGTTACAGAAAATGTTTCTTGCTGATATAGGCACACATTTATTCTAGATAATTATAGGTATGAATATAATTAATTTGGTAGATAATTAATAAAAATAATTTTTCAAAGGTGTTATATCAATTTTGCTCTAAATAGTAAAGCATGAGGACTCCAATTCATTCATCATCTCTTGGCATTTTCTGTTTTTTGCATTTTAGCCTTAATGTTGCATATGCATTTTAATCTGAGTGTTGCATTAATATCACATTTTTCCAGACTGATGATATTATGCCTGAAAGCATTTTGGTCACTCCCTTTTTCCATATATTATTGTTTTATTTGCCTTTGATAACTAATACATTGTAAGCTTTTATACATGAGTATATAAATATTTTCTTGGAAAAAGATATTTAAGTCATTTTATCCACAAATCAACCTATCTAGGTACTCTTACAAATGTCTTTTATGAACAGCTTTTTCTTAATATAGTTCAATTTGTTATCATTGTCTAGATGATTGTTACTTTTCAAGCTCTGACTAAGAAAGAATTCCTACTCCAAAATTTTAAATTATTTCCCTATATTTTATATTTTATATATGTATCCAATCACACTTAGATCTGTGGACTATTTGGGGTATATTTGTTTGGTGAGAGATAGGGCTCACAATATCTTTCCTCATCAAATTATTTAATAAGCAACAGTATCTCATAATAAAATGCACTTTGCCCTCTCACTACATTGTAGTGCAGGTTTGAGACATATCAAGCAATCATATAATGTGCATCTATTATGGTTATTCTATTTCTTGTTTATTTTTCCAATTCATGCACTAATGACATTGTCCTATCTACAATGCTTTATAAATGCCTTACTCATGGAGAAGAAAATGATGCCAATAATTATGATCCCAAATGTTTTTGTTTCATGAGATTTCACTTTTTGTTATTAAGTGGATGAATTACTTTTTCATTACAGTGAACATTTTATCACTAACTGGTGACTGGCTATCTCCCTAGTAGTACTTTTATTTTTGTAAAGTCAATTTTGCTTTATCTGATTCTGTTTCCCAATCTGACATCAAGAAGGAATAGAACTTAACTTTAATGTGAGGAAGTTATATGAGTGAAAGAACTTTTCCGAAATATAGTGCCATGGGTCATAATGTGTAAGCAGGTCAAATATAATGACGGTGACCTGTTATCCCATATCTAGCCACATACATATAATTCTCTAAAAAGAAAAACTTATGAAATTTTGCAGTTTGTAAGCTCTGCATGATAATAACCAGAATGTACTGTTCCACTGCCTAGAACAATGAATTAATATGTCTTTGGACTCCCATATTTGAGAAATTATTTCTAGATTTTGGGAGAAAGTGAAAGGGAGTTCTGTATTTGTTTATTTACTTAGAGTTAAAATGGAAATTAGAAGTCTTGTTCACATAAGAAACTCTGCAAATTTGTGTTGAAAGCCTGTTCAGTACGTCAAAATTAGTATAGTACATATTTTATCAAAATTAAAAAAAAATCACCATTCTAAGTCAAAGAGAAAGCATATTAAGATTAAATGGGAGAATATTTCCACATCATTTTTATAATTAGATAAAGAAAATAAAAATATATTAATAATTTTAAGACATCTCACCTTTCTTATGTACATCAAGATCTTTTAATTTTGCATGCAGTTACAAAATTGTCACCCTTTTCCATTCTTATCATTTGTGTTGCTCTGACTTTCCATTCACACCTTTGTCATATTTTATTAACACATCATACTCATAAGTTAATTGTACCAACACACCAAATCATTAAATTTCAAACTTATCACATTTATATAAGACCTTTCTTTTGGGGGGCTGACTTTTTGTTTGTAAAATCTTTCTCTCCTCATCCATGTGAAATTCTTGGCTACATTTTAAGAATCAACTTGTGCTTTGTTTCAAAATTCATTTACTTTTTACATTGTACTTTCCCGAACAAAAAGTAATTTTATGCAAAAACTATATAAACCAGAAATACATTTTCTGTGAGTTTGTGTTCTATTTATCAGATTGTGGCATGAGATCTCATCCTCACCTTCTATTTTTACTAAAGGCCAAATGACTTAATTTTTTGATTTCCAACTGTGTAATGAGGATGATTACACACAACTTTCCTCATAAATGCACTGTGATGATTAAATGAGGTAGAGACCACAATAGGCCTAGGTTAGTGGCAGAAACATCAGAACGTACTGATGTTAATAACATTATTAACATCTATTATTAATATTATATACAGCTATTCAGTTTATTGTAATATGATTGCTGATTTTCTTGTCTTGTATTTCTGAGATATTATGAACTTATTAAGAAAAATTGTGACTTGTTCAATGACTCACTAGGGCAGGTCAATTTTCTTGTATCTAAACCTAAGACAAATCCTAGTGCTAAAATTTTTTTTACTAATCTTTATACTAAAATCTTAATCAGATGATTCTGTCAAAGATTGAAATAATATATGTTGATTTTTGTAAAATATAAAGTAACAAAATATAAGTTATATACATATATTTATATATGTACATATATAAGTATATATATACATATATATATATAAACCTTAGCAATATGCTACTCCCATATCTAAAAGAAAAAAAGGTTATTTTTCCTTTTCTCCATACTTCTTTATGAAATGTAGATGAGTAACTCTCAAATTAAAGAAAGGTTCTGAAAATCTTTAGAATAAGCTCTCTGGAGAAAATATGTAAAAGCCACCATATGCTCTTTTGTTTTTACCTTTCATGATTCATGAGTCCAGAGATATTTGTTACAGACATAAACTCCATATGAAACTAGATCAATAATTTATGCTGAGAAAGAAAATTGGTTAATGCATCAATTTAGCAGCTTTTAAGATTTTAAGAAAATGTTTTCCAAATTCTAAGTTCACCAAATACCTAACTTACCTCTGACACTATATAAAAAATATTTTCATAGTACCATAATACTGAAGTACTCACAAATATCTGATGATTATAAATGTAATCTATTTAGGTATGTAATGTACTTAGATTAAAAAATTTCAAACACTTGTATTTTATCACTTATGTAGTATCAACAAGAACTGCATGTACCCGGAAAATTATATAACTAGAAATTTTAATGACTTTATTCAATTAACACATTTGAAGATGTCCAGGGCAGTGCAGCTGCCTGCATACATAAAATAAATTATGGTGCCAAATTCTTTGATGTACTATGGAACTACTGCTAGGAAAAAAGGAATTGTTAGCGGTGGTATTTTTACTGTTTATTATATTTTTCTCTGGTTTCCTCCCTTTGGCTATCATTGTCTACCAGATGTGCTTTTTATCTTTCCTTTTAATTAAAAAAACTCCTTTAATGTGATCCATATCTGTACTTAGTTTCATATCCCTGAAAAACGTTTATATATTATTTAATCATCATGAAAAAATACTATAGTGTTAAAAGAAATAAGAATAGGTTAATGAAATATGTAGAAAATAACTTTACTAGCTATGAGATATATTTTCCATTATTTAAAAAAGAATTTTGGAGCCTTGTAATCACTTTAAATTTTCAGGTTTCACTGTATCTAATAGTTATGTATTTCTATTTGCTAAAAAAATACGGCTATGTTACTATATATCAACTTTCTATTGGTAGATGGAATGCATTTTCAGCATTAAAATTTCTCAGTTTCTGTTCACTGCATGACTCCAAAACATGGAGGCTTAATTTTTTTCTTTTGGGATTAGGTTAATGAAAGAATTATTAAATAATGCATTATTTTCTCCTAAATATTGGTGATTAAGAAAAAGTCACACTCCATAATAAGGTTTATTTCTATTTAGAGTAAATGTATATAGCTTAATCACTATTTTAATAATACTTTTTTATTCACATATTTATGCAATAAGAAGCCAAAGAAAAAATGTATCGATATAATAGCGGATGCCAATTGTGTTATATTTCAAAGCTGTCCTCAGAAGAACAACCGCATCTTGTCCAAGGGGTCTTAAATTAGAACTGGAGGGAACAGAACAGAGGTAAATAGACTCATATACTAACTTTGAAAATAATTAAAATAAATAAATACCTTAATGTCATTGAGACGTAAGGAATAGTGTGACCAAAGTAGAGAAATAAAGGAAAGTATCTTGTGAAAATGAGAATGTTTATATCTTGAAATATGAACTGATGGAATGAAGAGCATACTGTATGGGAGATTTCTGAGATGGGATATTCCTGCAAGTTGAAGGACTTGTTAAGGTCTAAAGCAGTCAGTTGAAAAAGAAAAATAGATGTTCTAAATTCCAGTGTGTTTTCTGTTACACACACACACTCACATAACTTCCCCTTTTTATCTTTTATTCTGTGATCAGCATAAATCAGTGAATAGAAATTAGAAAGGAGAACTTTTGATTCAGACATGGGGATGTAAAGGAAGATGAAGGCAATGAATTAGGAAGAAAGGTGCTTATACATTTCTTTGAAGTAGTTTTGATCTAATATTATTAAAAAACATAACTTCCAAACAATAAAATGTATAACCCTTATTGCACCAGAATTACCTTGTTGGTTTCCAAGGGATCAAAGAGTTTGAACAACAGAGTTAAAAAAAAATACATCAAAACTTCTGTTACAACACAATAAATTTGGCAAATCCTATAATCTTGCCTCTGTGCAGATATTCAACTTCTTTATCTACCTGGTCCTTCAAAATTACAATATCGGTGTCAAGGAATGTATTACCTATTTTCCAATTTATATATTTTATGGTGTCAAGTCTTACACCAAATATTTAATTCATTTTCAATAATTTTTGAGTTTAGTATAAAATGATCCAATTTTTTCTTTTGCATGTAGCTCTCCAGTTTTCTCAAAACTATTTAATTAAGAGACTGTCCACATCTCACTGTATGTTCTTGTTTTCTTTGTCATAAATTAGCTGCCCATATATTTTTGAGTTTAGTTCTATACTCTCAATTCTGTTCCATTGATGGATGTTTGTTGTTATTTCAGTACCATGTTGATTTGATTACTACTGTTTTGTAGTCTAATTTGAAATCAGGTTTATGATACCTTCATTATTGTTTGTTTTTCTCAGAACTGTTTTTGCTTTATGGGTCTTGTGCATCTCAAATTAATATAATTATTTTTGTTCTATTTCTTAATGTCAGGGATTTTGATGGGACGTGTGTTAAATCAGTATATTGCTTTAGGCAACATGGTCATTTTAGCAATGGTGTTTTTCCAATCAATGAAGATTGAATATTTTTCAATTTCCTTGTGTCTTCTATGTGTTTTAATGTTTTATAGATTTTAGATACATTTTTTTCACTTCGTTGGTTAAATTTATTGGAAGATATTTCATTCTTTTTGATGCAATTATAAATGGGAATGTTTTCCTGATCACTGACAGTTCATTATTCGCATATAGATAAAGCAACATATTTTGAAATAACCATTCCATACTGCTCCAAATATTTGGGCTAAGTTTAAAAACAATAGCAAACCAAAATAAGGGTCATTTGATGTCATTTTGACTTTATCTTTTTGATTTTAAAAGCAATCACAAATTTTTATGTAGCATTAATAACATTTTACTTTATGCTAATTTGATCATTTAGATTAGAAAGTTTTATATTGTCTAAATTGAGGGCAACTTTCTTGTAATCTGTTCACTAATTTGTTTATAGTATCATCACTTTAATCTTTTGCTTTGCACTATTTCTGTAGCATGTATTTTATTTCTTTTTACTTATTGGGGTTAGTTACAATAAATAACACAAAATGTATTTATTTAGCATAATGTTTAAAAAAATGTTCCATAAATATTCTCTTTGCTTGTAAGGACACCATTTTAAATTAAAATGATATGAGAAACAACTATTCTTGGGAAGAAACTACTTTAGCTTAACTATCATTAATGTTCATCTGATAATTGCATTCATTTATGTGTAATGCTCTTTGTTTAATATTACTGTATAAATACTGTTGGGAATGAATTATTTTGTGGCCGCTTCCCAGGACAGAAGTTCTCACAAGTCAGTAAAGTTACAAGCAGATAACAGCAGAAGGCAGTAGAGCTCCGACCTTCAAATATTGCTATCCGGGTAAAGAGCAGTGGAATTGAATTTCTTCATTCTCCTTTGTTTTATTTGCATTACCTCATTGTATCCCAACCTTATAAAATAAATCTTCGGAACCAGGCTCGTGGTCACTATGTCTGAGAAGGAGAGGAGTGTCCCACCTAGCCTCCGCTTTTCTAAATGAATGTTGTCTGTCTTTCTTTAGGCTCCTGTAGCCCCCTCTCAGGAAACCTGTTGATAAGCCACGTGGGTCACAGTAAAATGCCTTATCTAAGAATTTAAAAAAAAAACAAGAAGCATATTTGCAATATTTGTTTACAAGATCTCACAGCAAATTGGAATTTATTTTGCTTAGTCAATAAAATTTTATAAATTACACAATTCTGTGACATTAAATATTGTAAATAAACTGTAAAACCACATAAACAGTTAAAATTATTCAACTTTAAATAGTTTTATTATAATTTTTGATACTGATTATTTCTTACATAATACTGCAACTTGTAATCAGGTTATTCTCACCCAATACCTCATTTTTTTAAGAAAACACAATTTGATAAAAACTAGAGTATATAATTATTGCTTCTATTTACTGCTTTACTAAGGTATTTAAACATCTCTGTGAGGAAAATCCACTTTATCAAAATAATAGTCTGATGGTAAATAAATTCCTTTATTACTTTGCTATAGTACTGTTTATGCTGATCTGTCATTATCATTGCTCATTATTTGCAACAGTGCTTGATCTTAGAAAACAAATCACATATTCTGCTATCTAACTATGTAAATTGATGTCAGTTAGGAAGTCTTCTGAACAACAACCTTTAACTTTGTTTAAAAATGATATAATATTTTGATGTACAGTCATTTTATTGAGCAATGAATAATACATTTTATTTTGGTTATATTACATGATTTATAAAAGAAAAGTTTTAAAAACATCTTATAAAGTGGTTATTTTTTACTTTGTAAAAAGTTCCCAAAGTTTCAATTAGAACATTTTATATATATCAGAATAGAGAATGAAGACTTCCACTTAAAAGTAGATGATTAAATATATGCATTTAGTTCCATTTATCTATAAACTCAAGTGTCATAAATAACACAGCTTCTTAAATGTGTAAACCCAGAGGACAAAAAACACAGGAGAACTAAGAATGATCTAAGTGGGAAAGTAGGACTAATGGCAATTACTAGCTCATTTTGTGTTTTGGAAGTGAGAATGATCATTCTCCATTTCTTATGTTTCTTTTTATGCAACTGAGTAATTTTAAAATCACCTACCATTGACCCCATTCCTTATACTTTTCCAGAAAATTAGAGTGACTTACATAATTCCTCAAGTTGGTGGAGATCAATTTTAATATTGTTAAACTCAGAACACTTGATCTCTTCTTTCTCTAACTGGACCACTGTGAATCCTAGCTTTTCATATAGTCTCTATCAGCACAGGACTTTTCTAGCATGTTTGCTAGAACTCTGACAATAAATCTTGCTTGGTTTATATGAATAAAGGACATGGAGAAACAACACACATACATAAGAGAACATCATGTGAAGATGGAGGCAGAGATTAGAGATGCATACCCCAGCCAAGGAACACCAGCAGTTGAGTACCACCATCACAGAAGTTAGGAAAGAGCCTTGAGGTGATTTCTCTTTCAATATCTCCAAAGAGAACCAAGCCTACAGAAAGTTTATCTTTGAGTTTTAGCTTCCAGAAATGTGAAACAATCAATTTCTGTTGTTTACGGTGTGCTATCTTTTAACAGCAGATGCAATAAACTAATACAGAAGGAAATAATCTCAACTTAATGAAAGATATATTTACTAAGACACACAGTAATAATGTTTCAAAGTTACAACAAGGATTGAGATAGAATCCTGAAATCTTCCTCACAGGAAATCAAATTGATCACACACTGAATCAGAAATTTTAAAAACTAGAATACAATGTCATAATGTTTTTAATTATATCAGGAAAATACTAAATCACAGTGCAGAATTCCATATAAGCTAAAACATATTTGAAATGTTAGAGTATGATATTGACAATAGATAAAATATTGTCATACTTTAAGTAAGAGAAGTTGCAGAAGATAGAGATAATGTAGATAGATTTTTTTAAATACATAGAAAAGAAATTATGAGTAATGACCAAAATTAAGTCCTTGAGTGATATGACCTTGAGAAAAGTAAAGTTGTCAATGGAAATTCTATTAAACAAGCCATAACACTGTCTCCTAATAATTATTTCTGTAATTGAAGTGATGCCATTGTAGTATTAAAATGTTTTTTTCATAAAATTCATATACAAATCATTAATGATTAGTAGTTCCTTAAGTTAAAGGGCATCGGTCATGCATTCATATAAGGTGTTAGACTTAAGGATAAGTACAAATTTGCTTAACTTTAAATTAATATACAAATGAATAAAAATCACACACTACGGCAAAAGAGCTCTGATCATACAGTAGTATTTGAATTACAATTAGGTCAACGTTGATAGTATTCATTTACTGTCTGAGCTTTGTTAATGCACTGATAGATTTATTATAGTAAATAATCTTAACTTACTATCAAGATGATTTCATATATATTCTATCAAAATTTTGAAAGCTTTATTAGACAAATATAAATACAGTATAGAAATATTTGCTGTGTGGAGTAGAAACAACACCAGAATTTGTAGATGTATAGTGTTATCCTATTATTTTTAATATTACTATTGTTTTTATTTATAAAATACATATTTAATTTTGAAACAAACTTTTATTTTTTACGCTACTCATAAATAGTATTAGGCAAAATGAAGATTTGGTAAAGTCAACATTTTCGAAGGTGAAGGAAGTTTTATTGGTAAATTCTGTAAAAACTTGCCAGAAGACAGAGAATTAAAATTGTTCATTTCATGTATCTTATACAGTATTTATAGACTTAGTATAATCATTGATATATAACATAGAGATAATCTCACAGGAGCCTTCAGATGGTACTAATTATCAAATAAGTAAAAAACTCTTTTCATTGTCATAAACATGACAAATGTGTTCATATTTAAACCCTTCCCCTCCAAAAAAAATACAAGTAATCAGGAGGGATGAATATAAAGTGATTTTGAAAATTGACAGACTATGTTTTAGTCCTATGCCCAGTTATTTTGACAAAAGTTCAGGTATTAATCAAACTAAATATAAAAGGTATGTGGAAATCAGCAAGACAATTTATTAGCTCTTCAATTGAGTCATCAGTGTGTTCAAAGGCTAATTAGACCAATCTGTGAATGTATCAATCCAATAATTACTCAGACTAATTATATTAATCATCTAAAATATGTTAATGAGAAAGTGTCTAGCTTAACCTTGGTGTTACAATGACCCCAGTGCAACTAGGAAATGATACCCATGAATGATTTCCCAAAACTGGCTATAAGAAGTCAACAGAAAGAGATTTTAAAGCAGATTTGTAGAAAAGCGCACATCAGATTGGTGAGGTAACATGTTTTCAAATTTTTTTATTCATCAGGGTGATGACCGAAAAACTAAAAGTATTGACTACAACTTCATTTTAGAGATACTGAATGAATAGGTTATTACTTGGTGTTTCCTTTCTTCAAGACTATGTACATGTATCAAACGAGATCTTAATCTCCAAAATAAATTAACAATTCTTACACTTCAACAAGAAAAAAAGCAAACAACCATAACATTTTAATAGACATTTTTTCAATGAAGATACACATGAAAACATGTTCTACACCACTCACTATCAGAGAAATGGAAATAAAAACCACATTGAAATGTCTCCTCACCTGAGAGAGAGTGGTACACATCAAAAAGTTTAGAAACAACAAGTGCTAGAGAGGGTGTAAAGAAAAAGAAACTGTCTTACATTGTTGGTATAAAGTACATAGTGTAATTTTTTTTGAAAAGACTATGCTTGTTGCTCAAAAAAATTGGAACAACCATTTGATTCAGCGCTCCCATTTCCAGAAACATATGCAAAGAAAACAGCAACACTAATTAAAAAAAATGTACCCCTATGTTGATAGCAGCACAATTCACAATAACTAAGATACGGAGACAATGTAATTGCCCATTAACAGATAACTGGATAAATAAATTATGGTATATATATACAATGGAATTTTAAGGTTCTTCTAAAATATATGAAAACTGCCTTCTGCAATTATCTGTATGGAACTGGAAGTAAAAATGCTAGTGAAATAAATCAGAAAAAAAGAGAAGTGCCTGATGTTTTCAGTCATCTGTGGAATATAAAGAAACAAAGAAATGAATAGATAAATCACAGAAAACTCATAGGATGCAGAACTGTGACTGACAGAGAGGTGTGGAGGGGAAGAAACGAATGAAGGAGTAACATAATGGTGGAGGAAGACATTGAAACTATGTGGTATGACATACATATAGAGTAAAGACAACGCAAATTCAGTATCCTAAAAATCATGTAGTAGTATACACTAAACAAAAATACTTTATTAAATAAAAAGACAATGCACATGAACAACTGCACAACTGTGTAAATATTATGCTAATGTGTGCATCTGGGAAATCTATATATGTACGTGAATTAAGATAATTTTCAGAAATATGCATTAAGCTCAGATAATACAACAAATGCATCAAAAATACATCAGCAAGCATTAATGTGAATGTTTATGTTGGATGGATAGAAAAAAGCACCTAGGAACACCTGTTTGCTTGATGGTAAGAATAAATAAATATGTGAAAAAATGCTTTCTAATGTTACATCTTTGTGGGGAACAGTGTTACCAGTCCAAGTAGCTTCTTCTTCGGCTTTTTTCTTTTGTCCTAACATAACCTTGGTAAATTTGCTGTTCTTTGGAAGAAACCTAGTACTGATGTTTCTCTGAGGTGCTAACTATATTTTTCTGGAAGTGAAAGACCTAAACATGACTTTGGGGACCCCATAGTGAAGTATAGGCCTAATTCAACACTACTGATCTGAAATGAATCATTGTCCAGGTATAGGGTAGCATGGGAACATGACCCATAACCAACCTTGAAAGTGGGCTTGGCGACTGGCCAGCTTGAATGTAACATTGATTTTCTCAGTAACTGCCTTTACCTTCACTGACTGAGATACCCTGCCCTGGAATTTTTCTCTCCTTGCCTGTTTTACTCACTCACTATCTCCCTTGCTGTTATCCCATTTAAAAGAGTCCAGTCCTTGCTAACTACTTGCTTACTTTCTGTAATTGACCCAATTTGCCACCATCAGGAGACAAAACATGCCTGGCCAGCAATCATGGGAGGTGGACACGTGTCCAACACGCTGCCATTGGACCCCCTGTCATGAGTATAATAAAGCCTATGTCATCACCACTTGTGTCTTCTCATGATTTCCTTGGACTACCTACCAAACAGCATTCATCTGCTTGTACTTGAATATCTGTGAAACACCAGGACAGATCAACTGACTTTCCACTGTTTAGAGCCAGTATCCTTGTCATTATACTTTGTTTTTTGAAGAAAGGAAAAAATAAAGGACCAAATGTCAGTATTACTGATTCTATATTAAAATAATTTATATGATGCAATGAAATAATTTGGGAAAAAAACCCAGTAATATGAAAGATGAAAACAAAAATTTCCCAATATTTTGCTATCTGTAGAAGTAGTTTCTGCTAAAAAGTATGTCTGCATGTCTGATATTTTTATATTATATTTTAAGAGATATGTAATAGTTGTTTAAAGGCATTCTTATCTACAATAATCATTTAAAATAAGAGTAAAACAATGGTTTCACTGTTAAATCTTTACATTAATTGGAGTCTTTCTCAATATTTTTATAATTGCTAGCACAAAGGCTTTGTGTATCACAAATTTAAGTTATGTCTGTTGTTACAATCATTTTTTTACTCCTAATGATTTGTAACTTGTTGCTTTAAAAATATGTAACAAAATGATAATAAAATGCATAAGGATTTAAGTATATTATTCTACTCATGTATCAAAACACTATTCATTAACTTCAAAAGAATACTCATTAACAGGCTGAAGTTTATTGACTGCAGGAAGACAGTCAGAAGGGTGACCACAAGAAGATGGGTACCTCAGTAACACCAGCTAAAAATACTCTGTCACTTCAATCACGTAAACCAGCAAATCTAGTGAGACTTGAAGTGTCACCGGCAGATAGAGACATTGGAGTTATTGGCAGCTCTATAGGTGAATCATATCTCAGATGCTTAAAGTTTTGGAGGAAAGGGCAGATATCAAATGTGGATAACTAGTATCTTACTAGTCCTTAGTTGAGACTGAATAACTGATCATGAAACCAAGTTACCAAGCAACTTGAATTTTTAATCATAAGCAGAATTTTCTGATCTACCAGGCATAAAGTTGGGCATGAATGACTTTATCAAATCAAAGTGTTATGTTGAAATGGGGTTTAATTAGGTCCTAAGACAAAAGTGAGTTGCATGAAGAAGTAAGTCAAATTAGCATGGCCCATACTACTGACATTACATTCTTGAGCTCATTTTTGACAATATTGCCCAATATAAAGGGACCACCCACAAGTTGACAACTGTGGCACTGTAGTCTCTGTGGAGGCATCTTTAAAGACAGTATGTAAAGGGAGTAAAAATGCTAACTGTTCAAACATATATCAATTCATGAGTTATGACCAAAGGTTTGGCTGAAAGATGAGTAAATTGAAAACCACACAAATAAAAGTTTCATGAAAATAAAGTGTTGGAGAAGTATCTGAACAAACTACTTTGGATAAAGGCTATGAAGTCATCTGTGCTCCATATGAGATACATATGTATATATATATATATATATATACATATATACACACACACACAGATTTATATGTATGTGTGTGTATGTGCAACTTAAATGATAATGGAAGGGGATTTACTAGTTAAGTGTATGAGTAGGCATATTTACTTTGTGGTAACTTTCAGCAACTTCTCCAATCATTTCTGTCACATCCCAGTGACTCAAGAACAAAGCAGCAATGACACTAAGGATGGAAATTTGGCATGAGCTTAGTAACATTGACTTCCATCACCAAGCCAAGTCAACCATTCTCCTGACCATTGTTGAATGTCCAATATTCCAGCAATAGAAACTGACACTGAACCCTAATATGGCACCATCTTTTGGGGTGATCAGTCATTAAAATCGTGGCAGGTTGAGTACATTAAAGCACTTCTGTATGTAATGATTGGCCTTGTTTTTGCACTTACTGTGGATATGTACTTGCTTTCCTTACCCACAGGTTCTGTACAAATTAGTATACCATGTTAATTACCATGGAATTCCACACGATTTTACTTCTGACAAAGGAATTTAATTCACAGCAAAAAAGGGTAACAATAAGCTTATGCTTGCAGAATTCATTAGTTTGGTCATACCCCTACTATCTTCAAACATCTTGCTTGCTGGACAGCTAAAGGGCCATATGAAGTCTTATTTATGTCATTAGTGAGGTAGCAGTACTTGCATACCCGGGTAAAATCCTTCAGGAGGCACTAAATTCTCTAAGTGAACATTTGAGATATGATGATGCTTCTCCCATCATGAGAATACAATGGTCCTGGAATTAACCGTTGGGAATGGGAATGTCTTTTCTAATTACTACTCTTAGTGCTCTGCTGGCAGTATTCCCCTTCCTGAACATGTGATTGTAAGCTTTGCTTAATTCAAATAATAATTCCAATGGATTAAATGTGGTCATTTGGTCATCTCATGTCTCTGAATAGACAGGAAAATCAAAAGTTTATTCTTTGGCGTGATTGACAATTGTTTCTAATTAAAATTGAAACTTTACTACACATTGGAGATAAATAGATATTTCTGGAATACATAGGATCCCTTAAGGTGTCTCTTGTTGCTACTTTGTCCTGTGGTACAGAGTTAACAGAAGCTACGAAA
This sequence comes from Solenodon paradoxus, assembly GCA_004363575.1. Taxonomy (NCBI): domain Eukaryota; kingdom Metazoa; phylum Chordata; class Mammalia; order Eulipotyphla; family Solenodontidae; genus Solenodon; species Solenodon paradoxus. The sequence goes on from RJWH01000024.1 coordinate 1,245,477, forward strand.
CCCTAATTCAGGCACAAATACTAATGGTTCTCATATTTCAGAAAAGAAATTTTGGATAACTTTACAGGCAACAAACCACAATCAACTGAGGGACTAATTAACAACAAAGATATATGGACTGGGTAATTGAAGAAGATTGTTATAAACAATAATTATGAACTATTATAGAATGAGGGTTATAATAGTTATGCTTATTTTTCAGATTTGAATATGAGTATGTTTACCTAGACCTCTATATATATTTACCTATTCTGTTATTATATATTTATTATCCATGTGTGTTTTTCGATACTTTTTGTTTTGTTCCCTCTTGCATCCGTTTATTGTTTGAGAATTGTTATCCACCGTTAAATTTAATCTCAGTATTTAATTTACATACATCAAAAGGTATCCAAGGGCTCAGCATCATTATGGGGAAAATATTTAGACTGTCCATTGTATAACTCTGTAATGTTTGCCAGAAGTATAACTTCATTGCTCTTTGGAGATTAATATGGTTTAAAGATATATGTTTAGATGCCAAGTCATCAAGTTATGGTATGTGGTGACTCTGGTGAATTAATTTGGCTTGGCTGACTATAATCACTCAGAATTCCCTGTCTAGTATGTTTTTATTTAATGTTATTGCAAGAGATAAACTCTTTTGGTAATTCAAATAGGCTACAAAGCCACTATTCTATTGCGTAAACACATCCCAAAAATTCATTCACAAGCTAATCTAGTTGCTCTGTGAAAGCATTTTGCAATTCTCTAAGCAGTTTAAGTTTACTTTGAAGGTTTGTCTTCTTGGTCAAGCAGATTTAATTAATCAGAAGAAATTTAAAAGGCAGTAGGCCTTACCTGTTTTTAAAAATAACAAGCTTCTACTCATGTTAGTGAATTTCTAGTCTAGCTGTGATTGTTCTTCCCTGACTGAATGCTTTGCCAGTTTCTGCTTTTTTAAAGTCACCCCTCACACAGTGTAAAGCAATTTCTTGTAGCAAACATATATGTAAATACACATTAATATGACTGATTTTTAAGAGCTAAATGGAAATATTATACTGAAATTTTTTTTTCTATTCTTTTTATTGCTTTTATGATTTAATATGAAAAAGCATATATATTGAATAAATTTATAATAGTTACAAGTGCTACAGTAATATATAAATTGTGATATACATTTTATTGAATTTATAGAAAATTGACATTTAATTTTTTTTCTGTGGCTAAGGGAGAGTGACAAAAGAATGATAAACACTTTGTTGCTATGGTAATTAAGAGTACAAACTTGAAGACAATAAAAACTACATTAGAATCCCAGCTCTGCTACTAATTAGGTATAATTAGTGTGAGTTACTTATTCTTGCTAAGCTTCTTTTCCTCATCAATAAAAATGGGATAATAATTGCAATAGATTTCAAAATGATAATAATATATTGCAGCAGGAAGTAGATTTTTTTTTCCTCTACCGTTTAAACCTGGACTCATTTTAAGGTTTGCCCTGGTAAATGGAAAGTTAGTAGGTATGTGCTACAGAGAGGCATGAAAGAACTTGTGTTTTGGGGTAAATCTACTGCTCTTGACACCTCTTCCACTGCCACTTTATGAAAAAATTCCAGTGATTTCTATTGGAAAATAATTCATATGGTCCCTTAAACCCAGCTAGGAATGACTAAAATTCAGAACAGATCCTCTCACCAGCAGTTGTCTGCAGACAAATGAATGAGTTCAGCATAAATTAGCCTACCTAATGCCAACTAATATACCATTCCCACATAATTATGATCTACATAAACACTTGTTTCATTATACTATTGATATCTGATATTATTTCTAACTTACATTATTGCACTTTAAAGAGATACACAGAGATATATATAAAGTCATATGTTCAATGATACCTGACTGAAGGAGACTGATATAGTCCCTACAAATCCCAATAAAATATAAAATGAGTAAGAGAAAGGGTAACAATTGCATTAACCTCAAATCTACTCCTGTACTGAGTTGTTTGAAGTAATTAAGAAGATTATTCTTTGCAAACTCAGATTATTATCAATTATTAAATATAATAAGAAGCTTGTCTATTCTCTGCCATGAGAAATAAGTGTAACAGATTATATCATAATAAATTTGATAAAGGATGAGTGAAAGTAAATGAAATTTACATAAGGAAGAATTAAAAGATAATATGATTTTTATAAAATATTATTTAAAAAAGCAAGATAAAGAACATTTTCAATGTTGTTAAATCTCTTTAAATAGAGCTAAAATATATTCTGAACTAAATGTACATGCAATTATCAGCATAGTTTTAAATAGCAAATTTTCCCATATGGTGACAATTGTTCATCTATTTTACACATACATGGATTTGAGCATTCCATGATGAAGCAAATTTGGATGTAGGAAGAGTAGGTGATGGAGAATAGATATTTGGAGCTAGTCAGTGCTAGAATTTGAGGGTAGTTGGGAGTATATAATGCATAAAAGTGCCAAGACAATTTTGGAGAATGAAAATATTATACAAAATAATATAATGATATTGTAGAACAGTAATCACAAGATCAAATTTCTATAGTAACCTACCAAATTAGCATGTTAGTCCAGGTATAAGAAAAATCAATACCCAGAAACATAATCAAGGATCATTTTTATTGAGTTTCTGCACACAAAAGTAGTACGTGATATTAGAGATTACCTTTGATAATTCACCACAGAAATACATTTTTAATTAATGGAATTTATTTTATTGAAGTTTTATATAAGCTAAATAAAAAGTACAGTGTATTCAAAACTTTTGGCTCCCTGTATGCTTCCACTGACAGTTTCTCTTGCTTTTAACATTTTGCTTTTGTGTGGTACATTGGTTATATTTGAAAAAGCACTAACGTTCCATTATTAAGTAAGCTCCATATTTTATGTTAAGGCTCATTCTTTGTGTTGTGCAGTTTTATAAGCTTTGACAAATGCATACTGTCATATCTGTCATTACAATGCTGTACAGAAAATTACACCTCCCGAAAGATTCTCTGTGCTCCACCATTCATCCTTCCTTTCCTTTCTTCGAACAAATCCCTGGTAATCACTGATAATTTTGCTGTCTCAACAGTGTTGTCATCCAGAGTATCATATAGTTGAAAGTATACATTTATGCAGGATTTTGAATCTGGCTTCTTTCAGTTAGCAATATGTATTTAAAATTTCTCCGTGTCTTTTCATGTCTTGATCATTTTTAAAAATTCCTGAATAGTAGTCCTCGGTTTAAATTTTCAGTTTATCCATTAACCTATGGAAGTACATCTTGATCACTTTCAGTTTTTGCAATTATGAATAACACTTTTATATATCTGCATGTAGACTTCTGTGTTATCAGCATTCAGCTAATTACCTATGAGTACTATCATTTGTATCACTTGGTAAGCCTGTCTTTAGCTTTAGGAAACTGTCAAACTGTCTTGCAAGCTGTTTATTCCATTTTGCATTCCCACAGCAATGGATGGATGTTCTTGTTCTCTATATCCCTACCAGTATGTTATATTTTTAGTGTTTTGGAGTTTTTCCATTCTGATTAAGTGAATAGTGGTATAATATTGTTGTTTTAATAGAAATGCTTTTTGTATAATTTTGCAATTAAACTATATTAAATGCATTTAGGAGAATGGTTATTGATTTTAATTTATCTTTTAGCTACCAGGGTCTGTGTCACAGAAATCAACACCAACTTCAACATCATTGTAAGAATTCCATTTTCAGCAATTCATTTTTTAACTTAATTTGGACTCAAGCCAAATTCATTCTTTGGCAATGTAACTAAGAGTAGTAAGAAGCTTTCATTTTGAAAAAAAATTAGAGCCAAATTCCAAATTTACTTCTTATTTCCTGAGGCAGAGGCTAATTACTTAATGATTGCTTAGTCTTCTCATAGATAAAATAGAGGTAGTAACACAATCTACTTTTTGGGATTGTTGGGGTAATTATATAAGATTATTATAGCACATATAAATATTAATAACATTTAATCTATAATAGGTCCTAAAATTCTGTAATTATCTAAAATAATTTAATTTTTAATCAAAAGGCAATTATTTAGAAAGATAAGCAAGTCCACATATCAGTAGAATTATATAACTTTCAGTTTTTCAAATGAATATTTTGAAAAAATAAATATTTTCTTTCATACATCTCAATGGGAGCAAATTTTCCTAGAGGCCCAACTGAAATATCATGTATCATTCTGCAATACAGGTATTAAACATACACACAGCATGAAACAAACACTTGATATGATATAGGGTAGATGTTGTGTATAGCACTGCTGAGATGTTTGAATGTAAGTTCGAGGGCTCTATTCTCTGACATAATTGACAATCTTGTGCATGCTATGCTTCAAATAAATGTTTTACTTAGCAAACTGTTTGATTCACAAGATTTTGTGTGTGTTTGTGATTGTTTTCTAGTATTGTTCCATCATTAATAAACAACACAACAAAAAATAAAATTTGTAAAAACATTCACATTATCAGTAGAATTCTGTTTTGCTAATCATTATATTTAGCTTTCAGCTTAGTACATATGAATTGTAATTTAGCAATATCAGACATATACATATATGGTTATAAATTTTCAATATTGACAAAGGTAGCTTAAAGAAATCTAGTATAATGAGTTTCTTTTGTGGGGAGGGAAGATAAAGTAAGTTTTAATCACGATTATTTCGTAACTTAATTTGGTCATGACATTAATTTGATTAAATTGATTTCAATACAGAAAAGAATATCAGCCATGTAAATTATTTAAAAATACAAGTATCAAATAGTATATTTTTGTGATATTCTTGAATGGAAAACATTTGAAAAATTTTGGTCATTTGCATTGGGTTTTAATGTCAGCCACAAACTTCAAGTCTTTGTTTCAATATTAATTGTTACTATTCAAAAGAATAGTTCATTTTGACTGATTTATTAAAATTTTAGTTCTCTCTAGTATATGTGTATCTAAACATCTTGCTCTCAATGTACAAAGCAGATTATTATTGTTCATCCAATTCATTAACCAAAGGACTGAACCATCTGTGGTCTGGTTATCGAAGGGCACAAAGTTCATAGACTTAATTATACAACCAGTGTGTGTTCTATTTTAATTTTCTAGTGCAGAATAACTATGAATCATTCTTTCATGGAACTAAGTTAAGTTTCATATTCTTGAAAAATGTTGTCGCTTCAGTTTAAATTTGGTAGCAGGTACTACATTGGCTTTGACCATTTGAGAAGCACTCCCAGGAGTCAGATGCACTTATTTGTTTTGACCAGTTAATTTAATCTTTTAAAAAATTTTTAATTTCTACAAATTAAGATAAACTAACATGTATGTATATGTATGCATATATACATATATATGATATATACATACATAATGGTATAATACTCAGCTAGAGAAAAAAAATGAAGTCTTTTATTTGCCAACGACATGGATGACCCTAGAGGATATTATGATTAGTGGAATAGAATAAGCAGCCTGAAAAAGAAAAGCACTGTATGGTTTAGCTAACGTGTGGCAAATAGAAAAACCAAACAGATAAATGGATTAAATGAAGGAAAAAATAAACTTTCAATCTATAAGATCAGACTAGTGAGCAACAGGTAAAAGGGGTCAATTATATGGTGAAGGATAGAACTGGACTTTTAGTGTTGAGTTTAATGAAGCATATACAGCTATTTATAATGACTCACTGAAAATAATATGCTGCAAAAAAAATGTTACAGCAATACATATGTAAAACTTTAAAAAGGAAAAAATAAAATATATGTCCACATACAATTTTTACAGGCAATTATAATAAAAAGAAAGCTGGAATATTAAATTAACATAAAAACAGAATTTAAAGTAAAAAGATGAAATGAACAGGAAGTAATATTGATTTATTAATAATACAATTCACCAATAAAGGTGAAAAATGATCATGCGTTTTTATCTGATCGATCAAAGAACTCTGTGATCCTTTTTAATGATCCTTTTTAATATAGAACAAATATATAGAGCAAAACCTACAATTGTGATATGTAAGTCAAATCCATTTATAATATCAAATTACAAATTGCAATTTAGAAACAATAGTGAAATGGAGAATTTAGGAAAATTTACAAGCAATGCAAGATGTGTTTTTTAAATTTTTTTTATAAGTCTAAATATTCAGGTCACTTCATGTTTTTTGAAAGCATTTTTTTTTATAAAAGAACAATTTTGAAAAAATAAAAAACTCAACTTTCCATTGCCCTCTAAAACCATCTGTGAATTAAGTAATTGTAATTTTGGCCTCTAGTGAAAATGATCAATCAACTGAGGCTTTTATTAAAAGCAACCCACAGTATGTCAGGAGACAAATGAAGATACAATTGCAGATACGTGTCCAGAGATTAACCTGCTTTTTAACTACAGAAAACATTACAAAATGATATTTGACATGATATTGTATGAATATTTTACTGTTAGGTCTAAGATTTCTAAGATGATACACATTTATCTTCAATTTAAAATATGCAGAATCAAAGATATATTATTTTAATTTGAATAATAGTGGGAAAGGATTAATAGATAAAAATGAATTTCATAAGCAATAATATTTAAGAGTAGTATAAATATGGTTGCAAAATTGTGGAAATTCAAATAAATTATATCTTATGTTATTATAAAAATAAACAACATGGCATGTTTGAAATTAAACTTTAGGAAAAAGAGGATAAATTATGCTGTGCTCTGATATTTTCACAAATGCTTCATTTGAATTTTAATAAATATAAATACTTGTTTACTTTGTATAATTTGTCCAATTAATGCTTATTTGGCACCTAATTAGTGCTGGTATAGTCACTTGAGATCTAGAAATCAAACACAGAATGATCCCTTCACCACATGGTAAGAATTCCTTAAGCAGATATTTGAAGACATTCAATGAGCAAACCAATCAGCAATCTGGGGGAGAAAGCTTTTAGTCAGATTCCTAAATCCTTAGGGTCAATGTGCTTAGGCTATTCCTAGAATAGCATAAAGTCAATATGGAAGATGTAGCGAAAGTAAGAGGAAAGTTATAGCAGATAAAACTAGAGGGGTCAGCAGGAGAGCAAGTGACATGTTCTAATTTGCATTAATTGAAATTTTCTTTTTTAGAATATTTTAATGAAGAAGGCAAGGGAATAGGTGTGTATTTCTTCATGCTTTTCCTGACCACAATGCTGAATTGTCTGTTCATATGTTTTAATCCTTTTAACCCTTTGTGATATAAACCATTTTTATTTCTATTTTGCTGAGGATAAAGTTGTCCTCAGATTCTGGTTTTGTTTTGTTTTGCTTTGGCTTCTGACACATATCCTTCTACTTCAGCATTCTTGCATCCCAGAGAAGTCAATAGAAAGTGTAAATGAACATCTGTGTGCTAGCTTAGGACTGAAAGAATAGGGACTTCGAGACTTCTCAGACTTTGAATCCAGTGCTGTTAATCATTGGCTGTGTTAGCTCTTGAAAGTTATACAGACACTCATTGATTTTACGGCCTATAAAATATAATATTATCCTGTATATAAAGATTAAAGTAAAAAAATTAGCTCAACTATGTTCCATAGTAGATAGCAAATATTACATCCCTTTTTTCTTCCTCCCTTCTGTCAGAAATGGAGAGAAGTGGAGAATGATGTACTTTTAGATGTTGATGAAGAAATAGAGGGTAGTGTTGGACACGTCCCAGGAAGCAAATTCTTCATTTTGGTGTGGGAAATGTAGGTGTGTGACCTGATCCCATCCTGAGTTCCCAATTTACAGTCTAACTGTAGGGAAAGGAATAAGAAATAGGATTAAAGATATAATACATGTGAATGTATTAAAAAATCGCTAATGGTTAGTGTTATTAAAATAATTTGGGAGAGTGGATTAGAACTGGTAGAGGTGGACTTGGCAACGGTCAAATTCTGAAGGTTGGAATATTAGAATTTTGTTATGAAATTGATATGAAAGTAAAGGAAGAATGAATCGTTGATTATCAGGGTTTTGGATGAAAAAGCAGAAGAAGACCATAGGTTTAGGGAGAGAAGTAAATGGGCAGGGAAAGATCCCTAATGTTAAATAAACAATTGAATTAACTCAGAAGTTCAGAGAAGAAATTCATTCAGAAGCACCAACACATTGGTAATTGAAGCTGGTATATCAAATCACAGTTGTTCACATTGCTTAAACAAGATAAATCACTTTTATTTTATATTTAAATAACCTTTAATTAAATAAGGCTAAAAATCTAAGGTTGTCTTCTTTGAAAATTTTCATTTTAAAGAGGAAATGAAAAACCATGTGTGGCAGACATATTTGTCAAAAATATTATCAGAGTATTAAGAAGGCATATATAAAGAAAAATATCACTGTAAAATATTTTGTGAATTTTATGCAATGTGTTTTTCTCTTCATGCTTTTCCCTTTAGCTTCTTATCTTCCTCACATTTTCTTTACATTTAATCAGATTTATACCATGAACTTGGTGACAATGAGTTTAACAAGTATTAGATTTGGAAGTCAGAATATTAACAAACAAGAAGGAAGTAATATTTATACAAATTCATATCATTATACTTTTATATTATTTTACTTATTATTCAGTAAAAACTATTACACATAGCTTAGGAAATTAAAGTTAAATAAAGTTATGCAAACTTTTTCATGGTTGCTGTCTTAAGTTTGTTAAGCTTGCCAAAGCAAAATACCACGGACTGGGTGATTCAAAATATGAAAATTTCTTTTCTAGCATTCTGGAGCCTAGAAGTTAAAGAACAGGGGGTTGGAAGGGTTGGTTTCTTCTGAGCCATCTATTCAGACTTAGAAATGGACACCTCTTTTCACTCTCTTCTCTGCATCCTTTTCTCCATGTACACACATCCTTGGTGTCTCCCTCTTCTTATAAAGAACCAGTCATAGTGGACTAGTGCCCACTCATCTGATGTATTTTAATGTTAATTATTTATTAAAGGGCTGATTGTGGAATAGGTCTACTTTCTAAGGTATTGGAGGTTAAGATTTCAAGGAATTTTTTTTCAGGAAAGTTGCAGGCAGGAATGAAGGCGAGCAGGCAAGTATGCATGAAGAACGATGAGGAAGAAACATTTATTTTCATTTATTTATTTTATTTAATTGTTCATCTTGGTTGTTTCCCTGAAGCACTGGAATTGACCAGGATCCCTTAGATGCACATGAATTGAACTTGGTTGGAGGTGGTAGATTCAACTGCTTCTCCACCAGGGTGCTCCAAGAATAGACATTTTAGGAGGATGCAATTGAGTTCATAACACTGCTAAGGAATAAAACTGAGATTTACTTATTCTCAGACTCCGAAATACATGTTCCTTCCTCTATGACACAGAATACTCAAAGTCAGACCTAGCTCCTGAAGGGAGGTAGTGGCAGGGAGTGGGTAGAGAGCAGAAATTACCCCTGGAGACTTTCATAATGAGGGTAAGCAATTCCTGATACTTTAGTTAAGCTATCTGCGTTCCATTTTTGGATTAAATCATGTTTCTTACAAAAATACCTTAATCCTGTCTGAGGAAAACAAACAAAATATGAGAGTAGCAGTGTCAGAGATTCTAAAATTGACCGTAATATTAAGTTACAGTAATACTGAGCTTCTCTTCATAAAGATGATTCTTTAAAATATAAACTAAATTTAGATATTTGTGGCAGCATAAATAATCAAAATGTTAAAATGTGCTTTATAACCTCCCGTTGTGTCATATTTTTTTCTTTTCTTTTCTTCACGTTGTTTCTTATATTATTATGGATATTGAATTAATCTTTCTGCTTGAACCTTTAAGATAATATTTGAAACTATTCATATATAAGAATATTTGATGAAGTCTGACTTAAAAGAAAATCTATAATATTTCTGAGTGTGTATGTCTCTCCTCTCTCTTCTCTTTCTCCACATATATGTATTAATGTACAGACACCTTTATCTATTGGTTTTGTTCAATAGATAAAGGTAGGTATTTTGGGTGACAGGAGACCTTTTGAAACTTCTTGATATTACATAAAGTTAACAGTAGCTTTTAATGTCTACATTTCCTGTTAAGAATATATAGAGAAATAAATATAGATTTAGATATGTAAACAGTGAATTATCTATGAATATCTGTGTCTTAAGTAATATACATGTATATATCTTCATCTTTCTTAAAGGAGCTTTTTTAATTTAATATTAGGATTGTATTGTTTACTTTAAAATAGAGTTTGTTGTTTTGGATGATATTATCTTTCACATATGGAAATAAATAATTTGACTTTCATAAGAGGATTTATGCACAACTTCATTTTTTGAAAGCTAAATGATATCAGAACCCATTTAAATACAGTACTCAATAGCAATATATAGCAAAATAAACAACTTTAAAGTGATCAGTAGAAAAAAAATCAGTAGCTTGTCTCTAAAGTCTAAAAATAAAGAAAATGAAAATAGAATCCTCCATTTTCTCAAGAACTTTACTGCATTCATTAGTAAGGTAGGAAATATTAAATTTTGGCTAGATGTCTAGAAAAGTTGGTTCCACAAAAAATTCAGGTCAATATTTTATTTTTTAAATGTTTCCAGTTGTTATATTCTTTATAACTGTATATTGGCTAATTTCAAAATTCTCATATCGGTGTTGCTATTAAAAAGTAAATAATTTGATGTCTGCAACAAATGTAGTTCATTAGTCATTATTTTGTCTGTTTAAAATGTTACCTATACTTGTATCTGAGAGACAAGAAATCCAGAATAGTATATAATAATTATTTGGATTTTATTGTAGGAAGCAAAACTAAAGTAGTACTCATGCCTAGGCATGCAAATAAGCTTGATGTCTTTTCATTGTTTCTGATGTTTACATCAATTTTATAATTACATTTATTCATATAAGTGTACCCTTAGGACACTCAATTGTGCATAGAATTTGCTTTTTATATTTTAATTAAAACTTTTGTAATTTAGAAAATAAATATTTAAGGCAAAACATAAATTTTATCTCATTCATGTCATTAGACTTAACTTCTTCCCACAGATATACTCTGGGTACTATGTGTCTGTTTAGACCTTTTTCTATGGGTTCCCATAAATAATTCATTATTCTTATGATTTTTATGTTCATCATTGTTATCAGGCTATCTATACTATTCTTATTATCATTTTTTTTTTTAAATGGCAACCCCATTCGTTATATATTTAGTGGTTTATCCTGATAGACAAGCCTACAATATAAGTTGGGGCATTTCAGAATGTTATAAACTAGGTCAATGGAAAGGAAAGGAGAGACCGGTGATACAGAACTCAGAACTCTGAACTGGACGTGGGTCTAGATGATAATCCAATGTGGGAAGGACTGAAAATGTCCCTGGGAGAATAGCAGCTTTTGTGACCAAGATCAAAGACCACGAACATTACAACTTTTTCTAAAATTCATGCAGTAAAGATTGATAAGACATTGACTTGAGACGCTTGTTGTAGTGATGTTTGTTATTTTTGTTATACTAATTTTGCTTACTTTTCTCCTATTCTCAAAATGTCAAAGACATAGTATCTATAAATAAGCCAAAGATAATCTTATTTATTCTTGTGTATTCCCAGTCTAGGACACCATTCTATCATTTCTACAAGCAAAGTTTGAGACGAATTGATAGCTGATCCTAGATAATAAAAAAATGATTAATCTATATATTTTAAAAAAATATTTCTAATTAAAGTCATTCACAATACCTTCCAGATGATTTTTATTTTATATAATTATTATCACAATATAAGTTCAATGAAGTAGAGCAAAGATCTAGGTAGAAAGTCCTAAATATACTGATGCAGACAGTAGCTACTTCTATTGACTTGAGTTTTAATCAAGAAGGCAACAAGTTAAGCAATTATTCCTAAGAATGCAATGATGAATTTCAAATACACTTCCCCATTCTTCACACTTCAGGACATTATCCACTACTGATTCAAAGAGAATATTCCACTAGGGACATTTTATATCAAATACATTGTGAAAGGTATAAACATTCTAAGAATATTCAGCAGAATAAAATCCCAAATTATGACTGCTCATAAATACAATTATTCATATCTTTAAAACATTCTTCTCAAAGGTATACAATCTATCTTATATAATAAAAATTCTGTTTTGTTATCTCACACCACAATATCTGCTGTTCGTGGTAAATCATACATCCTTTTGAATGTGTAAGTTTGGAGTCATACCAAGAACAAGCTGTACTTTACTGAGCTCTTTGAAGACATAGAAAGCTTTGAGAATGAATAAATATCTCCAGGGAATGTCCTGACAAAGCAGTAATGAAAAGGTCACATCATTTTTCATGTAGCATTTGTCTTTTTTAATAAGAGCTATGTATCAAAATTAGTTTCAATTACTGATAATTAGAAACATTATATTTAAAGCAGAAATCAGAACTACCTTAATACTAGATTAAGCACACTGCTGAACATTTGTATCAAAATGACATTCCTTCGATATTAGCATTCAGATTTATTCTCAAAGCTTTTTAACTTTTCCTAAAGATCAAGGACATGGAGTTTGCAGTTTCTATTTTATTTTAACTTGAGGCCAATTTTTAACTATTATTACTTTAAGAATCATGACTATGTCTGCAGGCTGAAATAAAAGCACATCATAAGTATATCAGAATGTAAATTTGAATGACTGCATGGAGAATATAAGAAATACGAACTTAGCATAAAATATTATTTATTAAAATACTTCAACATGCTTCTTTCAAAGATAAAATATTTAAATCTTGTTTGTATAAAAGATGAAAATAATAAGGGAAAGCTTTTATGTACTTTTCACTGAATTCTTAGTAAATGTTAATTTAAATCACAATATGCATCTTATGGTTTCACTCATATATGCTATATAAAGAAACCAAACCAATAAGTAAACCAAATGAAATAAAAAATGGACTTTCATTCTATAGAATCAAGTTAGTGGTTACCTAAAGGGAAGAGGTTGGGTTAGAAAAATTTGATAAAAAGGTAAATTATATGATGAATGTTAGAATTGAACTTTCAGTGGCAAAACTGTTATATGTTGATGTTGATTTACAATACACCCTAAATCTAATGTTATGATGCAATATTCCTTATATAAAAATTTTAAACACCACAATATGCAGTTTAAAGTTAACTCACATGGCATAGCATTCTTACTGAGAACTATTTTGAGCAACATTCCAGTCAATTTGAAACAACTTCAATCAGAAGAGTGCAAACTTCAAAATACATCTGATTTAGAAATATGCAAAGCTATTAGTTGATTATTTACCAAAATTAGTCTACTTAACTTCATTTAACTTGTAATTCTTCATCTGTAAAACAGGGAAATTCTTGTTAGCTCTTTTCAGGGCTATTGTAGAGTTTAAATAAAGTAATGGCTGTGCTGTAGCTTCTCAGCAAATGTTATATCATTTTATGAATTATGTCATTAGGGATTCCAGAAACTTCTAATCATTGGGTCCAGGGCCTCAATGTTTTTCAATGCTAACTATGAGTGGCCCTAACATAAACTATTAAGTAATAATATATTCTAAACATTACAAGATTTTTTTGATTTAATAATTGACTGAGATTTCATTCAAAGAATGCTTTCAGAAGGGAGTCATCTTTAGGTAGAAGTGAAAAGGAGTTTGTGTGAAAAACATTGAATATCCTCTGGTCAAATATAGAAATTTTGGTTTTAAGTTGACCTAAATGTAAAAGTGTCTAATTTTTATGCTGTGAGAGTGGGAAAATAGGAAATACTACTAGCAATGAAATTGATTTTGCTGACAATAGTGTTTTACAAATGGATGCAATTGTTTCTCATATATATATTATACTTATATAAGCAATTTATTGAGAAAGGAAAATTAGTAAAGGAAGTAACGAGTATTCATCATATAGTTATATTTATGAAATATAGACAATTTATTCTAGAACAATAAACATATTTTTTGATATGTATATTTGTATATAAAAATTAATATATGTCTTCTAAATAAGGAAGACTTATAGTGAAAACTGTATTTAACATGTTTGGAACTATGCTAATAAATGATTTGAGATGATTTGAATAGTGGACAAAAATTGCATTTTATATGTATTATACACTGTGTGTTTTCTACTACCACAAGAAACATTGTCGTTGTAAGCATATATATATATACATATATATATTCTTACTGTGAATTAATATTTTAAATTGAATTTTACATAAAATAATGCTCACTGTGAAAATTAAAGTCAGTCTTCTTGATTTAAGAAAGGGATTAAGTTTAGTGGACTAATGAATAATTTGAAGAGATGGAACTGAGAGTTTCTAGATCAAGAATGTAGGAGTTCAGACATCAGAGTAACTGAGAGAGGAATTGCAAAGTAAGACTTCTAGACATCTTCAGAAGATACCCTTCAAGTACTCTGCTGAGTACTGATCAGTACATGTGTCTGAGCTAACTACTGAGGCTGGGAAATAAACATCTAAATTAACAGGACATTAGACTTACACAGGACTAGTGTGAATACATGTTCTCCCTACACAGACTGGAAAATTTCAACATGATATCGGAACTCATTCATGTAAAACTTTACATTATTATTGTGAAAATTCCAAATAAGTCTCAAAAATAGGATACACAGAATCAACATTTTTTGAGAGAATCTAAAATAATTTTCTTAAGAAGTTTAGAATATTTTCAGAAATAAATATATCCAATACCAATTATGCAGCATTCAAAATGTCATAGAGGCAATAAAAATTGGAAGCAAGTTTTGGAAGTAGTAGACACTGACATGAAAAGGATTTTATAACTGTATTACAAATGTAAAAGGCAAGTAGAAGTAAACAGGATAAAGCAATCAAACTTTCAAACCTAGAGAAATGAAAACAGCAATGTTAGAAATGAAAATACGTATCAGTAGATATTGAATGCAGACTAAATATTGTAAAAAAAATTAGAAAACATGACATGGTAATTTTTCAAAATAAATAGATAAAGAATAAAGAAACTACTTTTTTAAAGATGTGATAAATTCTTATTGAACTATGGGACAACTTACATAAAATACTAAATGTCCCCAAGAAGTG
The DNA here is from genome assembly GCA_004363575.1 of Solenodon paradoxus. Classification (NCBI taxonomy): domain Eukaryota; kingdom Metazoa; phylum Chordata; class Mammalia; order Eulipotyphla; family Solenodontidae; genus Solenodon; species Solenodon paradoxus. Next base: position 1,260,593 of record RJWH01000024.1, read on the forward strand.
AGAAGATACGATCAGAAAATATTTGAAGAATTAATGTTTGCAACTTGTCACTGATTGTGATGAGAACTCTGCAGACAAGATTCAAGAAGCTCAAATTATTCAAAAGAAATATTGGTGGTGGGTAGGGTATATTGACATAGATTGAGGAATGGAGAACCTGCACATATGGGTTTATACTATTTTGCAAAGTTACCTCAATAAATATTAAATTGGAACAGTAATACATAAGTAGATATCATTTCTAACAAAGTTAGAGGAAAAAAGATATTATTTACTGAGCTTTCAGAATAAGAATTGTATCAGATATTTTACTGAAATGAGAGGAAAAGAGAATATTTAACATGATTAAATCAATGTAATACACACACACATGAAAGATATCAAATTATCAATATTGTGTGGGACTAGGGAGTAGAATCACTAGAAATTCTGTAACTATTAACAAGATAAGCATAGAAGAAAAATCCTATGAACAATCTTATGCTATTAAATTTCTTGGGGACATCACATTTAATATTTTATATAAGTTGTCCCATGGTTCAATAAGGATTTAAAACATCTTAAAAAAACTTTTCTTTATTCTTTATCTATTTATTTTGAATATTTACTATAGTGTCATTTTTTTCTATTTTTTTTACAACATGTAATGAAAGGGATAAACTTATTCAAAGATCTACACAAACAAATTCTTCTTAAGAAGAAATGGATAATGTGAATATTTTTATGGTTTCCATAAAATAGAATTTGTATTTGAAATTTTCCCATGAAAATGCAACCAAAAAAATCTCCTGTCTCAGATAAGTATACTGGTGAATTCTATCAAGTATTTAAAGAAGATATATATGTGTATATATATATATATATATATATATACACACACACATATGTATGGCTACTCACTTTCCATTTACATCTTATTGTTTTCCCTCATAATAGCTGATTTTATATATATATATATATATATAAAATAGCTAGCTAGATGGACAGATAAATGGATAGACAGAAAGCATACCAGCATACTGAGAGCTGAGAAAATTACCCAATTGTTCTAAGAAACCAGCAGTAAGTGCCTTGACAAATATCAGAAAAGATACACGCTTGTGCCCGCTCACACACACAGACTCAAGTTCACACAAAGGAAAACATTTAAAAAAAGCAAAAGTACAACAAAAATACCATATAAAACACAAAGCAATATTGCTCATAATGAAAAAAAAAACATATTTTAGGTCACTGAACATATTGGTATATAAAAAGATCATGCATCATGATCTGGTAGGGAGTATTTTAGGAACCTAAAGATGGTTTTACATTAGAATGTAATACAACACATTAGAAAACTAAGAACATTAAAACTATGTGATCATACAAATAGATACAGAATAAGCACATGACAGAAAATTTTATGCATTCTTGCTTTTTTTCCCCAACAGATTATATATGGAAGAGAACTTTGTAGAAAAAAAACAAACAAACATACAAAACATTGGAGAAAATCTTTGTGGCCTTGAGTTAAGCATGTATTTCTTAATGAAGATACCAAAAGAAGAGCTATAAAAATACCTAATAAAGTATATTTTGTCAAATTTAAAATGCTCTACTCTTTAAATACATTGTTCAGGCAATGAAAATATAAGTCATACAACAAAAAATATCTTAGCAAAATATATCTAAAAATATTTATAGCTGGAATACATAAAGAATATAAAACTCAGTAATAGAAGATACAATCAAACATATAGGCAAAAGATGTTAACAGACACAAGATAGAATGCTGAAGAATAATAAGCACAGAAAACAGTGTTCAATGTATTTATTAATGAAGGAAACATTAAAATCCCAAAGAGGAACAAGAACAAATAAAATCAGAATGATTAGTATTAGTAGGACTAATCATTCTAAGTATTAGTAAGGAAATGGAGAAACTGGATTTCTCCTGCACAATTTAGAAATATGTGAAATGGTGCAAACTTTCAAAAGACATTTGGAAAGTTTCTTAAGAATTTAATGCATACTACCATATGCTTTGGTAATTCTACTTCTAAATGTGTTTTTCCAGAGAAATAGAAATATGCCCATACTAAACTATACACATAGCAATCTTTTATCTTCAAACTGAAAACAACCAAGTGCCCACCAGTAAGCAAATGGGTAAACTGTGTTATATCTATACAGTGTAAAAAGCAGTCATTAGAAGCAATGTGTGAGTGACAAATCTCAAAAGAAATTTGCCAATAGAAAGAAGCCAAACAAAAACTATATAGGTGATATGATTTCACATATATCAAGGTCTAGAAAAAATGCAAGCCAATATAAAGTGAGAACAGATCAGTTGTCACCTGGAAATAGGTAGATAGAGATGAGAGGGAAATATTAAAAAGGAAACATATTTGATTTTTTTTTAAAAATTTTGATTGTAGTAACATTTTCATGGTTGTATACATAAGCAAAACTTGTTCAATTGAATACTTTATGTGTGCAGTTGGTTGTATAAACAACTTGATAAAGCTATTTTAAAACTATATGAAAGTAATGCTAATGCATGCAACGGAATTTTCTCTCTATAAGTCTATTCATGTTAAGATTTGAAATTGCCACTGCAATGTATAAATAAGTATTTTTTTCAGAGTTCAAAGAAGCACTTTACATAATTTAAAGAACTCTGTAAATGTTCTCTATAAACAGATACTTTAAACTTTATTTTTCTTTAAATTAAAATTTGTCATTGATTTAATTACAAGAAAGGTGTTTCACCATTATTATCTATAAAACCACAACCATGTGTGGTGGGACAAATATCTCTAGGTTGCCTGCATATTTCATGGTCTTGAAAGCAGAGGCAATGACTGCTATTTTTTCAGATAATCTTTTCAGAGATATTTGTATAGAAAATACACTTTGTAAAGATTACCTCTTCCTCCAAGTCAAGGGGCAAATTTGCTGATTGTACAATGTGATAGGTTAGGTATGACGGTTATAATAAATTCAAGTTCTCTAACCTCAGAGGTCCTCTACTGTAATGTATTCCACTATGTTCACTTGTTTACCTGTGTTTTTTTGTAGCTCACTGAGAATTTACATTTGGAGATCAAGCAAAAAAATACTGATACTCTGATCGATACAATAACTAATAAACAATCATTTGACTCTAATTCAGGTGACTTGTTTTTCTGTGAGTATCCATAACACTGTGGCAGGTTAACCTTTTAGCATATATAGTGTAATATTTTTTTCCTTCACTGCTCCTGACCTCACTAAATATCTATGGATGAATTTACTTAGGGAATAGTAGAGTTTTAAAGACCAAAATTTATTTTTCAGAAAAATATCCAACAAAACACTGAAGCAAAATATTTTTATTTTGATTCAAGTTTTGGTGAGCTTCCTGAAGTAAGCTATATATATGGCTTTTATATTCCTATCATACTATAAACTCTGTTAAAAGATGGAAGCACTTTCTATTTTCTTTTCACAAATTTTCTGGCTGCAGGAATTCATATGTGAGGATAGGAGGGATATAGATAAAGCAGATTTTTTTAAAAATTAAAGTTCTCTCTCTGTGCCTAACTAAAAATGAATTATGTATGTACATGCAGGCCTCTTTTCTTCCTCAGGGAGAATTCACAAAGGCACTCTATCATTCTATGGAGGGTAAACTGGACTGGGTAATCTCTAATTCTAGAATTGAGGAATAAAACTGCTTTTCTATAATTATATTAAACATTCTAATTTACTGTGAATACATTCTTTTATAAAATGGCAGATCAACAAAATTCTTTCATTTTACCCAAATAATTTCAGTGTATTTGATTAATTATTTTTTAAAAACAAACAGCAATATAAATCTCAACTAGTAAAGATATATAATTTGACTATTTTCATAGGATAAATTATTAATATTTTTAAAAAAATCTACACTAACAAAGCCATTTTTATTATAATTTTATTGAAGGAGCATTGCATTTTAACATTACATGTTTCACTACATATAATGTTTGCTACCAATTCTCTTTTTACATATAATTTTAATTTTATTTAAAAATGAGGGATTATCTACAATATGATGTGGAATCCATTTGAAATATTTATTTATCTTTACTGATGAATTTATTTTCAATTATTTTATTGATATACTGAAGATAAGCAAAACACATCTCTTTTCTAAATATTTTTATTTCTTCATTTTGCTAGCTAGTATCAATTTATAAAATAAAAAGTATCTTCAGTTATCTTGAAAATAAAACTCTTCAGTATAAAATTCAACCTTGAAGTGTATTTTTTCCAGTGAACGCATTGCTTACAATCCTCAAATATTATGCTGTTCTTATCCATTAGTCAAAAACATCTCAACCAAGGACATACTTCAAGGGAGTTCTAACCTTTTAGTAATGCACAGCTCAGGTTATTAGTTCAATGGTACCATAAATATAACAGATTACAGTGAAAATTGCGCAAAAATAACTATGACATTCATGTGTCTATGTCATGAATTTTTAATATATCAGAATATATGCGAAGTGAATTGTAAAATAAACTACTCTTCCAGTGTACTGAGAGCACTTATTTGAACAGAAATGTCTTTGCTAGAAAACTTTGTGAGACTAAGACACTTAGTAGTTTAATATATGTATCCCAAGAAATTTTGCATGATCAGATTTAACCAATCAAAAATGAATCTATACACATAAAAAGTTAACATCTATTATAAATATAGTGCAAATATTTTTATAAGCATATAAAATCATATTCACAGAATTATCAAATTTAAGTTTTAATTTAAGATATATGTTTTATTAACTGAATTATTACTGAGGTTCCTATGTATTCTAAATATGGCTCTAGTTAAGAGAAAAAGAGGAAACATAGTTCTTACATTCAAGATGTAACAGTTTCACAAATAAGGTAGTCAGTAAAAAAATAAAAACATAAAATTAATAGATTCACAGGAAATTGCACATACAAAGAGATACACAGATAAAACGTTCCTAAAGTTACGGGAAATGGTCAGAGGAGTTTTCCATAAAGGAAATTATTTGCATTGGATGAGCTGGTTGACACAGTTGAAGGAAAAGCATGGGAAATGTATAGAGTAACAGAAGTAGTTCAATTCTACCAAAGCAAAGTTGTGTGTGTGTGTGTGTGTGTGTGTGTGTGTGTGTGCACAAGGACATATGGATGTAAGATGTAGAAGAAAGGGAAATAAAAGTTGAGGCTGTAATGCTAGGCAAATAAAGATAACAGAAGTTTTTTTTATATAAGGATCAAGTGAATTTAGAAACCATCTGATAGAAACCTAGGGAGCTATTGGATGTTTAAGACCACAAAATTAACATCTTCAGATTTGTTTTTAAAATAAATAATTTAAGCAGCAATGTGAAGGTTGGATTGTAGTTTTGAACAGGAGGGAGAAGATATATGGAGATTATTAAGGCAGATAATGTGAGAGAAATGTACTTAAATAACATCGACAGTTGACTAGATAAAGAGAACATTATTCTGAAATAAGGCAGGTGTATTTAGGATTGCTCATTGAGTCTTGGGAATAAGAGAGAAGACATTTTCAGTAAGTCGCAAGTACTACTAGCTAAGATAAATGAATTTATAGTGGGTTCATTTACTATATTTAGGAATACAGAAAAGATCATTTACTTGCAGGACTGCTGCATTTGTGATGCTAATAGGGCAGACCACTGAAAGTCTTTAGGAACAGTTGCATTAATAGGTCCAGTGACCTGAAGAACACTATGAAGGAGAAATAGGGATTTATTTTAAATATAGATTTAGGAAATAGATGATAATTAAATCCTTTTTACATGCATGAAAGTGCTCTGTTAGAATATATAGAAAATAGAAGATAATCTTTCAAGTAAAGCCAACATTCAGTGGCTAAGAGAGAAATATGGAATCATAAGACACCATGAGAATAATTAGCCATTAACACTAAAAATTATTCAAGAAAGAGTGGTGCTGTGGAGAAAGCAACTAGGAAGAAAATGTTTAAAACATGCAGCAGTCAATAGAACTGTAGAAAAAGAAAGTGTTTTAATGGTGGTAAGACATAAATGGAAAGTGAGTAGCCTCCATTTGATTTTACTTTTTGTAAATAAACTGAAATGCAAAGAAACCAAACAAACAAATGAGTCAACCCAAACAAAAACAAGTTTTTTATTCTATAGAATCAAGTTAGTGATTATTATAAGGGACAGGAGTGGGGTGGGAAAATAGGATAAAAGTGGTCAATTATATGGTGAAGGACAGAATTGGTCAGTGGTAACTTATTCTGTTATACACAGATGTTGATTTACAATGATGCACACCTTAAACCTATGAAATGCTATGAAGCAATATAACTTTAATAAAAGAAAAAAAGAAAAAGTCAATGAAACTTAAACATACAAACCAGAAAACAAGCTAAACTTTTAAATCATAGCAATTATAAATGCATAAAGTAATCTAATCTGAATTTTGAAAATTCCATATATTGACAGGCCAGATTAAACTGGACCCTTAGTCTTCAATTCTTGATGGAGTCGATATATTAGGAGTCTGCATTGTGTCCACAGTAGAGAGAGCAGCAAGGCACATTCTTTCATATTCTAGACACACAGAAGATAATAAGCATCTTGAAAAAAATCAACCTTTTAGTTCCTGAATAACATCTTTTAGCAAATAAAGACAGTTTTGCTAAGTGTCTGCTTGTGTTTCCCCCTTAATCTGTGGCACTATATTGCTACACTCTCAAATCTACCACATAAATTATCTTAATTGACATAGCTATATCATCAAAATTGCATTCATTATAAATAATTTGAAAACTCTCACATGAATGAATTGCACTGAGAACTTTTAAAGAACTCCAAAATACCGTTTTATGATATCCACATGCACTTGAGAAAATAATTTATAAAATTGGATCTACTTTCCTAGTCTTTCGCTACAAGTCTGAAGCTCAAATTCAGATGTGGAAGTTCTGGGACAACACAGCAGGAAGTGCCACAAGGAAGTCTCAGATGGGGCTGTCCATCTTGGACGGTAGTCTGCTAAGGGAAGTTGTTGCTAAGGAGAGCACAGCCCTTAACTTCCTCAAGACTGTATTGTTTCTCGCTATAAGCTTGTCTGTTGACACTACGAAATTCCCCAAGAACAAAGACTGGGTTCAGCAACAGAGAGATCTTGTTCAAGGTAACTCGTAGGCATTCAAAGCACATCTTTCACAGTACTCTTCCTGTTGAGAATCACTTCTCTGTTATAAAGTTCGTGACATTAAACTGCCATCTCATTTGTTTCTTTTTTCTATCTGTAACAGTCTCGTCCACGTTTCTATTTTGATTGTTTGTTGGCTTTTTAAAAATCCTTTGTGGACAATAAGAAAAAGATCCAATTGAACTTTGTTTATAGAATCTGTGTACGCCATGGGAAAATGGTGAGGAACACCTGGTGATTTGTTGGAGGGCTGCATGTTTTGATATATATTTAAAAAATATGGAAATTTCAAATATGGGGAATCTACACATAAGAGCTTGTTTTAATGTATAAAATCAAAGTTATTGAAATAAAAAAATGAAAGCTGTATATGAAATCACTAGTAGTATTTAAAGAAAATCTGATCCATCTTCCTTTTTGATAAGAATAATTCTGCTCAAAAAAAAGGACTGTTTGACTCCTTAAGAGAGAGCACATATAATGATTTCATTCCTTGAAGAAACGTTCCTTTCTCCCCACCATAACAACCAATATTCAATCATGATTTTCTGAAGATATTCTTTTTACTGATTATTATGTGCAACAAGCTCTTATAGGTCACACAAATACAATCATTAGCAAAACAAAAAGTGTAGGAGAAATTTACCTTCTTATGAAGGTAGGACAGGTAATAACGTAGGACACAAATGAATAAATAAGACAGTGAAAAATGCACCGATAACTGATAATCCTCTGAGGAAGGAGAGAGAAGCTGTTAATGTAGAAGAGTACAGGAAAGACCTCAGCTGAAATCTCAAATATGAATACAAATATGACACCACAGAGACTGATAATGATAGCAGATACAGCAAAAACTGAAGTCAGGTAGATATTTGTATTTTCAGAATAACAACACAGCCTGTGTAGTAGCTAGTTGGCAAGGAGCAGAACCAGAGAGGTAGTAAAGAACTCTCAGATATGTTACTCTGAAGGCTAGGACGAGAATTTTGAATTTGATCCATCTGAAATGAGAAGCCTTTTAAAGATGTTAGGCATCAAGTAATGGGATTTTTATGGACCATTGTCTCTCAATAACCTTTATTGAGGAATATTGTTTATAAATAAAATACATCTATTTTAAGGTTATTATTCATTAAGTTTTGAGAAACAACCATCACTATATTCATGTTCTATCCCATTGTTTAATATTTTAAGAAATCAGTTTTGCTGATAAAGGAGAATGAATGCAAAATATATGACGTAACTGCAGCTTTTGAAAATGGATTTGAAGTGGGTGAAAAAAAGAAAAATAACAATGGCTCTATATCATTAATTAGCATTAGTTCAACAACAATGCTTGAAATTCCTTCCAGAAAGTCTTTCTAAAAGTTGAAAACTTTTAGCATCTGGTCAATATTCTGACAACCAAAATTACCAGACTCATATCGCAGGTGAGGCAATGTTAGGAGACAACTGTGTCTGAGAAGACTTCTTGTTTACTAGACAGAGATAGAGTGAACTAAATCCAAGACCAAAGAACTGCATGTTCAAAAAATAGATTGAAAATAATGTTAAATATATAAATAAGGCTAGAGTGTATTATATGTGCAGTGGTAAATATGTCTGGAGTTTGAGGCCAAATTTTTATTAACATTGATTTTCTCATCCTGTGAAATTTGAATACTGTCCTATGCAAGAGTCAAGGGATGTGGTTGAAGGAGGAAAATGGGGCATGCCTGTCTTTTATTTATTTGTTATATATAAAATTTATTATAAATATTTGTGTATATGTATCTATTCTTCATTAGTATACCTGAAAATTTCTAAGAGCACACTTTCATTATTATTTATACTAAACAGATATACGTTAGCTAAATATATAAAAGCATCCCATTATCAATGCTTTCCACTGGTCCTTAAGAAAAATATTTTTAAATTAATTTTATTGAAGAAACATTGCATCATCATATCATTATAGGTTTAAGGTATACATCCTTGTGAATCAACATCTTTCTAGAATACATTAAGTTCACCATCACAATTCCAGTTCTGCCTTCATACAATTGATACCTCTATCCAATTTGTTCACCTCTCCCATTCCCTCTTGCAACCACTAACTTTACTAATTTGGTTTTATCATTTGAAAGTTTATTTTTTTTTGATTTAGTTCATTTCTTTGCTTGGTTTCTCTATATAGCATGTATAATTAAAATAATGCTATGCCAGCCTGTCTCCTACTGATCAATCTCATTAAAGATAATTCCCCTTAGTTCCTTCCATGTTGCTTCAGATGGCAAGATTTCATCTTTTTTGATAACCAAGTAGTATCCGATTGTGTATATATACCATATCTCCTTTATCCACTCTCTATTGATGGGCATGTTAATGATTTCATGTTCTTGGCTACTGTAACACTGTATGAATGTGGAGGTACATATATCTCTTTCAGGGGTGGTGTTGTGTTTTTAGGATAAATACCCAGCAACAAGATAGCAGAGCATACGAGATTTTTCATTCTCATATTTTTTTCAGGAATTATCAAACTGCATTCTACAATGGTTGCACAATTCTACACTACCTTCAACAGTGTGTGAATCCCTTTCTCCACATCCTCACCAACGCCTGTTTCCTGACTTTTGGTTCACAGTCATTCTCACTGGTGTAAAGTGGTATCTTATTATTGATTTATATTTCCCTAGTGGCAAGAGAGGTGGAATATTTTTTTGTGTGCTTGTTGAATATCTGTATGTCTCCTTTGGAGAATAATTAAAATGGAGAAATTTCTTCTTTGAGGGTGGCTATATTTGAGTTTCTACTTTTGAGGTCTTTTGTATGACAGGACTTTATTTTAGAAAAGATCTAGGTCATTTTCCAAGTTTTTTATTCTACACTATATACTATATTCTATAATATGCATGAGTCACTGATTTTTCCAGATATCTTGAAGTCCCATAATGTTCTCCATAAATATTCTGTTTAAACTAGAGAATAATTTATTATAAGAGATGAAGAGGCAAGCAAAATCTTGAATTATAGATAACACCTATTGTATGTAGGATATTTAAAGTGACAGATTGATTTTTTTTAACCAATTTATTTTTTATCTCACCCTGTATATACATATTTTATCATATGACTTTTCAATTTCTTGTAAAAGCAATGGAGTGAATTTTTTCCAGCTTTCGGCTTGGCATGTGTGTGCCTCATTTTGGCTATTGGAATACTGGTAAGACTTGAAGTAAGCACTATATGAGTAAGTAAGAACTTAATATGAGTGACTGTAAGTAGGGATTATTCTCTAGCACTTCTGAGATAATATGAAAAAAGTAGCCTAATGAGTTTCTCTTCTTAAAAGCTGGACTTCGAATTAGAATTCTTTGAGCTGATCAATCCATTAGTCTGCATAAGGTCAGCTGGCATAAGAACGATCATCTCAGATACTGCATCTTAAAGCAAATAATGCTTAACCTTGGCCAGTCAACACAGAGATTCATGAAATTTAGTAATTGTTTTCAGTCACTGAGTTTGAGTTGGTTACCTTAGAGGTTCTATCATGGTAACATATAACGTACTCCACGTAGTTATGCTATAGATATAATAAACTTTGAATGCATTTATTTTCTTATTCATCTACTTGTTTCTCTTCAACAAATATTTTCAACTTCCAAGTACTAAACTAAGGATTAAAACAGGGTCCAACAGAAGCAATGTGCACGCTGTCACGAGGCTCATAGTATGACAAATGAGAGAAAACATTAAACAAATGAGTACAAAATTTTGAATCATTCACACTGATGGGAGGATTTATATTTTGACTTTCAGGATGGCTTTTCCTCTTTCTTTTTGCTTAAAATGATCATTTATAAGAGTAAATAAAAAGGGATAGAATTTATATCTGAGAAGACTATAAAATACATTTATATTTGATATACATTGTCAGTAAAAGTGTGTCTTCAATTTATCAACACATAGTCACATGCGAAATGAAATTTGGTGTGGGGAGTTTTCCATATTAAAGTGACAGTGTTAATTTTCCATCTCAGAGACAAAGACATTATTATAAAAGACAGGCAGAGATGTGTGATTTTAATGTCATGACATAGCAAATAGAGTAAGAAACATCATAGACAATAACATGTTAGCGTTCAATATTAGCAGTAATGCTTGACCTTAATGTTTTGCTGATCACTTGTGTTCTTTCTTTGCTCTTTCTCAGATATTCACAGAAGTACTTCTTTCCTTATAAAATGTTCTCCTTGCACTTCATGTATGCAGAAACAAATTTAAGTGAGCAAAATGTACTATAAAGAAAAAGTCAGTAGGCAGTCCCGTTGAAGACCTAAGCTACATGTAGAGATCAAACTGGAGAGTCTTGCAGTGATTTAATTAAAGAATCTATACAGAAAATACAAAACTGTGCTAGAAGCTCACACTTATTTTAAAGGACTCTAAGAAGGTTTTTCCCTTCTTAATTTTTTTTTCTTTTCAAAAATGTTGTTGCCTTAACATTGCGTTTTAATATTATATAGATTTAAGGTGTGTTCCTTTTTATCAATATTATCCATATATACTACATTAAGCTCATCACCAACAGTCTAATTTTATCCTTTATTGTATAAATTTGCCAAATCCTTCAATTTTCCTTAGGTTAACTGCTAATTTGGTTTTATAGACTAAATGCATGCTTTTTGCTTAATTTGTTTCATTGTTTGGTTTCAAAATTTCTTTCCATAACACAGAATAAATTCATATATTTTTCTTATAATGTAGAGACTCGAAGAGAGTTTTGAAAAGTACATGAAGGGAAAATTTTGTGAGAGATATATGCAGCAACATTTTTCTGTGGTTCTCTTTTGTTTTTCATTTTGTTTGCTTTTACTATGCATCAACTTTTGTTTTTAGCAGTCATAAAGAGCTAAATATTAAATGGAATTTGAACTTGGCAAAAACTGATTATAATCACTAATTTTAAAAATGAAAGAAAAGGGCATCACTGTGCAAAGTTATAACAAACATCATAAAGAATTAATTCACATGTTAAAATCCATATATGTTTCTGTAAATTCAATAACATTAATTTTCAAAGTTATAATAAAATATAATATAATTGATAGAAGCAATGATTTTGTTTTTATTTACGTAGTAACAGATACTCTAAAGATAACCAACTTGACCTGTATTGAAATCAATACATAAACTGAGGCAATATATAGGTAATTTGCTAGAAATAATTGAACTTGAGAAAGTTGTCTAAAGCTTGCAAAACTACTACCATATGTTAATTAGACTTTCCCTTACACATCTTGGAATAATTAATCTTTTCCAGGAAAAGATGCAGTGATGTATCACTCATAGACACTATTCAATGGACTGACAGTATAGAAACATTCCTTAACTGTTTTATAGAGGTCATCCAATCTGTCAAAGACTAATTAAAACTAGATATGTGTAAGTTATTAAAGTTATGACCCAATAGTATTTTTCCAGTAAGCAGCCTGCTAAATCCTTATTGTTCAGGGAGCTTTGACATCTGCATTAAACATTTTCTTCTTCAATTACTACTGATGTAGCTTCAGTAGAGTGAGAATGAATGTCATTCTGCCTTTGAAGTTCTGAAAGCTAATTTGTTTTTAAACTTTGAATTTAAACTCCATGAACCAGAAGTGTCAGAAATAAATGCATATTTATATATTCTTGTGAGCTGATTTCAGTGCATCAATGCTGTGCATAAACATTTACAAAGAAGTCTCAAAAATATCTAACTTGTCAATTTGTTTCTACTGAGTGTCAAACATAAAAAAGAAGAGAACCTAAATTTTTAGTAATCTAGGGATTTCAAAAAACTAGGCTGCTTTACATGATAAACAAAAATAATAAATAAATAAGGAATTTATCTTTTTTGAAAACAGTATGTGACTAGAGTAATTCAAAATGTTAATATCTTCATGTATATTGCTAATAGACTACACTTTTTTCTTTATTATAAACTGTTGATTTTTGTGATCTCTTTATGTAGTTCTGTGGAAGAAAATCTAACAAATATAGAAGATAAGGAAAGGATATCACCCTTTCCTTATATTATATTTGCGTTCAAAATTAGAAAACCCTTTGATCAGTATCAGTCTCTGAGTTGGGAATTCCCAAACACATTGGTAACAACAAATTAACCAAATCAAACAAAAAAAGACTTTTAGTCCATCAAATAATGATTTGAAAAATCAAAGGTGACATCTAAAAAAATGCTACAAGTTAAGCTAGTTTCTATCAAACAAATCATTCCATACCTTTTTTACTGTGTCTTTCTTGGTGATATCCTTCGTCTCTAGCTTAAATATGATAAATTGAATCATGTGGTGAGTCACTTTCTTCCTGAATTTGTCTCGTGTATGTAGGAGCTATACTTGTTATTATTGATATTATTGATGTGTTGGTTTTATTTTTGTTTTTATCTTTCAGAAATAAAAAATATGTACTTTTAAATGAAAAGTGAAAGTAGAAATGAAGATGAGGTGGCAAGCAGGAAGGAAGAGGAGGAAGCATTTTATTTTTTATTTTTAGTTGTTCACAGGAGTTTTTTCCCTCCTAGTCCTGGGACTCAAACCTAGGGGTATGTGACTTGTACTCCTTTGGAGGCTATTTACCTGATACTCCACCAAGATTTGCCAGAAATAGAAAATCTTAATATTTCATAATGATATTTTGTTAATACATATTTTAAAATGTTATGCAAAATTTTGCATATGTAATTGTATATCCTCCAAAACGGGTTTATGATGTGACAAACATTTCCAAGTATTATTTTTGGACACTTATCAATTATCAAAATAGATATTGAATACCTATTAAGTATCTATTTGTGATATTCTAGGTTCTATAAATTCATCAATGAAAAATACAAAATTCTTACATCTTTGAGCTTTCCATTAGTGAGAGGAGAGACAAACGATATACAGCAGACTGGCACATATAGGAGAGTGATATATATGTGTGCGTGTGTGTGTGTGTGTGTGTGTGATATTACAATACTAATAATATTGTATTATATCTATTGGTAAGGATTACTCTATGATTTATTCCACAAAAAGGATAAAAGTAAAGTTAGGAGAAAGGACACAAATTATAAATCTCATAGTATTCTAGTGAATTACTGGTTAGTTTATCTAGACTGTTAACATTAGAGGTGATGGGCAGTGATCAATATCATACACGCATGTCAGACACATAAGTTTAAAGAAACTGGTATCGTGCTGCATAAAATAAAAAACAGAGGCTAAAGAGCTCTCAAGTTTGACTTTAGTAACTGGAAGTACAGACATGTCACTTCAGATTGGGGAAGACTGCAGAAGGACCCAATTTTGGCTGTAAGTCAGGAATCCTTTGGATAATTTATGGTCGAGATAACTTTTTAAATTTGAATGGAAACATCTTGTGGGCATTTATGTATAATGATCATGAGTTCATAAGAGAAGTATGGACAGGAGGTAAGTATTGATACTTAAAAGCATGAGAAGGTGTTTAACACCATCCAAGTACACAAAAACACATGTCGTTAGATTTAACTGGGGAAGTTAGAATTGAGTTTCAAATTCAGAAAAGTGAAGAATATAATAAGAAATAACAGAAAAAAAAGGTATTAAAATGATAAAATCAAAACAAATTTGAAACTATTAAAGAAAATATTTTCAAAAAGGCTCATTGAAATGATTATGACATCTCCAATAAAATAAGAAGCTGATTATTAACTAATGGATTCAGCAATATTATGATTATAAGAGCCTTTTAGTAACAATGTTGTTGAACATGACGGGGGATATTTACTTTAAAGTACATTTCAGGAAAAAGAATACATTAGTGAAAGGAAGGTATCAACTGTTTAATCGTAAATAAGGGAAGTAGCTCAAGATAACATGATGGACCATGGGAGATAAAGTAGACAAGTAAGAAAAGAACCTTACAAATAAATCCAGAAGAAGCAAGTTACACATATTTAAGTGAATGAACTGGAGATCCCAGAGTACTCTAGTAGTTTCTGAAGTAATACTAAGAATGAGATGATATGGAAAGATAAATGGAATTTGTTGAAAAGAGAGATATCAGAAACAATCTTTCGGAAAGGTACAGTTGTGGATAATAGCAAGACTTTATTATGTATGACCATGAAATATTGAATAAGTTAAAGATATAATTATTTTATGAAAGCACCTGAAGAACTGGAAAGTTCTTATATTGATATATATTTCAAGGTTGTTACTGAAACTATCATAAATTATGAAAGAAATGTTTTAATGCTTGGAATCTAACTTTTTCAGGTAATTACATGTAGAATAAACAAATGTTGATTTATGATGATGCACACCTAAAATTTATAAAATATTATAATGCAATGCTACTTCAATAAAATTAAAAATAAAAAAGTAAAGTTCTCAATAACGAGGTTGTTAATTATATGCCTTGCACATAATTATATTAAAAATTATAATTTCTGTAGAAATGAAGAATGAGAATTTGCATTTTTAGTATGTATTTTAAATTATTCTTATGAAGGCTAATGATCTTTTAGGATACATACTTCATTGATAATTGCTGATTCATTTAAATCAGTCAGTAAAATATGGGGAATGAACGTGGTTTCAAAACAAATCTAATGTAAGTATACAGATACATGGACATATGAGAACAAAAAAGTTATTTGACTTTCATTACATAGAATCAGAATCTATTTCTCTTCTGTTCTAGTTCTCAAAAAAGTTAAAAATATCAGAATGTTCAGTAGACATGTAAACGAAATTGGGAGGAAGGGGTCTGTGACAGATTATCTGCCTAAAATGATGCTTGGGGCTTAGATTCATTTATTTGCTATTTTTTTCCTTTAAATGAGTTTTATTGATGGAACATTGTATAACATTATATAGATCTAAATTGTGTATTATCATAAATCAGCATCTGTGTAGGATTCATTCAGTTCACAACCAACGATTCAGTTATATTATTCTCCATATAATGACCATATTTATCTGATTTACCTCCCTTCCTCCCCCTTTCTTTTTGTTAACTGCTAGTTTGATTCTGCAGACTGAAAGTTTATTTTTGCTTGATTTGGTTCATTTGTTTGTTGGATTTCTGTTTATAACACATTGAGTAAAATCATAAAATATTTGAATTTTTTCTTGTCTTACCTCCCTTGAGGGCCATATTTTTTGTGGCAAATGCCAAGATTTTATGTTTTTTAATAGCTTAATAGTATTCTATTATTGCTTTACAAATTAACTTTCTCATAAAATTTTACCATTTAAATATAAAATATGAAATTCAAAATACATATTTTTGCCAGTGATTTAAAAACACTTGAATTATATGACAGAAAAGCTAAGCAAAACTATAACACATGCAAATTTATGAAACTTTGCACTTGAATGCAAATGTAAATGTGTTATTATAAAGTCTACATTGGAATTAATATATTTTATTCTTCATAAATATTAATACAAGTAATATTAACAGCCAAACATTGAAAAATGTGAAAAATATTGATCAGCTATGCATCGGAATAACTTACTTCTTTAACTCAAGAGACAATAAGATAAATGAAACCCAATATACAGACTATCTGATTTGTAGTTCCTTTTATTATTTACTCTGTCATACCAGGTAGTTGGCTTTCCTTATGCCATTTTGTCACCTTTAAAATGGAAAAAAAAATTGTTATTATCATGTTGAGTTACTGTGAGGAAAAAGTCAATACATAAAAATTTAGACTACGTACAATAACTTAGTTATTTTTAATTAGTGTTCATCCTCACACAAACTTTGCCAGTTAGGTATTTAACTTTTTCTTTTTAAATATTGGATGATGGGGGAGTTTACTTTGAATACATACACACTATCACATAGCTGTGACAGAATTAAGATTTAAGTTTGAAATCTGCCTGACTACATGTTTACTCACCTATTTCATTCACAGTATCCTATTTTCAGTATAATTTCCCTTAAATTGGAGCCCATATCCGAAAATTAAAATATTGTTCTGTGCTCAAGAATTTATAAGAACACAAAGAAATTACACAAAAGTTGAAAAATAATATTTTAATATGTATAATTTTAGAAATCATTATGTGTGATATTTAAACAGGGAAGTTATGACACACATATGTCAATAAGTTTTAAATGTACTAAATAATGTTATTAAAGTTAGTGAGGTGATGTGTCAGATTAATGTTCGACTTACAAGATGAGGAGAATGAGGAAATAAGTTCTTGAGAAATGAATGAAAAACGAACTACTGAAAACAACTCCTTTTTGACAGGTTTTTTAGGAATATGTCGATTAAGAGAAATATGAAATTGTGTTTTAAAGAGGATACTACATTTGTATTTTCAAAAGAACTTTTGAATATAGTACTTGAAGATCTCACTGTAACTTTAAATTCAAGAAATTTTCTTAATGTTTTGTGCACATTTATTTTAATCAATTAGATTCACAAACACTTTAGCAGTGTTAAAAGCATATACTAAACAACCATGTACATGATATTTTTTATAATAAAACAAAAATAGACACCCTAATTTTAAAGATGATTTTTTAAAATAAATAAAAACCCAGTAATATATGTCTTGCAAATAAAAATAAAGTAAATACAAAATACTCCTCTGAGAAAATGGGCATTGGCAGAGGTAATCTAGTCACAAATTTAACCTCTTCTTGAGATTGATAAGAAAACTACAATACAATGTGTTACAATCAGAAACAGAGAATAAACATAAAAGTAAAGTTATTTTTAACAGCAACAGTAAACACACAACAGTGCTAGTACCTAGTTTAATGTCCTATAATTGTGTAATATGCATCAACAAAAGCATCCTATTAATACCAGAGTATTTTTTATGCATTAACTTAAAAAGAAGTCTAAGTAAAATTTTTGAGTTCATCCTATCATGAACCTTTGAAAAAGGCAGCATTTTTGACTGAGATTTATTGTTTTTTACAATTCTTACATTTTTGACTATAATAAATTAAAGGTATTTTTATAATTTATTTGTATAGTAAAATACATGACCTTGATTAATATGCTATTTATACTCACCATTCTTATTTGTAACTTAATGCTAAAAGAAGTCAAATACATCATGTTGGAAATTCTGTCCTTGAACTTAAACTAGTAAAAATCCTTCCAGGATTTCTACTGGTCATTTTGCTAATAATAGTAAGGGATATAAAAGAGGATGAAATATAAAGAAGTAAATCTAGAAGTTTTGCCCCTCCAGAATAGAGTATTTGATAGTGTTAAATTTTTTCCCATTAAAACATAGCTAAAAAAATTATGAAATAAAATGTTATACATATACCCACAGAAAAGCATACACAATGGAATTCTACTTATCCTTAAAAAAAAAGAATGAAATGCTGCCATTTGTAGCAGTATGAATGAAACGAGGGAATTATGCTAAGTGAAGCAAGTTTAATGGAGAACGTTTTATCTATATGTGAAAACTAAAAAAATATAAAAAAATGGAAAATTGAAACAAAACTGATAGGCACAGAAAAGAGAATGGTGATATCTAAAAGGGAATGGAGTTGAAGGTGTAGAGGGGTCAAGAGGAACAGATTTCATTTATAAAATAGTAATTATTGACGATATAATGTGTAGCATGGTGACTTTCAACGATAATATTGCAGAACATACTTGAAAATTGCTGTGAGTGTAAATTCTAGAAGTTAATTTTGCATGGTGGTGTGTGGTCATTAGACTTACTGCGCTCATTCTGCAGTGTATGCTAATATCAAATCATTATGCTGTGCACCCCAAACAAGTAAATATCAGTTATGCTGCAAGTGAAAAGATGTCTTTTAGTACCAGATCTTTACAAAGTAAGATGAACCTATTGATTAACAAGAAAATGAATTGAATTAAGAACAGCAAGCATTTACTTTTGTGCTAATGACAAAGTCGGGGAGCCGACCTGAGATTAATGTTCAATCTTGGAAACCTACTTTATTGAAATGTAATATTTTAATAAATTATTTGCTTTATGAATGTAATATATAATATACTCAGGTTAAGATTTTAACTCTCAATAATAATGTGTCTACTCTCCAAAATTAACACTAACTCTTCTGTGCAAATTATTTTACATGTGATTCGGAAAAGGGTAATCAGCACATTAATTTATATTCAGGTAACCATCAAAATGCCAAAGCCTTTTGTAATTCAACTCATTCCCTCTGACTTTAAAATCAGAAGAGACATATGGCTCTAAATGTATATTAAACACTATAAAAGGAGAACTCATAAAATAAGAGGCATTGGAACTATTTAGAAACATTTTAACTCTTGAAAACATGCATCTATATTGCTGTCTATTTCTTATGAACAGAAGACAAGGTTAGCAATTACTATATTTTTGACAAATTTTATTCCAACATTGAAAATGATCTGAGACATAAATATTCATACTCAAACACTTTTTAAATTAGAAAAAGGACATGTAAATATCCATTGGTAATGCTGCTGTAGCAATCACTGCTCCCCTGCACCACCGGGTCTCATTTCTACCATGATACTGAGTCCATATTTTATAAGCTCAGCTTCTGCCAGCTTCACAGTCAGTTTGAATATTCCTGGCATTAATTTAGGCCTGGGACATATATGTTCCACAATGAGGCATCTGAATGTCCACCAGAATTTTTGTAACTTTCTAGATATCAGATAAAAGCTTATTCATGATGTTTATTATAATGTTAAGCCTGATTTTATTCAGCAAGACTGTCCTGGTAAGGGCTTAGCGCAGTGACATTTTGCAGTACAGGAGAGAGGTTGGGCACAAAGCTTATTTCCTTCCTCAGAAGGGGAAATAATCTTTTATGATCTAGGAGCCACCTTTACCAGGTGGAGGAGAGATAGGGGCAACAGTCAGCAGGTGGAAATTAAAGGAAACATCTTAGGGGAACATTCTGACTTACTGATTTAAAAAATATATTCTTACTGAATTCTTGATCAGACATTACCTAGGAGATGGTTGAGATGAGAAGTTTTGTCAGATATCAAGGGTGGTCAGATACTGAGGGTAAGGTATTCTCGTTAAACTTAGTATGATTCTCACTAAATTTGAACTCTTGAAGTTATGCCTAAAAATGAGGCCTAATCAATAAAGAACTCAGAGGAGCCTGACTGGAGTTCAGAGAAGAAGAGAATGTGAGATGAAGAGATCAATTTCACTCTGAGCTACTATCTCCATAGAAATTCAATTTCTAATTACACTATATCAGCATATCAGTGATTTGGACTATAATGAAAGACATAATAGATATAGATAAATAACATCTCTTCAATATGACAGAAAAAAGAAGTTGTTTGATTACTCTATACTTTGGTTAACTAGACTTCACCTGTCATGTAGGTTTTATATTGTTACAACACACTATATTTCAAATTTTGAAATTTTATTTTTTTCCTATAGGTAATTTTACTTGTCTGTAAAATGAGATGAAAAATACAAAACTAAAAATAATACAAGGCTTATTATTAAAATATGATATCCTCAATAAAACTTAGGTCAACAAAGTTTGAAACAGAAGAATTAGAAAATAAAATGAATATTATAGAATTTAGTATTAATTTTATTCAATGAGATGGCTTCATAGACTTATTATAGATAGACAAAAATGATCCCTGATGTTTTAAAACTATATCACGTGGATAAATATAACATTGTTTGCATATAAATATATATGCATGCACACATGCATACATTCATACATACATATGGATAGAGAAATAGACAAAAAGTTACTTGATATGTCAGAAAGAGATAATAATAGCTTAGACTGGGTTGAGGTGGTTGATCCTAGTGTGGGAGATGCAGGTTGTAATATTAAATATGGTTTTCAGGAAAGACATCATTTAGAAAAATATATTTTTTCAAAGACTTGCAGGAATGACAAATAGGTTAAAAACTTCATACACTGCCTTGAGGCATTCTAACCAGTGTACATATATCTACCATTGGTTCTCTACAATCTGTTTTTACACTGCAGTCTAATGGATTTCAGGACGTTGTACCTCAAAATACATACCTTGTAATACTGAATATTTTAAGTTGAAGGAGTTTTAAAAAATAGCAGAAAATGGAAGTTGATCTTTCCCCGCATCCTTCTTCCCTGAAAGAGGACATAAAACCCTAAAGTAAGGTGGAATCTTTCTGTACCCAGAGAAGAGAAACATCCTTATCTCCAAGGTTAAAGGGACTCCTCATAGATCTTGTTACACTTACTGCACACTCTGACCTACCATATACCTCCAAGATTGCCCACTCTTCATCATACCTAGCTAGCATAAAGAAATTCAGGTATGTTTCTTAAAGTTTTTATTTTACTGGGAAGGCTCCCATGTTATGTAAAATTTTTCATTTGTTAACTTGTCTTTGCTAGTTTAAATTTCAGACTCATTCAAGGACCTTAAGAAGTTTGGGGAAAAATTTCCATCTCTATAAATCCGCCAGCAAGTGTTATTGTTCTGGTTTTGTATAAATATGATAAGCATGATGTGGTATGAATGAATCAAACTAAGAAAACGATTATTACCTTTAATCCATAAACCCAATCTGCCTTTGCAAAACATGAAGATTTGCACAGACTGTGGTTAACTCAATTTTCATCATGACACTGTTATCACATCCATTTTGATTCAAAACTGGTGACCTTATTTTGAGGGAGAGATGATTTACTGACACTACTGTCTTGATTTTTACAAAGTGTTTCTATTTCTTGTAACAATATTAAAGCTACTCTTTGCATGAAATTGCCAATTTCATATAGATTTTTTTAACTATGGTTATAAAGTTATTTATAATGTATTTGAATGAATTCATTTTGTATCTACAATAAGATACTCTTTTTTGAAAGTTTCTGAAGCTGAATAAAGTTGGTTTTGTCTTATATTTCCTGATTAAATTGCCCTATTCTATTTTTTAATCAAGAATCAGACATTAGTGTTTTAGAAAAAGTGTACTCCTTTTCTGCTTGATTTTTTCATTTTATCAATCATTAGATTATCTTATTGTCTCTTTTTTTTAATAGATGGAAGCCTCATACATTACTGCTTAAATTTTTGCTTAATAATTAGGCTATCAATTTCTAAAGACTATAAATTACCCAATGACAGTCTCTTAATATATAAAAAAATCAGTAAGTTTTGAAATATAATTTAAATTTTCATCAACTTTTTCATAAATATTAATATGGTATTCCACTTTATTGCACTTTGAATATTTATATCTTCAATTTTATTCTATTTTTATCATATGCTAATGCTACAGAATTGAAAATATATGGGCTAAAATTGGTTTCCTATTAATTTCCAAATTTTTGGTGAGATTGTCATTTATAATTACAAAAAGTGCATGATAATTACGTGGAAATGTATTTGTGTACATTGTATTTCCTCACATTTTATGAAAAAATATTTTGTTATGTATTTTTCTAGCTTAAATGCAAAATATACTTTTCACATTGAAGAATCATGTGAACTCTGCGTTCATGATGACTGATATTACCTTGCAATAGCTTTAAAATTTACATATTTCTTTCAAAAATGACAATATTTTTTATTTATACATTTGATGAAAAGAATATGTGAACCAGGCTAACCGCTATTTTTTTTCTTTTCTTCATATGTAAAGTTTATCAATTTACCATTACATATAAGTGTTACATAAGTATACACTGGTAACATTCTCAATTTACTTTTAACAATTATTTCTCTAAACAACTTAATATATACTGTCATTAATTAGAAATATTTCACAGTTGTCCATAGTCTCTATTCTTTTATGAATGACTTTCAGGTTTTTGTTCTACACTCTGAAATTACACAACTACAACTCATGTAAGTATATAACTGTCATTCATTTATCTAACTTGCTTTCCTACTAGAATTGTGTTTGAGTCAATGCTTTAATGTTGGTTCATGGGGCTGTGTTCTAGGAATTCTTTTTTACTTACATAAATATAGCTGGATTCAGCTGGTAAGAAAAGAAAGCAATTTCCAAACTAAGCATATATGCAAAAAGGCAATCCTTGTCACTTACCCACAATTTTAGAAATAATTCTCTCAAAAGAAAAGGGTAGAGTGACTTACATAAATTATGGTATACCAAAATTTAGAATACTTTTTTTTCTTTTTCTATGGTCTAACTTTTTAGAACATGATTTTTAATTTGTATTTCATTAATTTCTTCCTTACTCAGATATAACAGAAGAGAGAAACTGTGCCATCAAAAGCAATATTAATAGATTCAAGGACACAATGTTATTAGTTAAATGGCATTATAATTGAGGTTTTAAAACTTAAATCTTGCCTAAAAGTGATACTTAAGGACTATGAAAAGTCTTTCCTTTAAAGGAGGTTGATTTTATCATTTTGTTCCCCTCTTTCAATTTTAATATGAAATAGAGTTATTCTTTTCCAGAAATTGTACTTATTCAAACTCCTTATTGAACTGTTAAACTGCTACCTAGGTAAGGATTATTCTCTGGCTTTGTTTAGAGTCCCTTTCTCCCTCACTGACTCTTGGGAATAACATGATTATGTCAGACTGTATATGCTTTGGGGCTTATTGATCAGTGAATGTTCCATTCCCAGCATCTGCATTGGGGTTGAACCCTAGTTGTTTATAGTGGCAAACAGTTTAATACAACTATATTGACTTTTCTCTCTTCCCTTTATTTTGTTTTTTCCCCTTTGTATGCATGTTTTGGATTGGCTTTCAGCTGAAATGCTCCTAAATCCTTATTTCAGGGCCTGCTTTTGAACAAATACCAAGTGAAGATAGTATTTATCTTCAAAATTATATATAAATGTAATATTAGAAATTTAAAGGGGAGAAACTGTGGAAAATGTGAATCGAGTGAGTAAATACTGTCATTTATCCTTTCCAATTCACTTAACTAGTACATCTTTACTAAGCCAAACATGTCAAATGTATGTTAGAAAAGTGATTGACAGCATTTGCTTATGGAGATTGGAATTAATAAAGAAGAAGGGGAGAGATTTCTAATGGTCCTAGAATAATACCAACATGAGGAACTGGCTAGATTGCATTGCTTGAGAAGCAGACGAATAGAGCGAAAAATCATCATTCAGTTCAATTTCACAATGAATCAAATTTTTAACTTTTAGTAGATTATATTATTTTTGACTAAAAAATTATGTTGCTGAATTTTGGCAATAGCCTCTGATTTAAACAATGATTCTCTCTCTCTTTCTCTTCCCGCCTTCTGAACCTCCTGAACCAATATGGGCAAATATGGTGGTAATTGTTGACTAAGATGAAAGGATTTGGAAGTTACATAAAAATAGTTATAAAATCTAATTAAGTTCAGGACAGCTAACATAATAACAAGTTGTTACTACTATAGAAAGTATTGGAAGTACCTAAAACAAAGATGGTCAGAGATTGTATGTAGCTTTTCAAAGACATGTGTAGAAAGTTAGACAGTGAATTATAGAACCAAGGAAATATAGGAAGATTACATGGATAGGATTTCTGAAGCAAGATGCTGATCTGTTAGGATCCCAGACTTCCCTCTTCCTTACATAAAAACTAGGTACTAGCACCTATTTTGCAGACACAAATGCTGAGGAAAGGCTGGATGGGCAACTACATAGATGACAGTAGCATTTATTACCACAAAGTGTAGGAAAAACATCTGGTTTTGGCATTGCATCGTAATTTCAGTATTCTGAGCCATAGAGGAAGAGAATACCACTGGAAGGGCTGGAACCTTGGGGAAAGAAATAAACAAACAAGAAGGGTCATGATCAGTAGGATCATGATCACTGATGTGGGGGAATGGGGAGTTCTGGGACACTGGAGTGGGGAGTGCTGGGACATTACTCCCCCATTTCTGTGCAGAAAGAGGACTAGTACCCCAATAAAATGAGTCACAGTTTCTGAGTGGAATCTGTGCAGGTCACCACCATGCCCTGAAGACAGCTACCTATCACCATCATTGTGCCAGAGTTACAGGACCTGCCAACCAGATACCACCCCAGGCCTAAGGGCACTGGAAACAGTGTCTCTGGGATTACAGCATCTCTGGAGGAAGAAAGTCCCCCAGAACAGAGAAACTCTCCACAGCTGCTAAGTAGCACTCTTATGTGACTGGAGATGGAATTGTGGCTTGATTATGGGCCATCCAAAATACGCAGGTGACTTTCATTGTTCAGACCTGTCACACTGGGGGAAGACTGCATCTCTCATGCAAGCTGAGAGCTCAGCTGAAAGCTCAGATCCCAATGCAGGGTCCACCTCAGAGCCTTAAATCCAACCAAGGTCGAGGTCACACAGCTAAAGAATTTGTTTAAACAAAGGTTTATACATATTTGATGCAAGTTGATACCTAGCAAGGATATTAATTTGGGGAAATGTCACCTGCAGAAATGAAAACAGAATTGCAAACAGAGTGAAGTTTCAATGAAATATTCATTAAATAATGGAAACAACTAAAACTGCAGGGTAAAATATGAATGTTTGGAAAGTTCCCTGAGGTTGAATGTAAAGCAAAAATAAAAAAAAATATTCCCATGGAAATCTAGAAAACAGTAGAAGGAAAAAGAGAACAAAAAACAGAGACAAGAAATGAAGCAGCTCAAAACAGATGTCAAAGGAATAAGGAACACAGTAGATGAAATAAATAATATAGAGATCATCATAGGATGGACACAGCCACCAACAGAATAAGTGAGTTAGAAGATAGGGCAGAAGAATGCATTCAAAAAAACCAGCGAAGAGATAATTGACTGAGACGAAATGAAGACCATGTAAGACCTACAGGGTAAAATCAAAAGGAACAACATTTGCATCATAGAAGTCCCAGAAGAAGAAGAGAGAGAAACTGTACTATAGAAGAAATAATAGTTGAGTTTTGGGTAACCTTAAAACATATTTCCAGGGAAAAAGCAAGGAAAAAACAAAATTCAACCCATCTAAGAAGAGAGTACAACAAAGGTACTATCTATAGCAACACCCAGAAAATAATCAATAAAATGGTAATAAAAGTTATATAGCAATAGTAACTCTAAATATTAATTGACTGCTCTCATCAATCAAATGACACAGAGTGGCCAAATGGATTATAAAGTATAACTCACCTTCTGCTGCACTCAGGAAACCCACCTTCTTTCAGAAGATAAACATAGACTCAAAAGTCAAGGAAGAAAATCCTACAGTTGAATGGAAACCAAAAAAGAAAAAAAGAGGAACTGCTGAACTATATCAGAAAAAATATACTTCAATTAAAAAAGACAGCACATGCAGAGATTGACATTATATAATGATTAAGAGTTCAACACAGCAAGAAGACATAATGCTTATTATTATACATGCACCAAATTAAGGAGCATCAAAATACATGAAGCCATTATCTGAACTAACAAGAGACATCAACAGTAACATAGTAATAACAGGAGATTCAACACCCAGTTTACAGTAATGGACAGGTCAACAGGCAGAAAATTATTAAGGAAACAGCAGCTTTACATGGGCAGTTGAAACAGAATGGTCATATAGACATACACTGAATGAACACTTCATGAAACTACTGCTTAATTCACATTATTCTTCTTAAGTGCGCATGGAAAATTCTCAAGGATAGATCTCATGATGGGTTACAAAATATGTTTCAACAAGTTTACAAAGATTGAAATCATACCAAGCACTTTCTCACCACAGCGTCGTAAAACTAGAAATCAATCAAAAAAAGAAAGCTGGAAGACCCCAAATAAGTGGGACACTAAACACTATGCTTCTGAATGACTCAGGTAAAAGAGGAAATCAAAGAATTTTAAAAAACACTTAGAAATGAGAATGAACATGAGCTACCAGAATCTATGGGATGTAGCAAAAGTAGTACTGAGAATAGTTCACTAAAATCCAGGCTTACCCTATAAAATAGAAAAATCATCAATAATCTAACATTACATCAAAAGCTACTGAGAAATAAGAACAATTAAAGTCAGCAATCAGCAGAAGAAAGGAAACAATAAAAAATTCAAGCAGAAATAAATGAAATAGATAGCAAAAAGACAATCCAGAAGATCAGTTAAACTAAAAGTGTGTTCTTTGAAAAAAAGGCTAGACTCACAAGAAAAAAGTGAAAAAAGATTTCATACCTAGAATCAGATATAAAAGGGGAGATGTTGAAACCAATATCACAGAAATACAAAGCATCATAAGACACTACTATGAATAACTATATTCCATTAAATTGGACAATTGTGAAGACACGGAAATATTTTTAGAAAAATACAGTCCACTAAGACTGAACCAGGAAGAAATGGAAAACCTGAAAAGATCAAAAGGAAGGAGACTGATAGGTAATCAAAAGTGTCCCTAAAAACAAAAACCCAGGACTGGATGGTTTTCCTAGTGCATCTGACCAAATCTTCAGAGAAGAATTAATACTTACTCTCTCCAAATTCCTTCTAAAAGGGAACACTCCCAAAGACTATGAGGCCAACATCACACTGTCAAGAGATGACAGAGATGTCACCAAGAAAGATACAGATCAATATGTATATAATGAAAATATATATATATATAAATTCTCAAAAAATATTAGCAAACTGAATCCAACACTACATTAAAAAAAATCATTATCCATCATGACCAAGTTGGATTTATCCCAGGGATTCAAGGATGGTTCATTATACACAAATCTATTCATGCAATAAACCATATCAATAAGAGCAAGGAGAAAATTGACATTATCCTATCGATAAACATGGAGAAACCTTTTGACAATATTCAATACCCATTTATGATAAAAATTATGCATAAAATGGGGACAGAAGTTACATAGCTCAATATATAAAGGTCATATATGATAAATCCACATTAACATCATATTGACTCTAAAAAACTGAAAACATTTCCTCTAAGGTCAAGAACAAGTCAAGCCTGTCCATTTTTACCACTATTTAACATCATACTGGAGTTCTTAGAGTAATTAAGCAAGTAAAAGTAATACAAGGAATCCAAATTAGAAGGAAGTAAAACTACCAATATTTGCAGATGACATGATTGTATATGTTGAACTTCAACTGTCAAAAAACTCCTATAAGTAATCAAACTAACTGGATAGTAAAGTAAGACTACAAAGTCAGTGAACAACAATCTATCATATGTTTATATGCAAAAATGTGCTAGAAGAAAATGTAATCAAGAAGACCACCCCATTTGAAATAGGAGCAAACACAATAAAATGCATTGAATTATATTTAACAAAGGAAGTTAAAGAGACCTGCAATGAAAATCAGAAGCCTATTAGATGAAATAGAGGAGAATACAAAGAGATGAAAAGATATTCCTTGCTCATGGCTAGAGAAAATTAGCATTATTAAAATTATCATCTTACCAGAAGCAATATACAGATTTAATTCAAACGCCATTAAAATCACATGGGTTTATTTCAGGGAAATAGAACATAATCTTTAAAATTTATATTGAACAACAAAAGAACCTGAATAGTCAAAGCAATTATGAGAAAAAGAAGAAATTTGGAAGTATCACATTACAGGTAAATGACCTATACCAATCAAAACAGTATGGTATTGAACTAGTAACAGAAGCATATATTAGTGGAATAGAATGAATCACCAAACTGACTCTGTCACATATAGTCAGCTAATTTCTGACCAAGGAGCCAAAAGCATATGATGGGGAAAGGAAAATGTCCTGAATAAATGGCATTGGGAAAACTGGACAACCACATGCAGAACAATGAAGCTGGGTCACTCTCCAATATCATTTACAAAAATTAATTCAAAATGGATTAGAGACTTAGCATAAGACTGGAAACCATAAAAATCTTGGAAGACAACATAGGAAAGACATTCCATGGCATCAGTTTTAAAGAGATATTTATGAACTCATCTCAAGCATCAAGGGAAACAAAATAAAAAAAAATAAGTGTGACTTCATCAAACTAAAAAATTTCTTCAAAGTGAAAGAAAACATCAAAACAAAACAAAACAAAAAATGAGTAACTGGGAGAAATATTTGCATTCCACATGTCTGACAAAGTCATAATATCCATAATATACAAAGAACTCATAAAAAAAAACAGAAAAAGTCAATCCAATCAAAAATGGGAGGAGGAACTAGAGGCAATTTTCTGAAGAGGATACACAAATGGTGAATAGGTATACAAAAAAAAAAATTTCCCACTCACTGGCTATCAGGGAAATATAAATCAAAACAACATTGTGATATCACTTTGTACTTTTTGACTATTATTTAAGAATCTGGAAACAACAAATGTCGGCAAGAATGTGGAGAAAAGAAAACACTTTTACACTGTTGGTGGGAGTGCAAATTTGTGCAAACCCAATGGAAAAGAGCATTGAGATTCCTCCAAAAGTTGAATGTGAAATCCTATATGATCCTTCTATCACACTTCTGGGTATTTACCCAAAAGATACAAAATCACTAATTCAAGAAATTAATGCACCTCCATCTTCATTGCAGGTCTATTCACAATAGCCAAGAACTGGAAGCTACACAAGTGCCCATCATCAGATGAATGGATAAAGAAATTATGATATGGGTTACACACACACACACAGTGGAATACCACTCAGTCCTTAGAAGAGATGACATCTTGTAATTTGAATCAAAATGGATGTATCTAGATGGGATTATGCTAAATGAAATAAGCCAAAAGAAGAAAGTCAGATACCAGATGAATGCACTCATAGGTGGAATATGAATAGAGAAAGAAAGGAGCAGAGGAACGAAAAGCAGCCTTGGACATTGGCAATAGAACTGAGGTTACCAGTAAGGAAATGGATGGTGGGAGTGTGGATAAGTGGTGGCAGGAATTAATGGAAAATAGTGAAGAATACTTTGACATGTATTTGAAGAATGGGGAACATGAACAAATGGGAAACCTGGGTATAAGAGTTTATGTTAATTTGTAAAATAAATTTGCCTCAATAAAATACTAAAAACGATTTAAATAATAAAAATTAAAAAGATTAAATGGACAAATGCAGTTCTGGTAGAATATTTATGAGTTAAAATAAATTTTGTGTTATTTGATTTTAACTATTTTTAAAAGATCAGTCTCAAGATAGCTGAAAAGCGTGCATGATCCCTATTTTTAGGAATGAGATAATGTAAACAGATGACAAAAGCAAAACTGTTTAGCTTACATATTGCCCTCTTTCCGTGAAGGAAGAAATATCTACCACCTGCTTCTCAGAAAGGTAAAAATTGCTAAAAAAAACCAACTTGAAACTTCAATATATGTGTCTACTATAAATATGTTTTTAATAAGATATGCTCAAACATGAATTAAAGAACAAATTATTTATATACATTAGATAGGGTCATGTATTAATATTTGGAGTGGATTTATACAAATTTTATGAGCAAACAATAATTCTAGTTTCTTTAATATATTATATCACTTGATTTCATACATGTATAGAATGAGGAATATTTTATTTTATTTTTCTGTTTTATAAAGGATACCTGGCAACTTTAGCAGATGATATTACAGAGGTCTAGAATATCTAGGGTTATAGTTAGATTTATGTGTATGATAAAATCCTTTAGTTCTCAACAATTATACATGATGGAAAGGAAGAAAAGATAGGTCATAAAACATTTAATTTAAATGATGAAAAATTCAGAACAGATCACGCAAAATAGAGGGACTAAACAAACAAAACTATAATTTTTATCACTTCTATCATTCAGATTTCAGAAGTCTTAGTTTAATAATATTTTGATCTCCCATTATTTGACCAGTGGAGGAAAAGTTACCTTGAATGACAGTGTACCCAATGCATTCTGGAATAAAATTTAGTAAGGTGAACTTATAAATGCATTTCATAGTGTATATGAAATGTAAATGCTTATCAGTTGTCAGCTATAGTAACAAGATAAAATAAGTCAGATATTTAAAAGATATCTGATTCTAATTCTAAATATATATTTTTAGTCATAAATTGGAATTTATACCTCACTATCATAGATATTTGAATAAAAACAATTAAAGAGTCCATTATTATAATCTCTTTTGATAGCTGTTATGTTTTAAAGTTAGAAGAAACTAATATAAAATTTGCCAAAAATTTGTAGTTTTTTCTGTCGTATTTAGACTACTTTAGTACTAATATGAGCTTAAAAAAAATTAACCTGGGGAACACATCTGTCTATTGAGAATGATCTTTCAAGTATCAATTTCTTCATTATCTGTAAGATGAATGATATCCATTATTAGAAATTTCTCTGATGAGTTCCCATAGCATCATCACATTAAAAATATTTATACTAATTCACATGTAGATTTTCATTAGTGTATAAATATTTCAGAGCAAAATTATTTTAGGTTCTCGTGAAAATAAAATCTAAGTTCACTACTATCAAGCTAAATTCTGATTTTGTTATGGAATCAAATAAAAAATGTGAAATATTTAACAAATAAAATACATTTTATTACAAATAGCTGATCATTATTAACTACAACACCATCAATTTTCTGATGTTTATGTTTCCCTATATTTATTCACATTTATAATACATTTATAATACATTTGCACTGCATTGGTTATTTTTTCTGAAATCTTTGTCAATAATCTTTATTCACTTATTGATTTTCTACAATTTTAGAAATTACACAAGCATTTTGATTGATGAATTTGTCTGTCTCTCTCATCTCCATGTCAGAACTAAAAATACAGTGTGCACAAAAGTGGAAAATGAAAGCTTATTTATATGTCCAACTTACATGTTCTTGTAAAATAAGAAATGTTCAGTCACTGAGAATTGAATATTCTTAAATATGTAATGATGACTATTGACTTTATCTTTTACTAAATTACATATGCAGATCATCTTTCTGTGTACCATTTTATACTAGATATACATCAATATTATTTGCACGCGCTTAGTCACTTAAAAAAATAAAAGATAAGGGAACTTGCAAATATAGTACGTGTCAAATTAGGAACGTAAGATTCTAAATATATTTCAAAAGTGAGAGAAAGGGAAGAAAAAAGATTAATATCCAATAAATTCTAAAATAAGCATTCAATATAATAATTTTTATCATACAACAGTTTTTAAGTGTTTATATACTACACTTTTATTTCTAACACCTCATTTGATCAGTCAAAAAAATCAACAGTATATTTTGTAATTGAATAAGGTCATATCAATATGAAAGCAAGCAACAGAGCATATACATTCTACTGTTTATTAAATTGACATAGCAATATGATAATTTTCCTTAAGTGGAAGGGAAATATGTTCATTTAATTTCTGTCTCCTCTGTTAACGCTGATATCCAATATGTAGTCATTATATGCAGGTCAGATAGTTATCTTACTGTGTGTTTGACATATATTTGTACTATTTGCTTTTGAATTGTAGTGCTGTATTGTTTGGCAGAAGACTTACTAAAGTGTTAAACCACCACATGACTGCTGAATTCGATTATTTTAAACGGCAAACACAGCAATTTTATGTAGTTCAATCTAATAATTGCTTCCGAATTATAAATACTTTGGAGATATTTTCTTAAAGTAAATTATTCTTCATTAAATTACCATTACACTATATGTGTTTGAATATATATACAGTAATACATATTTGCATATATTGAAAATGTATTGTGTGTATATATAGTATATACTAGTAATATATTTCTTGTTTAAATAATTTATAATTTTAATTTAATAATTTAAAATGTTTTTCATGTCAAATTTTGATTGACCTTACTCTAAACTGAAATTTTATTTTTGTTTAAAATAAGCACCAATTAGGCAACTGAATTCTCAGACAACACAATCTATAAAAATGAAAATATATAGAAGACTTGTTATCTGTTCATTTTAAGATAAATTACTATGCACATATAGGAATTCAATACATGGTAACTCATAGAAATAAAGTGGGTATCCATCACATTAATTATATAATTATGGTAAGATATATTCAAATGAAGTGATAACAGTTATTTAATTTTCTGACTTTATAGATTCTGAAGGTGATCTAATCATATCATTTAGTTCACTGAATGTTTTATAGTTGTTCCTGGGCACGTCTAGTTTCATCTTATTTCTTATCAATAGTTTAGCTTCAAATAAAATTTCAAAATTTCTGTTTTATATTTGCAAATGTATACTGCTTAGGGTCCTTGAATTTTTTCAATTTATATAAATAGTATTAAATTATATATCCCCTACCTCCTCATTCAGTTATAGCTACAAGGCCTTTCAAGTCACTGTTTTCTTACGTTATTACATGAAACACATGCTCATTGGTATCAGAATGATACATGTCTATCTTTTCTTCAGGATTTGAATTTCATGACTGATGGTGTCCAGACTCACAGATTGTTATTTTCTATGCCCATCTTATTTTTCTATGTGAAAGAAAAGATTATTCTCAAAATATTAAAAAAAAACACCTTGAAATTGTTAAGTATGCCTGCATATTTTTCCAAGAGAGTTAAGGATGCTTCCTAAAAATAAAGGGAAAAGTTCATATGCAAAGAAATAGTCATTATATTCTCCAAAATACATTATAGAAAAAATAAGGATTAGTAGAAATTTTGAGTATATTGAAATAAAAAATAAGGTAGAATATAGATATTGAAGAACAATTTAAATGTTGGCACATATCAAATATATTTTAGTTCTGTTTTTGTTGCCATCATAGATTTAAAAGCTACTTAACAGTAAAAATTTTAATTATTCATAACTTATTTGGCTAGGTTTTGTTAAGGACCATTAAAATTACATTATACATGTCAGCTTACACATACAATTTCCAAGTTTTGCATATTAGAATTAGCTTGCTCAGACAATAATTACAAATTTACTAATTTAATTTTGGTAAAAAATGTAAACTTGATAACAAGTGAAGCTAAACATGTTTGATGATGAGTAATCTGAAATAAGTTGGATTCTCTATGGTGAAAATATGAAAATAGATAAGAACTTTTTTGTTATATAAAACAATGAAAAGCATTATATTTCCTGATACTAATATTTTCCTCAGTATTAGCAAACCATCTCCTTTTCAAAAAATTTTTTTAGAATCACATGATTGTCAATATAGTGATTTTTAAAATTACGTAATTTTAAATTATACTTTAAGTATATATTTTCTACATGGAATTTATCTAATCAGTGAAATATGATTTGCCTTCATTACTGTTTTATATTATTTTATGTTTTATTAGGTTTTTTCTTAAAGATTCATTTTCTAATTATGTTCAACACTAATCCTTTTTCTTTTTTTGTGTAATGTCTAGAATTTTCTACATATGATATAGTCCAAACAGATAATTTTATATCTCCCTCATATACAAAAATCAGTTGTGCTTGTATACACTAACAAAAAACAAAACACACACACTTGAAATAGAAGTTAAAGAAACAATCCCCCTATAATAGCAACAGAATGAGTAAGATGTTTAAGAAGAAAGTCAGGAGGTAAAAGATTTATATACCGAACACTACAAAATAACTGATAAAATAAAATTTAAAAGACAAATAGATATCTCATTTTCATAAATTAGAAGACTTGATACTGTTGAAATGTCCAAACTATTCAAATCAATGTACAGATTCAATGCTGTCTCTACCGAAAACCCAATGACATATTTTTACAGAAATAGAAAAATAACTATAAAATTATCAGAGACCACAAAAGACCTGAATTTGCCAAACAATCTTGAAAAAAATCTGATGACATTACATTTATTGGCTTTAAAACATCACAGAACAGCACTATTATTGCCTTACAGACCAACGGAACAGAATAGACATCTGAGAAATAAATCAACACTTACGCCATCAAGATATATTCATCATGTGTGCAAAGACACAAAGGAGTAAGAATTGTTTCTTTAACAAACTGTTTTGGAAAACTGGATATCCACTTGCAAACTAATGAAATTGTTTAGCAGAACTTTATGGGAATTACTTGCCATCTTTCCAATATATATTTCAATATATATGATATTCCTTTTAGTAAAATATTTAAAAATATATGTCCATAGCTGTCCATCATCTGTCTCTATCATGCTTATCTATTTATGATCTCTCTGTCTTCTATTGAATATCCTCTACATGTAGATGTATTACTGGGTTTTATTGTCAATAAGTTATGATAGATGCATATATATATGCATACATATATGTGTGCATATATAATGCCACAATGTGTATATATGTGAATATTTAAGTTTAATTTAATTGGCATTAATTTCTTATAAGAATTGAATTATGTTTCTATATTTTGCATGGTAATAATTCTTTTTATTTCCCTGGAATTTAAGATTAATGAGTTTTATTGTGAAAAACAAACCACTGTTTGATGGTTCTGCTTGATTTCATTAGTCAACATAAGTATTTCATATGTTTACATGTTCACTTTTTAAAGTACAAAGATAAAAAAATTGCTTAAAATATTTTATTGAAACTAATTTTATTCTAAAATACATTCCTTTATAACTTGCAATAAATTTTAATATCCAAGTCATATTGTGTGAAATAATGTGCAAACAAGCATATATTTGTGATCTCTAGCTTATCATTTCTATATTGAAAATGCAAACTTTATAATTACAAATATTCTTTCAAAAAGCTTAAAATTACTTTTTAATTTAAATACATTTTGAGATATTTTTGTCACCAAAAAATTCACCTATTTAAAGAGGATACTTGTATATTTCATATTTAGGGATGTCATGTTATGATAATTAAGTGTCAAATTAATGTAGTCCTAAAGACTCTTAAGTGTTTTCAACTGCATGCCTCTCTATTTACCAATATGACTAAGAGTGGAAAACAGCAACACAATCTGTTAATCCTCTACCTTGTGAGTGTTTTTGTGGCATACATATGATGTAAACATGTTTGAATGTGTATGTGGGTATTGCTATGGAGACAATGTTGGGGTACTACATACAACAATTTACTTCAGTGATTTAAATAAACAATTAACTTATCAGACATAAAAATTGATAAATAATATATAATAGCTGAAAGTCAGCCAAAATACTAAGAGCATAAATATTTATGCAAGAAAGAGTAATCTTTTTTAAATAAATGCACGTAAAATAATTTTCATGTAAGTCAAAATTATTAGGTGCTTAAGACAGATAACAAATGTCTGCACTTAGATTTTAAAATTTTAATTGTTCTTAACAAGGTGTAATTAAAACATAAATAGACTGACTTAACTGAAGTATCATTTCTACTCTGTTTATGGAGATGTAGACTGCTGAGGTTCAGATTTCATTTTCGTGGCTACAATTGATTGCAAAAATATTTGAAATGTATAGAAGTAATCACAAACAAATTTGACATCACTAATTTTATATTATCATCCATTTGTTTATGTTTTCATTAAACAGTGTTGAAAGGCAGATATTTTTATCAAAAGTTGACATTCTTGCTTTTTCCTTATTGAAATCACATGATTTTGATTGATGCTGAAAGTTAACAACATATTTTGAAAGTCTAATTTTCAATCAGCAGTAGTCAGAGTAGCATAAAACAATCCATTTAATTTTTATAACATATATTTGGGTTAAACCATTTTTTATAGATTTCAGTTTCCCAAATGACACTATTACACTATGTATCATTTTATAAATAATTATCCCTTACATTTACATCTATATTATATCAAAATTTTGAATTAAATTTAAACAAACTGAATGTGGAGTTCTCAAGTATTGATAAATGAATATTATCAATAGTCATTGTTATTTAATATTATATGTCTCTGTTGAATATCCACATTAATTCAACCTTAATTCATATATCATTATGAATGTATGCCAGTTTGACATTCATTAAGAAGATAATTTTGTTTTAAAAAATCAAATTTTCCAAATCAGTATCTGACATCTTGAAATAAAACTGAAAGCCAAATTCTTTTGCAGCAATGTGATAGCCACATTCATAAGGTGTTTGATTTTAAATGAGCATTCAGATGCGTCTCCAATATGTACACCTCTCCTCAATTTCATAACACTAGATTTTTTTCAAATATGAGCCAAAGGCAGTTATGAAACTAAATAATACAAAAGATAAAATGAAAAAATGACTAAAGGAAATCGTTACACTGAAAGAAATGTATTCCATGTGGAATATTGATCAATAGAAAGAAATGCGTAACCAAAGAAACAGTAAATGTGTCGTTTACTATAAATACTATGATAGTGTTAAAAAATGTAATGATCCTTGGTTTTTAATGAAAACATAATAACTATGTATCATGGACTGTGTAGAACCTTTAGAAGCAAAATATACAAAGATAAGAGAATGTTCTGTAAAATCATTAAAAAATAATATATAATTAAGTGTAAAGTGATCTCTACCAATATTTTAACTTTTTAGAGTTTGATTTATATTACTAATTTAGAAAAATTCAGCTGTATATCAATTGCATGTGTATTTCATTTTAATAAACAAATATAGATAAAATAATATATTCCTTTATTAAAAGCTTGTAAAATACAAGTTCTGGAAAATAAAGATAGAAACAGCATGCTAAAACACTAGAAATATTTTTTTAAAGAACACTCAATGCAAATGATATTTTCTACTCTAAATTTCACCATTTAACTTTACAGCTTCCCTTATTGATACTTTCGTTCAAAATTTCTTGTCATCCCAACATATTTGTGTTTTGCTTACTGTCTTCAAATTTCCTCTTCATTCCTACAACTAAGTCACAAGTGCGGTGTTTACTTGACTTCCTAAAATATATGCCTTTTATATGCAAACAGTAATTTATTCTGGAAGTGTCACTGTGCATTTCTATTATGCAAATCCTTTGAACTCTCTTCTTAAATTCTGACAGTGTCTTTTATTATATCCAATGAACTCTTTTCTGTTTCCATAGCTTTTCTAATAATAGGTAGAAACAGTTTTTTTGTATTTTATCCCAAGTAATATTTTCCCCTTAGAAATTATTTTTATACAGACTTAATTTTATAAAAGAAATCTTCAAGTTCTTTATCTTCTCCAGAAAATGTTGACACAATAAGTTAACACAAATTTAGTGACTTAAAGCCATGCAAATGAATTTTTCTCTCAAGTCCAGAAGACCTAGGGGTCTCTATCAGGAGATTCACTTTCTGGTTTATTCAGGATATTGGTGTAATCCAATTTCATGTGGATGTAAGACTCAGATCGGCATTTCCTTGCTAACTGTTGAAGAGGTTGTTCTCAGAATTGACAGTTTGCCTCTATTCTCTGGCTCATGATCCCCTTCTACTATCCTCAATGTCTGCAAAGACAGATCAACTCTTTGTGCTTTTAAATCTCTCCAACCAACCTTTTGCCTCATTTTTCCTGCTTCTCTTCCCAGTACTTCTCTCTGACTGATTCTGCCTAGATTGTGAAATCAAACATTTGTAATATATACATAAAGCATTGTCATTAATATTTTATGAGAAAATGGAGAACAGATGGAGTGATAGTGAGAATCCATTTTCATGCCTTACCTGGAAAAAATAGATTGGCAGTATATTCTGGAACTACAGCTCTCAGAACAAGTACTCTTTCATTATCTGAGAGACCATAAAAGGTTATAATTCATGTAAAAATCTATTTGGCAATATCTTGAAAAATTTGTATGCGTTTGACTTTTTTTAGTCAACTGTCCAAATCATAGGTTCTTTCCAAATGATACACTGGCAAAAAAACCATACAACATATAGCCTCTGGGAGACAGGGACAGATTATTTCAGTCTTTATTTTTCCCTTGCATATAATGCATAGCGTGACTAAATTGAAAAACAAAATAAACAGCATCAAACAATATGTGCAAGGAACAGTTAAATATAACCCATAATCAAAATATATGAGTGAACAAATAGTAGATAACCACAAATAAACTTTATATTGGACTATAAAACAAGAACATTGTTACAATTATTAAAAACTAGCTAAAGATTCAATGGTCAAGATGAACAGAAAGAAAATTTTATCAAGAATGAAGATCTTTTCAACAAAAACCAAAGGCATTTCCAAAACTAAATAATATAAAAGATAAAATTAAAATTTTATCGACTAAAGGAAATTATTATGACTGAAAGAAATTTATTCCATGTGGAATCCTGATCAGTAGAAAGAAATGAGGAACAAAAGAAACAGTAAATTTATGTGTTAAGATATATTTATAACTTATTTAAATTAGTATTGACTTTTAATGTGAAGATCATAACAATATATGATGAACTTTAGAAAATATTTAGAATGTATGAAGATCAGCATATAGACTGTAAAACATTAAATGGGAACATACTACATTAATCTTCTCATTTCAATAGAATTTGAGTCGTAAATCCAGAATAAAACTGCCTTAGTATCTAAAGGGGCTGGGTCCAGGTTACTATTTACATCTTTGTGATTCTGGGAAAACATGAGTCTTTAGAATGAGGCAGTGACTACCAACTGTGCATGCATGCAAAATAATTACATGCCAGTTTGCATACAGAAACTTTCATTTGTGTTACTTTTTAAAAACTGATACATACTAAATGACAGAGGTGAATTTAGAATTCTTTAATATTTTAAAATCAGTTTTAGATATGATTATTCTAATATTGCTCAAGAATGAAGATATCATAGCATTAATGTTAAAAAAACTCAATAGAGTAAAACTATATCCTTAGTTTCACTAAATAGAAAATAAAATTTAAATATTAAGTAATATACCTATGGTCACAGTTTGTAATGGAAAAATTGGGTTAAAAATTAAGTTCATCTAAAAGCATCCTGAATATTAATTTTCAGCCTATCACTTTACAGTATTTGCTTATTGTCTAAGAGCTTTTTGCTGGAGTCTTTGGGGTTTTCTCTATCTATTATTATGTCATCTGCATATAGTGATGATTTCACTTTTTGCTTTTTAATTTGAACAAGTTTTATATTCTTTTCTTCAAAAAATCTGTTGCATTTCTATATGCAATTAACAGGCTTGTAAACCGAAAACTCAGGGAGACTATCCCATTTATAATTTTATAAAAATAATGAAATAGCTTGGAATAACCTTATCCAAAAGTGAAAAACTTATACTCTGAAATCTACAAGACATTGTTAAAATTAATAGAAAAAAGTGTAAAGAAATGGAAAACTATCCCATGGTTATGGACAGAAAGAATTAAAATAGTTAATGTGGTCATATTATCTAAAGCAATGTACAGATTCAATGTCATCCTAATTAAAATCCCAAGAACTTACCCACAGATATAGAACAAAAATTTATGAAATTTATTTGGAACTACGAGGCACTCAAATAACAAAAACATTCCTCAAAAAAGAATAATCAAAGTATCATGCTCTCTGACTCTAATGCAAAACAATAGTAATCAAGTCAGCATGGTATTGGAATAAAAACACACATACAAATAAATGTAATTGAATTAAGAGCCCAGATATAAACCCATATAAATATGGACAATTATTCTATAACAAAGGATCCAAAGACATACGATGGGACAATGATAGTATCTTTAAAAATGGTATTAGGAAAACTGGACATGCTAATGTTAAAACTAATTCATTACCTAACATGACACAAAAAATTAATTAAAATGGACTAAAGATTCATATGTAAGGCTTGAAACTAAAGCATACAAAGAAGAAAACAGACAAAACAAATTTTGACATTGACCTAAAGCTGTCTTTGGGAATGCAACTTAAGGGAAATAAAATCCAAAATAAATAAGACACATCAATCTAAAAAGCTTTCACAGTGAAAGAAAATACCATAAAAACAAAAAGACATTCTATGAAGGAGACAAGATGTTTGTACATCATACATCAGTAAAAGGGTTAATATCCAAGAGAGAGACAGAAATCATAAAACTCACCAACGAAAAAGCAAATAATTCAAATAAAAAATGGTCATATTATCTGAATAGATACTTCTCCAATGAAGAAATACAGATGGTCAATAAGTATGTGAAAAATGAGTGCCTCTCTTGTTATCGGGAAAATCAAAATAAAAACAATGAGATATGCCCCCACTTCTATGAGAATGGCTATTATCCTTAAGACTGGAAACAAGTGTTGGCAAAAATGCAGAGAAAAGGAAACACACAGTTTTTGTGTAATAAGTATAAAATGGTGCAACCATTATGGAAAGCAGCTACCTCAGAAAAATTGAGATTGCTTATCCCATATGATGCAATTGTTCCTTTCTGGATATTTACCCTAAAAAATAGCAACACCATATATTACAGAGATACTTGAATCTCCATGTTTATTGCATGTTATTTACAGGAGTCAAGAACTAGAAACTTATGTAATCATTGACAGAAGACTTGATAAAGAAGATATTGTATATATTTATAATGGAATACTGCTCAGCTATCAGAGGAATTAGATCCTGGTTCTGATGTTTGGGGCAACATGTATGGAACTGGAGTAGCTTATGCTTAGGGAGATAGCCAAAAAGAGAGAGACAAATATTGTATTGATATTTTGTGTTATAGATAATGATTATTCATGACATTATGTATAAGTCTAGACTAAAAAGTACAAATTGCTATTAGGCTTGATGCTAACATAGGAACTGTATCAATTTTGCTAGTATTAATATTAATATTAATTAAGTATTTTAATTGCTGGGAGTACAGCTTCCAAGAAGAACATAGGAAAATAGATGCAAAAGTAGAAATAAAATCCTTGCTGTTAAGATTTGCTCACATGTGAGTATAATTATGATGGACTATATTAAATCTGAGACTTGGAGAAAGTTGTGTAAATTTGTAGGTTCGGTTTTGCCATTGGTCAAATAGAGACACAGCACGTAACTCAGAGATATTGGAAAACACTTTTTTACATAAAAAAGTATTTTAAAAATGTTAATCCTTATCTTACGGCTCTGTGCTGGCTTCTTGTCTCTGTCAAGCTAAATCTAGGTTGACTAACACAGAGGCTGATATATAGATACACTTTGTTCAACAGTGTGTGTTGAAATCAAATCTTTATTCAACAACTGTATATTTCTCTCCTATTGAGAAAAACTCTACTAGGAGTAGGTATTCCTGTTCCTTTTTTGTACAAAGATGATATTCTCTATGCACCTGAAAAACAGTTTGTTTCTGGCAAACTGCAAATGAAACACCTGCTTGCAAAATACATATGGGAAGTCTGCAATGGCTCATATATTGGCAGCACATTTTGCCTGGCAGTTTCTTTAGGTGTAATGAATTGGGAAAATGTGTCTTTTACAGAAAGTTAATGACTTTCATAGAACAAGTAGGAAGAAAAAATTTGAGGAAACTGATAATTTTAGCACCTGTGTTTGTTTAATTCTAGCCAAATCAACATATTTTCTGACAAAAAGAAACATTGCTTGGTAGAAAAATAAGTGGAAATATGTTTGATTTTGAGTTCCAAAAATTGTGCAGCAAAATTTTCATGTTTAAAAATATCCCTCAAATGTACCAATGAACCATAGAGAATGTCTCTCTTTTAAATAA
Organism: Solenodon paradoxus; assembly: GCA_004363575.1. Lineage (NCBI taxonomy): Eukaryota > Metazoa > Chordata > Mammalia > Eulipotyphla > Solenodontidae > Solenodon > Solenodon paradoxus. Next base: position 1,303,301 of record RJWH01000024.1, read on the forward strand.
TGCTGTTTGAAGATTTTTTTGAGAATTCCTTAAATTTTCAATAGATTCTACTCTGTGGTTCCTTGTGTGTTTATATGTAAATATTTAAAATGTTAAATTTATACAAGAAATAATGTCAACAGTGAGTAATTCAACTTATTTAATGTATTCAAGAGTAGGTTATATTAGGTGCACCCTGGTGGCCTCGTGGTATAGTACACCTGGAAACAGTCCCATGTGTAACCCAATGTCCCAGGTTTAAGACTCAGAGCCAGAATGAGCAACCAATGTGAACAACTAAATACAAATAACTAAAATGCTTCTGTCTCCTCTCTCTGCCTGTCTGTCTCCTAGCCTTCATTCCTGCCTGCACCTTTTCTTAAAAAAAAAAAAAAAAAAAAAAAAGATTAGGTGATATTGCATCAATCCTATTAAACATTCTTAGTAAATATGTGTAGAAAATTGCAATACCTTCTTCACAAAGTATGTGCATTAACAACAGCCATACCTGACTGAGCTAATTATTAAGTGTTTACAATCTGACTTTTCCATGACTTAATCGTTTAATTTCTTTCTAACAGTTTTATTGAGTCATATTTGGTATGCAAAGAATTGCAAATAATTGATGTCTATAATTTGATGAGTTTGGTCATATGCAAATCTTCATTTATATGAAGGTAGATATTCTCACTTTATAGTTGTGTGTGCATAAAGCAAAATGGTTTAATATAAAACAATGGATATATGCAAGATACTGAATAACTGATGACTATTTTTAAAAAAATTTGTAAACCTGATACATATAACTATATATCTACATGTATATCTATATACATATATAACCATATTAAATTGGAATAAAAATAATGACAGATACAATGAATAATAAACTTAAATATAGCTGATTTTTCCAGAACATCCTGCTTTCTTTTTTAAATAGTTTTGCTATTTATTGTTTATTCAATAAAATAACCTATTATATGCAGATGGTGTAAGGGGTACAAAGGCTGCATCATATATGCTTTCATGAATCAAGGAGATTGCATTCTTACTTAAAATATAAGGATTAGACTCATTATGGAATCAAACAGTAAGACAAAATATGATAAAGTGCTGGGCTGTTTGAAATAGAAAATGCAGGCACTGTCAACCAAAGACTAGTAAAATGAACATAGTCTAGTTTCACCAGGGAGGACTGCTTTCAAATACTTGTGGTTTACCTATATATTTTTTCAGTTTCTCTTTCATCATAACTTCCTATTACTTCTAAATATGTTTGTTTATTTTTAAAATAGTAGACTTAAAAAACACATAGGTTGATACTTTTATAATTATTGTATATGATTACTGATGCAACATCTGCCAATTAAACGAGGTAGTCTTATTAGGAAAAAGCAATTTTAACAGTATACTTATAATCAGCTATTTTTGGATTGAGTACTTTATATGCCATAACAAAAGGGTAGTGGTATATTTGTGTATATAACATATAGAACCATAATCCCAATGGGTCTCACTATTTGAAGTTTGCATGGTATAATTCTGGAGTATGAAGGACTATTAGAGTACACCTGTGTACACTGATAGAACCACAGAATCGGTGGTTCACACTCACCGAATGTCAGTCACCTGCTAAATTATAGTCACAACCTAACCCAACCCAACAGGGTTGCAAGCATCTGCATATGATCTAGTGATATGTAGAATTTGTACACATACATTTCGACTACTATCTTAAATACATACAAACACACACATATACACACACACATGATCATACAGATTTTATGTAAAATTAATCCATCTTTGGCCAGATTATGGCCTTCAATCAACCAAGCATTAAAAAAAAAAACCTACTGATGACAAGGACTTAATTACCTACTATAAAATATTCTTTTTTTCTTTTTTATCTTCAGACTCATAGACTATAATACTATTTTCTTTATCAGATATCATGTTTTATTTTTATTTTGAGTTATTTATATTGAAATATCTTGATATATAACTTTATCTAAGTATAAGATGTATAACATATTGATTTGAAACATTCTTCTATTACAATATGACTATCACAATTACCACCAAGCAATATTTAACACCTTTATCATGATACATAAATATCATTTCCTTTTTCTATAGAAACAATTAAGTTTGAGATTTTTAGCAACTCTAAAGTTTATAATACAGTATTGTTGACTATAATCATATGCTTTAAAAATATGTTTTGCTTTCCTTTACAAGACATTATGTTCTGAGTAGATCTCGATACTTATAAATCTACTAGTTGCAAGTTTGTACCCCTACCACCTTTTCATTTCCCTTTAATTCCTAGTACCCACAATTCTTCTCGCTGTTTCTACATAAAAATCATGCCACCTGCAAATAAGACATTTCTTCCTTCATGATTGGTATGCATTTTAGCTCCTTTTAAAATTTTGTTACATTAACTAGGGATCATATTAAATGAAATGTCAGAAAAAAAAAAGATAAACAGGATGGTTTCACTCATATGTGGAGTACATGAAATGAAACAAATAAATAGATTAAATGCTATCAAAACTCTCAGGACACAAGATAATGACTGCAACTGAAGGTGTGAGGGGTGAGGGAAAAAAAGAGGGAAAGAAAAATGGTGGTGGTAAAGGACACTGGAACTATGGTGGAGGTTGTGGTGTGAAATATAGATTGAGATACAATGTCAATATTCTGAAATGAATGTAGCATTGTGAACAAAAGAGATGATGAATAGCAAGAGAAGCATCATATATGCATTGTCAATTCCTTGAGGAATTTTATCACGAAAGGGTTATTTGTGTTCATTCTCAAACTGAGTACCCTCAACAAGTAGAGGGTAACAATTCAGATGCTATATTTTAGGATTCCTCTTCCTATATGACCAGAAAATAACCAGATTATTTCCTTATTCATGAATCTCTCCTAGGTCTATGCCTTTATATAGAATATTCACTTTAGTTGGTGTTACATTGAAAATGAGATATAGTTTTGCTATTTTAGTGGTAAGTTTCTGTGTTGGATGTCATACCCATCAGCTCCCACTTAATTTTTAACGTATTTTAGTAATAATATATATTTTTCCATTGGTCATTATGAACTTAAAAACACATGTACCAGTATAATACAGAAATCTAAAATTTTAGGAGAAGATAACCACTGGAATGTTTTAATATATATTAGCTATGGCATCAAGTGAAATAAATACTTGTGATTATCCTTTTTTGGAGAAACTCATTCCTTAATTATCACCAATAGAGTAAAAGGGATAGTGAAGACTTTCGTTCCCAGCTAGAATACATAAAGGTCTCCATTCCCATAGCAAAACAGGAAAATACAGAAAAAAAAAAATATATAAAATAAGTGCACACATTTTTATGTGGTCACTATACAATTGATTAATGACCTAGATTCCAGTGCATTTCTCAAATAAACAGAAACAGTTATATTCCAGGGCAATTGTCTTCAAAAATCAAAAATCAAACCATTGACTGGACAATGACAATAGATAGTATTACCATTACCAAGATACAAAACAATACGACAAAACAAAAGTTTGAAAGGAGTTCATTGAGGAGGAGCTTGTAGAAAGTACAAAGAATTCAGAACAGTATTGATGTGGACCGTGTGTTCTGAATTCTTTTATAGTTTAAAGTCAATGTAAACATAAACTATCAAAAACAGTGGTGTAAACCACCTTAGATCAAAACCAGACATATTCAAAGAGATAAGGTTCCCAGTGGTGATACCGTGGGTGGTTGTGGGTTGGACTAAGCAGAGATCAACTTATTTTAATTATGACATAACCTCAGTTTAGTTCCACTTCAGGTTGACACAGTCATCAGCACTTCACCTAGCTGTCACAGAGTGGAAGACCCTAACCATATGTAATAAAAAAAATCCCAGAAAATCTATATTTCGTATTTCATGGTTTTGAAAGGAAAGGTGCAGGCTGGGATGAAAGCAAGTAGGCAGGTAGGTAGGAAGAGAGGAGAGGAAGAAAACCCTTTATCTATCTATCATTTATCTATCTGTCTATCTATCTATTTATCTACCAATTTATTTATTTACATTAGCCTTTTCCCCTGGACCCTGGAGGCACACCAAGATCCTTGGATGTACATGGACTGCACTACTTTGGAGGTGGCTGACATAACTACTACTCCACCAGGGCGCTCCTACATTGCTCCTTTATTCACATACATGGATTTAAAAAAAAATCATGTATGCACAAAAGACACTGGAAATGTGAACACAAGCAAAAGAATATCGTAAAGAGAGGCAGATAGAGGGGTAATATATTGGAATTAGCAGGTGAGGGCCATAAAACAAACACTTAGCATGTTAAATAATTTACTGTGTAAGAGGATAAAATGGTGAGAGAATGGAAAATATCATGAAAAAATGTAACTACTAAAAAAAACAGAAATGTTACTAGTGAGAAATTAATGAGAAAATAGTGAGAAATCTGAAAGAGAAACTTCCCTGCATATAGATTGTAAAAAAAAAAAAAAACTAAGGGAAATAAAATATAAAGGTTAAAAAAATTATCCAATGTGAAGAACAGAAAGAAAACATATCAAAAGCAGAGCATCAGCGACCTGCAGGGACTCTCAACTGGACTAACATAAATGAAGCTTAAAATAAGGGGAGAGAGGAAAAACAGAGAAGAAAAATGACGTGAAAGACATTAAATGAAAATTTTCTAGATTAGATTAAAACTACTTTCCACATCTCAACAAAGATAAGTTCAACGAGCAGAAACAGAAAATTTACCAAGAAAAAGTTGAACATTATAGTTGAACTTCTAGAAACCCATGAAGAGAAAATTTTACAAAGACAGAGAAAAAACATACTATGTCAAATAACCAATGATAGCAATTAAAATTTAATTCTCACTTATATTTATTTATTTTTAATTGACAAAATACAAACTTTTAGGAATTTTATATCCAGTGGAAATCAAATCAAATCAAAATGAAGTAAAAATAAAGATGTTTTCATAAAAACAAAAAAAATTGAGGGAATTCTAATAAATTTCCTCCTAGCCCACACAAATGTATCAAAGAACTTTTCAAAGAAAGTTATGGAGGATAAATAAAAGTTATACCAGTTAGAGTCATTATATTTTAAGTAATGAAAATCACTGATTATACTACTTAAGTTGACAAATATAAATGAACTAATTATGTATTATTACTTAAAAAATGCTGTGGGCTCTTAAAAGTGGAATTATATTATTTAAAATTTTCAACACATCATTGGTGGATTGTATTTAAAGCAATCTTAAAAACAAGGAAATTTGCAAGCACATAATAGAAAAAAATTTATCTGTTATTACATCAAGGAAGCATTAATGAAATAATTATAGAAATTAGAAAAACAGAAGAGAAAACATCAAGGAAACAAACATTTGTTATTTGAAATGTTTAGTGTAATTGATCAATCATCAAATAAGGTGAAGGAAAAATAGAAAGTATATAATTTTAGTATCAGAACTGATAGAGGAAGCATCACTGAATATGATACTGATATTAGCATAATTAGGGAATATTGTGAAAATTGTAGGGAAATAATTAGAACTTAGAAGAAAATAAATTCAAAATTATTAGTTAAAAACACTGGCATTAAAAGTATAAAACATTCATTACCTATTATCTGTCAAAATATTGTCTTGAAAATATTTAACAACTCCCTTCATGATTCAAGCAGCTAAACGAAAGTCATACTTGAACCATAAATAACTTGAGAAAAATATGATGCTTGAGTCACACGTTTTACTGAAGTTATTATGCTTTCAAATAAATTGTAAATATAACATAGGTGTTCTTAGGGAGTGTTATAATGACTATTATTTGCCAAGGCTGCTCTTTTGAGGGACTCCTATTGGGACGTCTTTTGAAACATAGGCTGTGTAGTATACCAAAGTTTCAAGGGAATATTCATGATATTTTGTGAATATGTGTATTGATTTATTGATGTCAAATTTCTGCATTTCATGTGTAATATTATGAGGTGAAGATTGCTATATCAAATGGGGTTGATAAACAGAATGTATTTCCAGGAGACTCTGCAAATGGAACTCAGTTCAGGAGAATGATGAAGGATTTGGGATGAATTGGAGAAGTTGCATATTAAATGGAACAATATTTACATTAACAATAATGGGACAAGATTTGTACTATTTCTCAAGAAAGTGATTCTATAATATAATCAGTATCAAGTATAATATTCTTAAAGGTCTGTGGTCAGAAGTGTTAGTGTTCTATGTCAGCAAGATGCATTTATGGGGACAATATAGCAAATCTAATCTAAGGTAGAATGATACCAGTTAGTATGGTCGTTACTATTGTTCTCTAAGCAATGCACATAAATTGTGAAATTACTTTCCTGTGATTCAAATCATCAAGCTAAAACAATATTTTTAACCATTAACACCAAGTCATCGTCACTGGGGAAAAAAATGGATAGTATTAAATAATGTTACCTGAAATCCTATGTTAGTAGGAAGCTGTGCTATAAGAAAGAGCAATATGATTATGTCCAAACACCAGGTGGAATGTAGAAGCTTTAGTTTTTAAAAAACTACAGACAAAACTCCTGCATTGTAATTATATATATATGCATACATACATCCCAATCAGAATGAAAAAATTGGGGGAATTTATTTAGTGGTTTTGATTAATGTCATCTATATCAATATATTTTGGTTAGGTTTTAGAAATATCACACTTGCTGTCAATAACATACAAAAATGTCCAAATATTGCTTGATATCAGAGAAAGAATAGTCAAGTTGACAAAAATATCAGTCACCTGTTATGGGATATATTCATCATCATCATGATTTATAATAAGAATAATTTTTATTTTTCATTAAATAGTTCAAGGCCTATGGCTCATTGGAGTGTTTATGAACTTATCTATTTGGATAAAATCTTGCAGGGTCTATTTTCAGGAAAGCCGTTTCAAGTCAAATTATGAAGTGATACCTAGAAATATTTGATAAAGAGATACTGATCGAGATCAGAACGCAGATTTGAAATGAAGCCTAACAGTTAAGCTATGATTTATTACCTCCTATTTAGGAATTGCAGAGTCAATGACAGAACAAGACTAGGTCTCCTTATAAATAAGCTAATAACACCTACTAATGGAAATCTACTTGTTACTTCTTTTAAATAAATGCATTTTGGCAAGAAATGAATTCTCTATTTGGTTCTCTTATTGCTAAAATAAAGAATTTATGCATATAAAGAATATGTCCAGTTGAAAAATAAATATAGTCAAAGAGATGAAATAAAAATGTTAAAAAGAACTTTACCTAACAGTAATTTTATGGACATATAGTTTAGTGTTTATGTTTTCATTATCTCAATGTGATAGAAAAAACATTTAAAAACTGATAAATTTTGGCATTCTCAAAAAGAAGTCAATTTTACTATACTGTTTAAATTCTTTGAATAGTTGCTAAAGATTGCTATTAGAGACAACTTATGATTGATATGAATCTGCTTTAGCAATTCAATCATCTTATGGTAATATTATACTGTTGATTTGACTTTAAAAAGCAATTTAAATTGCCACATTAACAGAATAATGGGGAAGGAATATGTAATCATCTCATTAGATAGAGGGAAAGCATTGACAAAATTCAATATATATCCATAATGAAATATGTAGATTATAAATACTGAAATTGAAAAACATTTTCTTATTTCAATTAATGCATATTTAAAAATGATAATTTCATATTTAATGGTGAAATAATTTATATTACCCCTTAAGATCAGGATGTCTAAATTCACTACCTCTTTTTAACATTATACTAGATTTCACAGATACCACATAAGGTGAGAAAGAAACAAAGATTGGAAGGAATAATCATAAGAAGAAAATCTAAAATTATTACAGTAAGTGTAACAACTTAGTAAATTTGCCACTGTCTCTGAATCAAGGTCAATATTTCCACATAGTAACATTCAATTATTGGGAAACAAAATTTAAAAAAAGCTCATAGTAACATTTAAAACAATATTAACATATTATTAACATATTAACAATATTAAACATTAAAATAAAATATTTAGAATACATTTAATAAAATTATCCATGATCTTTATGTTTATATTACATAGCATTGTTGAGAGAAGTTAAAAATGAATATTCTTAGCCATAGAATAAGTCTCGATATTTTTAAAATGCCTATTGCTACCAAATTAATCTATACATTCAGCATAGTACTAATCATAATCCTATAAAACTATTTTGTAAACATTTACAATTTAGTCCTAAAATTTTGCATGTAAATGAAAGAACACAGAAGAATCAATAACATTTATTATTTCATCTAACTATAACATTTCAGTAAATAAAATAGTACTGTCGTTGACATAAAGAATGAATTATATTAACAAGGAAGTACAAAACAGATCAATGGTATAGAATAGATTATCAGATTTAAACTCATATATATGATAGTGTAGTTTTCAATAAAGTTCTCAAAGAAATAAAATGGGGGAAGAAAGACTTTTAAATAAAGGTGCTGGAAAAAATTGAAACTCTATTGGTAAAAATAAATGAACCACAATCCTTATCTCTATAATACACAAAAATTAATTCAAGAAAATGATAGACCCAAATATAAAAGATAATGACATAAAGAGCACTATGATAAAACATCAAAAAAGACTTCCATGACCTCTAGATAGGCAAATATATCTTACTCAAAAAAAACCCAAAAAAGTACTAGCATAAATCAAACCCAGAAAATGACAAACAAACATTCTGATGAATTTGGCTCATCAAAATGGTGATGAGTGTAAAATACCAACTCAGATAGGAATAAAGTATATATAATGCATATCTGAAATATTACTTGCTCTAAACTATATTGTTATAACATTGGAGGAAAAGAGATTAAACACTCAATTATTAAAAAGAATGATCTAAAACTTAAGCTTATAATTCATAAAAGTCTCATACTAATTACTAGATGTCATATGGACACCCTAAGTCTATTTAATGCTATAAATATAATACCATTTCAATAAAATCAACTTTTTTTAAAAGTCATATGAAAAGATTACTAGTGCCCAAAGAAACGCAATCTACAGCTATAAGGAGATGTCAAATATAAACTACTACAGCTAAAAGGTTAAGAATGTCACTACACTAATAATATTCATAAGGCTGTGAAAAATTTTATCTTGTTTATATTTTACAAAGCCTTTTTTAAAACTTCCCTTTAAGCTAAATATATACAGGATCAACTTCTGGATGGTGACTTGAAAGGACACACTTTCGGGTCCCTCCTCACAGACCCGAAATAAAACCAAAAAAATCACCTATTTTCCTGAGATACACACCAACAAATAACTCAGCACTTCAGCTGGCGACAGACCAGCTGATGACAAACGGAGGTTGAAGGCCCTAGTGCGGTTCTCAGCTAAGCCACTGATTTGGATTTGGGATGGAGCTCAGGAATCTCCAGACACACTTGGGGCAGAGGTTTGGGATTTCAGGACCAGCTGCAGAGACAGAGAAAGGCGGGCCCAGTGGGGCTGAGATGTGGAGCCCTGGAGGGTTGACTTGGGAGGGAGTGAAAGGATAACCAGCACACCAAAAGCTGAGCTGGAGCCCACAGGGTAAAATTGCCCTGGGTGCAACAATACTGGAAATAAGCCAAATCAAACCCCTTCCACAATCATTTTGTGCCAGAGCCTAGGTCCACTAAGCGAAAATGCCACCCACCAGAAATCCAACCACCAGAAATCCTACCCCTCATGTGCCCTACACCCTGGAATACAGTGAAAAGGCAGTCCCAAGACTCAACGCTACCCCCTAGTGCCATTTTGTGGGTAGAGGCAGGCAAAACTGCAGCCTGATTTTCGATTCTGAGCAAGTCAAACCTACATGACCCCAGGGAAATAGAACCCCTATGGAGAATAGTTTGGAGATTCCTCAAAAACCTGAAGATGGAAATCCCATATGATCCTGTTATTTCCCTTCTGGGCATCTACCCAAAGATATAAAAGCACACTTCTGCAGAGATATATGCATCCCCATGCTTATTGCAGCTCTAATTACAATAGCTAAGAATTGGAAATTACCTAAGTGCCCAACATCAGATGAATGCATAAAGATGTGGTACATATATACAATGGAATACCAACCAGTCCTTAGAAGATGAAACCCTGCCATTTGAATCAACATGGATGGAACTACAGGGGATTATGCTAAGTGAAGCAAGTCAAAAGAAGAAGATCAATACCAGATGACCTCACTTATAGGTGGAATGTGAATAGACAAAACAAAGGAACAGATGAAAAAATAACCAACCCTAAAACATTTGCAACAGAACTGACCTTACAAAAGAATGGGTTGGATGGGGGCAAATGGTGTGGAGCCCGCTGGAAAATGAGCAAGAACATTTGGTGATTTGGTAGAAGGCATGGTGTATGTATCTAAGAAATGGGGAACCTATGCATAGGAAATTATTTTAATGTGCACAGTAACTGCTTCAATAAAAATAAATTAGAAAAATACAATACAATTAATATATGTATATATATTTATATATATATATATATATATAAAACCTATGCTCAAATTATTCCCAATCTAGGTGCTTACCTTAAACAAAACACAGATGTCCACAAAAGAGAAATGAAACCATATGATCATAAAAATATACTTACAAAGAGATATATAGCAGTATTATTCATAATATATACAACCTGCAGTGCTCCAAATATCCCTTAAAAGGAGACCAAACAGACAAATTGTGGTAGAATCATAAAACTGTAGACAACAACTTAAAACAAACAATACAAAGCAATTGTTTTATACAACAATGATGTTTCTAAAATGCAAAGCAGTACATGCAGAATATTATGATTTTTATGAAACCATTCAAAAAAACAAAAGTAGCTCACATTGGGGCTAAAATACACATGGTGTCTTAGAAGCTTGAAATTTTCTGGAAGGGACATAGAGAAAATTATCAGGGGAAATGCTATATGATCTAAATATCTTGACTGGCGTGTGGGTTGACAAATGTATACATCTACCAAATCATCAAAGAGCAAGTTAAATTTTACTCTGTGAATTTTGCCTAGGAAACCTGTAAACATATATTAAATTGTGATCAATTATATGCTTACTGACATGCTAGAGCTGGTTTACTGATTTTTCCAGTTTTATGTTGAAATGTATCTAAGTACAAGATGAACTAGTGAATAATGAATAAGGACTGAATAAATGGGTATGTATGTGATCAAGTTAAAAAAGTAAAATATTTATGGTAAATTCTTGATAACAAGTATATGCGTGTTCTTTGGGAAGTTTTTACAAAATTTTCTGTTGTTTTTAATTATTCGTAATTAAATTCAGAAAGGGAAAAGAGTAACACAATTCCTCAATAGAAACTGCTGCCACAATCATTAGTATAAGGAGAGTATTGGCACATATACTGTAAGTATTGCGATTGAGCTATTTTAGACACTTTAGGTATTGCGTTAAATCTGAAAGTGAAAAAGATCTAAATAAGTATATCATATACATATATCACAAAATAGTTAAATGTAATTAATGATGGCACATAAAAAATAAGTGATAAAATGTAAATGCTCTTTCAAAGATCAATGAAATAGATTAGAGAGCAAAGAAATAGACCCATAAAATGCTGATAACTGTTTTTGACAAAGAAAAGAAACTGGAGGAAAATTTACTGTGTTCAACAATAGTGATAAAAAAACTGAAAGTCCATAAGCAAAATCCTGAATCTAGGTGCAGGTCCTATACATATGCAGTTTAAATCAAGAGATGTATGATACTTTTAAATATTTACAAATTTATAAAGCTTCTTAAAGAAAATATAGGAGAAAGATTTATGATCTTAGTTTGGGGAATGAGTTTTTAGATATAGCATTAAAATCATAAATAATGAAAGAAAAATTTAAGTTCAACTTTAGTGAGATTTCTGCTCTGTGAAATACACTGTTAAGAATATGAAAAGACACAGAATAGACTGGAACAAAATATGTTCAATATATGTATGGGAAAGAGGTTGTGTACCTGAATGTACAGGGAATACTTGAAACTCACAAATTAAAAAAAAAAAAAAAATCAAAATATCTAGTTAAAAAATAGGCCAAAGATCTGAACAGACACTTCACCAAAGAAATTAGGTGATAAATCAATATAGATGAAGATGCTTCTCAGTTGTCACTGGGAATTTCAACATGAACAAGCTGTAGAATTTCTTCCAGGTTAATTGGTTCACATGGCCTGGCACCACCCACTCAGCATTCTCCAGTCTACAGGCGTGAAGGTGGAGGCCATCTCACCCCTCAGTGCACCCATCTAAAAAGAGCCAGATGTGTGGTGCAGGGGACCGGGATGCTTGAAAATGGAATGAAATTGAATTATTCCCAAGACCAGCACAAGTTGATTCAAGGTTGGAAGAAGGGATTGCCAAGATGAGTGAAGGTCAGATGACAAACTGACAAACTCTCTTCTCAGACTAAACTAATGGCGCCCTTGGACACATAGGCATTCCAACAAATGCCACTCTTTTTCATACGGAGCTTCTAGAATTTTAACACGGATATTCTAGCAGATACCCTAGAGGGATCTGCAACTCCAGATGCATCCAGAAGAATCCATATGGATTTTCCCTTATGTCCCACTAGATTTTGTATAAACATTTAGCCCTAAAGAATGTGTTCTAGCACATGGTGCCTGAATGTTCCAACATCTACCTTTCCTCTTCTCTTTCAAACTCCTTTGTGTGATCTCCTGAACTACATGCCAGGAAATCAAGTTACTCATTGTTATTCATTTGTTTTCCTTTTGGGGTGAAGATTCTGTCAGTCTTACGGGTCTAATTTAGACTTTCAATTAATTATTAATCAAATATAAGCAGCATAAGTAATAATCTAACCTGAGATGAATTATTGTGTGGGGGAGGGGGTGGGAGGTTACAAGAATCTTTAATTTTATTTGGATGAAATTTTTATCTATAATATAGTAAACACTCTTGCTGTTCTTCATCCTCACCTTTTGAAAACAAACACGTTTCTCTTTGATTTTGTACAGTACAGGTGTCTGTCTGGGACCACCAGAGACCTCTGAAGTGCTTGTGGTCTATGGCTTATGCTTTTATTTTATCCTTCTTCTGGTGGTTTTACTAATGGATGTATGGGATTTTATAATCTCCTCAATATTCAATCTCCACTTGGAATTTTAAGAATTTTAGTAGAAAGTTCAAATAAAAGGTGGGTTGTAGACAGCTAACACCTAATGAAAGTTCAACCTTGTGTTCTCTTAGGAAAACAATGTTACTCCTTGCAGTTTTAGAATCTCCTTTTCTCCTTTTTTTTGTCTGAGATTTTTGATGCTCATCTCCCCACTGATCTCTAAGTGTCCTGTTTTTCACTGTCCCTTCCTTTAGCTGCTTTGTATTATAATTTGACCAGAGAAATTATTGCTATATATTCTCTCCAATCCTCACACCACATGGCTGCACAGTTTTATTATTGCTATAAAAATGCTTTATGTGACTTTTTACCAAAATATTGAGAAAGAAAGCACTACTCCTACTATTAAAAATAAAGAAGTCCAAAATGCTGACATTAATTATTGATGAGAATGAAGAACAACTTCCATTGATCCCTTCCATTCATACAAAATAGTAAACCACTTCGGTTTTATGCCTACGTATTTACTCATTCTGAAAGCTCCATCAACCCAAGGCCATGCACATAAATGTAAATCCTGGCCTTATACATAACTATCCAAAAATGGAAACAAAACAGAACAAAAACAACAGGATGTCCTTCAGCAAATGAATGGATAAGCTGTAATACAGCCGTTAAATGGATTATCTAACTGATTCAAGTCATGAAAAGGTGTGGATCAGCCTTATGTACAGACTGTGCAGTAAAAGAAGTCAATCTGAGAGCATGCATATCCTATGATTCCAATTATCTGGCCTTCTAGAAAAGATCAAATTACACAGATGATAAAAAGAACAGTGACTGACAAGATTTTGGGGTTGGAGTAAGGATTGACTATGTGAAGTAGTCAATAGGAGAGTGAAATAGGACAGTGAAAGCATTTTTATGAGACTGTAATGATGAATTCCTCACAGTACATTTCTCAAAATTCATAGAACTTTTATCACATTGAAAATGTATGTAAACTTTTAGCAATGTATTGAGATGTAAGGCTCAGGATGAAACAAGACTGATAAAATCATCAAACCCTATTAGAAGTGTGAGGGAGGAAAAATACTGCTCTGATTAATTTTAGATATGCATGAAATCTATAAAAACAAAACACTCAAATAAAACTGTACATAAGAACTGTATTCTAGCTGATAAAGATGTTTGCCATCAGAGTGTGAGCTAACTCTGGTAGCATTATACATGTATACTGGAATTGAACACCTAAGTAAATGCCAAATGGGAGCCAGGAGCCTTAATGCTGGAGTGGAAAGTCACATAAAAAATTGGGAGAGATTGAAATCATTTAGCTTATACTAGGTTAGTATTGAGTTCATCAGTATGAATGCATGATCAACTTATTAGACATGGAAACACAAAATTATTTAGAAATATACGAATAAGCAATGTTTACTATATGTGTATATTCCCTTTGCTTTCCTTTGAGAAGTTCTAGAAGTAACAATACTTCATTACCGATGAGTACCCAGAGCTAGGTTTTTACATAAACTTTCCAATAAAAGGAACCAGAATTCCTTAGAGAAACTGCTTATTCTAACACAGTGTCATGAATTATATAAATGAGTCTGGAACACCTTATGATACTGGAAAATAAAGGGCTGAAAAAGAAAAAAAAAACATAAAACAAGATATAAATAATTCACAAAGATGGAAGCACACCTAAGGGATACCAGAGACACTGAGCAAAGCTTCTAATATTCAAATCTTAAATGATTTGAGAAACAAAATAAATATAGCATTGGATTATACATAAATATCCATGTATTCATACAGATACAGATAAACAACTGAATAAATGGGGTGTAAAGACAAATGTCTCCTGCAGAAGAATTCCAAATAATTTATGTAGATATTCTCCCCTCAAAATGGAGAGCATAACTCCCATATCAGTAAGTTCAGACTGCACAGTGTCTTCCTTCCAAAGAGTTCAATATGGAAAGTAAGGTAGAGAAAAGAATCAAATGTTCCCTCATGATAAATATCAACAATAATAAGACATGTTTATAGTCTGAACTCCTGTTATGGTATAGTGAATATGGCACTTTACCTGTGTTCTTTCTCTCAAAGCACGTAACCCCAATCTAATCATGAGAAAAAATGATGAACGTTCTTAAAATAAATGATGGATCCCCTTAAAATTGTCATCAAAAACAAGGCAAGTCAGAGAAATTATCAAACCTGAATGGCAACTAAGCAGACATGAAAACTAAATTTTATGTGGAAATTTGACTGGCACCTTGGGACATAGAAAAGGATATTAGGAAAAAGATAAGAATAATTAAATCAATTATGAATTGTATTTGATAATAGTGTATCAGGGTTGGCTTATTTCAATGGTAGGGTTAAGTGAGTATGAAAGGTCTGAGTATAATCTGTGCTAATTTTGCTTTGTTTTAGAACATTTAGATAAATTCAAAAATAAAAATTTTATTTAAAAAAATGTATAACGAAGTTCCATCTTCCTCAAAGGCCACCAAGTCTAAATGCCTTTACATATTTCTAAAGAAAATATTTCTAATAAATAATATTAGAGCAATACATTTTTGTAATCCATATGCAAAAAAGTATTCATATGATTTTATTTTTTTAATTCTTATAATTATAAATTTTTAATAAACATGAATAACTTTTCAAAGTAGCATATGGATCTTACAGGTTATAAAATACAATGCAACAATTTCAAAAATTACTACAGTAGTGGTATATTGGTATAAAACAAATTAATACAAACTGTGGATTTAACAACACAAAATTATTTTTGAATAGCTCTGGAAGTCAGGAATCTTAAATGAATCTCACTAGACTAAAATTAAGATGTCAACACAGCTGTATTCTCTCTGCAGACACTATGGGATAACCAATTTCTTAGTTTTTTTTTTCCAATTTCTGGATGCAGTCTGCATTCCTTGGCTAATGCTCTCATCACTTCAGACTGCTTCAAATATAACAACTCCTCTCATTCTTAGTCTCCTACCTCACTCTGATAAGTTTTCTTTTAATTCCATTGTGCCCAGGAATGATTTTTACATTCAAGATCCTTAATCCCCTTTACGAGTCCCCTGAGCCACAAGAGTTAACTGTATTTAGTTTCAGGGATTAGAATGCAGGCACCTCTAGAGGAATAATATTCTACATTCCCCAATATGCATGAAAATACTGATATGAAACATGTGTAACAAATTTTCTAGACTGAAAAATCAAGTTGTTCTATATTTAGGTCAATTTGCTTTGTTCTATATTTTCAAATTATCAGATTCAACACCTAGTTTGTGTGTGTCTCTAGTTTTGAAAGTCATATGTCATTAATATGCCTTTAATAAACACCTTTAAATTTTTTTAAGCTCATGTATGCAATTCTTATGAATTTTTATTTAAGAACCATCTTTTAACCATATTCTAAGTGCATGTATATGTACTCCAAATGTAGAACTTTCTGGGAATTCTTGTATTCTTAGTATTTCAGTAGTGTACATGTTAGTTAAAGCATACTACAGTGTGCAGTATATTTTAGCATAACAAATATTATACTTTAGGATAATGTTTTCACTAATTTAATTGATCAAAATTCATATTTTATAAGTAGACAATTATTTTAATATGTAGTATATCATGTGAAATGTATGCTGTCGTGTTAAGTGTGATTCTTTTTCAGATGTTGAGCTGCCTGCTTTTCTAATCCACTATATATATTGTCTTGGAAAATTACATAAACTATTCGTATTTCAATTTCTTTCTTTCCAAAATGGTATCCTTAATAAGAACTATTATGGGGAATTTTGTAAGGGTAAGTTCATACTATATATGAAGCAGAATAGAATTTAGTTCATAATTTTTTTTTTTTCTACTACTACTACTACTGCTCTACTACCACTAATGTTACTTCTATTATAGTGGGGTAATCAAGGAGCAATATTACTTTATTTTCATTCTTTACTTCGTTTACAAGGTAATATATATATATATATAGTATATGTGCAATTAACAAGCATCACACAACAAAATTATAAACTGATATAGTATAAAATTCAAATGTTTATAAAAGTTTAAAAGAAGTTTTATGTTGGATTTCAATGTAGGAATTAATCTTGCAAAAACTTTATTTGTGAGCATTATAATATTTTAGTACTTTTGGAGACTGACTATAATGGAATAGAACTAAGGTTAAAAATATTCTCAATGCAATAAAATCTTATCTTCAATTAAAAACAAGTAATTATATTTATTTAGAAGAAATTCTGAGTATAAATGATATTTGAATAAATAAGACAACTAATTTCAAGAAAGTCTATATTGGAAAGAAACTAATATGTAGAAATATTTAAACTATTTTACAACTTTGTTGTAACTTGGTCTGGCATAGCAAAATTTATGATGTTTAAAGACAGTTACTTCATAAAATTTTCCCGGCTCATAACTACTATATTAGTCAAACTTGGAAAGCTACTGCACAATGTTTAGTGCTCTAGATAAATCTTATTATATGTGCTCTTAAATATATATTCCAAATGACATCAACACAAACAACAAAATTGAAATAAGTTAATGCAAAATATTCAGAGTGCATTTTGCTATCTTTACCAAAAGTTTCCATTTTATATTCAATTTCATGGATGATGGTTTCCTTAGCAACTAAAATTCTGCCACGTACTTCTATAACAGAACATTACTGAAAAAAATAATGATTAAGCTTTACGTGGTTGAAAATGTGAGATTTTGCCTCTCATTAAAGTTATTATCCATTATTTTAAAATATCATTGAGTCACTTGTAATTCAATACTTGTGGGCATTAAAACATAATGCAGTATATGCTGAAAAAACATCTCCTAAAATTGTTACCTTTAAGATTAATTTTAAAAACTTTTTAAAATTATGAATGGAATTTGTCTTCACTGTCAGTGTTCACAGTAAAAAACATTTTAAAGCAAGTGACCCTACTAGGGCAGGTTCATTTCAAATTGGCTACTAGAAAAGGCTTAAATTATTATAATAATGAATATGACTCCTTATAAAAGATCAAAATTATCATGAATATATCTTGACTATGTATTAAAATATGTATTGTCCTGGAATCTCTATTAACAGAACTAAAAATAAAAAAATCATAGAGAAATCTAATATTAGTATATGTTTTTTTATTTTACTTATTTTGGAAGTTTTGCAGTATATTTCTGTGTATTTATTTATGTCTATAAATATCTTCAGTTAAACTCCCTACATATTCCTTTAAACCTCTTTTTTTTTACAGTGCATGCATTTATGCACAATGTTACTTTGAACATCCGGACATCCAAGAAAATATTTTAAAACGAACTCACTTCATTTAGAGTTCTTAATTCAGACACACATTGATTTACTTAGAGCACTTTATATATAAATATCTTTTTGATGTCTTTCCATTATTTGATGCATAAAGTTAGCATTATAGAGATCACGAATATCAGAAATAACTCAGATTTTTGTAAGGTTCCGGCGGAGCGCGGAACCGGATCATTCAAGTAACCATCTCTGACATAGGCTCCTGTGGACAAAAAGTATTTATTATCAGTGTGCCTGGGTGTAGGCAGGCTGAGTCCAAAAGGGGTCAGCATTTGTTAGGCAGGCAAGCAGGGGTTTTATGGGAGAGGATGGGGGTTGCATAGAGCAGCTGGGCGGGGCTGGGAGATCATTTCAAGGTTTCTGTATTTTTTCATCACGAGCTACTTTTATTCACTTGTCTTCCTGGAATGTGCTAGTCTCCTTATCTAGAGACTCCTGGTCTCCTTCGGTTGGGTAGTGCGACTGTTTTGCAACTTCAAGGCGTCTGTCTGGGTTGCAACGTCAAGATCTCTGCCTGAGTGAGAACGTCTTTGCAAAGTTCCCTGTTAACTCAAGATTAAAGTTACAAGGGAGGGGCTGCTTCTGGGTGCTGGGAAACTTGGTGCGTCCTAACAATTTTAAAATAATTTTCTATTATTTTGGGCTACAAATACTTATTGATGATTTTATTTTTTTATTTGACATTATCATATAAATACTGACTCTACAATGATTCACTGAACTAATTAATAAACCTGGTTCCTTAACTGAATGCTCAACATCTTTGACATCTTTAAAAAAGTAGAAAAGAAAGTAAAATTTCATTAGAATAGAGAAACAAGGATATAATATGTGGAAATAGACACATCAACTAGGAACCCCAATGTGAGTAGCAATCAAAAACTAATATGAGAACACAGAGAACCAACTATTGATGTTATGAAATGATGAATAAAAATATCATTAATGAAACAATAATCATGTAATATTCTCATCATAATCTCAGAAAATTTATCCATGTAAACCAAAGGATATGATAATAAACATTTTTCAAAATCTTTCAGGTTAAGGTACTAACATAGTCAATACAGATAAAGACTCAGATTCATTAGATTATTTTGTATGGGATATAAAGTCACTAAGGAAAGAAGCTGAGAAAATGCACTGTCAATGTCATTATTTCTTTACCCTTTGTATAAAAATATTTCATATAAGAAGATATTTACACTATAACTAGGAATAAAAATAAAAGAGGTCAACGTGCCAGGTGGAGCAGTGATTAGGACAAGCACCTCTGAAGAAGAACAGGCCATATATCCTGGGTTCAAGTCAGTACTGGATCCAGGGGGAGACAATCAGTGTGAACAAACTAAATAAAAATAAAATAAAGATGCTTCATCCTCCTCTCTCTTCCTGCCTGCCTGCCTACTCATCTTCCGTTCTGCCTGCACCTTTCCTTTAAATAAACAAATTAAGCAAGTCACCAGAAGTACAATCAGTAAAATAAAATGCTATAATTAAGAGTTCAGAGTTTTTCCTTAACATATCATATAAATCAGAAACTAACAGAACATGAATGATGCATAGCTTTGTAAGGTCCGGACAGGTCACCAGGGGAGATTGAAACTCCAAAAGGGAAGACTTGAAACAGCCAAGGGATTTTCCAATGGCCGGCAATTCCAGGAACTAGACCTGACACACTAGCCAGCTAAGCAATAAACTGTTACGTGTCTTTTACCCCTCCAGTGAGCACAAGATCATGAACTGTTCCGTGCCCGCTCCCCCAGCAACCTCTGAAAAACCCATAAAAATGCACCCTTTCTTCCTAGGCGGCGCTACTTCACTGGCCTCAATCTTGAAACCCGTGAACAGAGCCCAGGAGCAATCTCCCATTAAACGCTGCTTGTGTGCTACCTTAGTCTATCTTTTCTTTTAGTCTTGCTGCGACCTTGGTTGTAACCTGACAAGCTTGAAATTATATAATATTATAAACTAAAGTTACATAAATATCTTTATAAAGTACAGTGATATATTGAACCTACGTTATTATAAAATTGTGTTGTGCAAGGTGTACCATTAAAAAAGTTGGTAGAAAACTAAAATATTGTGAAATAACAAAACATCATTGATGATGGTTCAAAACAAATACCAGAAACTTTTAAATCAAGTTAAAAGAAGAAATGCAAATCATAACTATGAAAAAAAATTTACTTTATTAGTTGAAAAATTTTTTACAATCATTATCACATGATGTAAATAAGGTATTTTATCCTATGAGATAAAATTTAAAATATTGTAAAATACCACTATTTCTTGTTGTATGTTAGAACTACATCCCAATGTACTCACAGTTAAGTGTGAAAATGTATCTTTTTTTAGTATCCAGTATTTTCTTTTACCATGGGCAGATGATGGTCATGGCAATATTATTGGTGGAAATAGTAATAGCAAAGTAACAACAAAATCTACTTTTTATTGAAGACTCCTGTGCTAAGCAGTTTTCCAAGTACTTTATCTTTATTTACTCCTGCAGAAATACTTACTAAGATAGGTGCTCTTATTGTCTCCATTTCACGTACCAGGAATCTAAGAAATAAAGTGTTCAAATATGTTTACCTAAGGTCACATGCTATTAAATGACAGAGATGAGATTTTTTTTTCTGACTTCCCAGCAAATTCTGTTAACTAGTACCAAACTAAAGGAAAGGAAAAGTTAATTAACAATTCAGAAGAGATGATTCACTTATATTGTATAGTTGTAGACATTCATCTATAGTGCAGATATGAACAGAGTATATTCACCAAAGTTTATAAACCATTATTTGAAGATATTTTAAGTTAAGGTATTAGCAGGATTTAGAGTTCACATTAAAAGTTTCCAAAGATAAGACGTTGATAAAGAGACTAAGTCTGAATATATGATGTTAGGGTTAAAACTAAGAAGTGAGAATTATCCTAGAAAACTATTAAATTAGAACCAGTCAATCCTTTAGTTTGTCAAAGATACAGGGCAGTAAATAATTTTGTTGGCGTGTAGTGAGTGTTGGCAACATTAAAATGGGATGTAAGTACTGAGTGAAACAAGGCACTGACGAGAGTGCAGAAGAATTCTTCTTCTTGTCCTTTACCTCTCTTCTTTTTTTCCCCTTCCATTATCTTATTGTCCTAGCCTAATAAGAAAAACCGTGAGTCTCCAGAGCATTTTGGGTGGATATGGGTGCTGGGCAGAAGATAATCAGCAGGGATCAGTCTTCCTAAGTGCAGAGCAAAGTAGCTGGGGGTAAAAAATATTGACTAATAGCTGGGTGGCAAGGAGTGTCTTAGAGAACAATGTGTCAGTATTAAGAATTTTGTTTTTCAAACTGTCTTCATAAATGGTCTATTAGAATTTTACTTTAAATTTAAATAAAGGAGCATTTAGCAAAGTTCTAAATTGAGTGTAGTTCTACAGGCAAGAAACTTTACACACACAAATATACATATATATTTATATATACTGTAAAATATCAGCATGTTATGTGACAACTTTGAATGTCTTAGTTAAAGTGACTGGATTTTTCTTAGAAGCAAACATAATCGAACATATAAGCATAGGTCGCAGAGCAGCTCGATGTTCTTTAGTGTTTATCATTGCCACATTAATACTTAGTTTGATTATAAATCAATGACTTAAAATAATTTAAAAAGAATTTTTCAATTTACTAGAAAGTATTTGGAGTCATGTCTTTAAAAGTTATTGCCTAATGAATATAATTTCTGAATTAAAATGACAATTATCCTCTTCTTTATTATTATTAGTATTATTTTTATATTTATAGTAATAATAACATTTCATACACATCTGGAATCACAGTTTACCCTGATTAAAAATGTTTATCACAAGTTATGGATATATGAATTATGTTTTTTTAAAAGGATTCTCTGCTGACAGATATTTTTATTGATTTGTATCATTTCCCCATATACAGTGATTTCTCTTCCCAAACTAGTAATTTATTTGGCTCAATGGACAATTTTAATTATGGCTCATCTTCATATGTATAATATTATAGCCTAGAAAAAGAAAGGGTTATCTATTATTTGAATGTCAGAAAAATTTATTTGTATGTATTAGAGTGGTCTAAGTGAAATATTAATGAAAATCATAATAGATTTTTATAATTAAAATTGGCTATAAAAAGTATAATAGTATTATTGTTTTACTTTAAGTGCTTGTAGCTTTATTTTATATATACATATATATTTATTATATATATATACACACACACATATATAGGTGATGCAGGTATAAATTTTAATTATTAGTATAAAACTTAAGAATCACTGACGGTGTTCAAAATAAATCAAATTTTTACTTTTAAAAGTCCTTATTTATTTTATTAGCGCAAAAATATCTTCAATTGAGAGATTAAATAGGTAAGATTCTTATGTTAAAACAGAGCAATAGTAACACAAAATTAATAATCACAAGAATTACCAGATAACACTGGACATATTAAATTTATTATTAATGATATTTAAATATAAACTCAAAAGTAAAGTTACATGGAAGCAAGAAAAAATGACTGAAGTTGTTTAAGAATAAACACTTCGAATGTAATGGTGTTTGTTAGATGTGTGACACCAGGGAAGATAGTAATTCTGGTAGCAGATCTCTCATCATATGGGAAATAAATTCTTATAATTATTTCATGTTCATTCATCTATTTGACTGTTTTTGGTTCATTATTTGAGAGTCAAGGTATATAAATATTTAGCATAACACATGACTTTTAGACAGTGGTCAGTACAGGTTAGCGCTAATTAAGATCATTATGCCAATACATTTCAATGTTACTGATATTAGTAATATAATCTAATTTGAAATAATCTTCTAAATTCAGTAAGCCTAATGCAATAGATTGTAATTTACTTATTATCATGGGTTGCATATTTATTTTTAATAAAATATGTTTCTACCTTGTCTACCCTGAAATCACATCTATTCCTTGAGAATAATGAATTATGTGGTTCATTTTACAATATGGTGAATGAATGATTCAGTTCATTTTGCATTTTGCTTCCTGACACAGAAGTTTAGAAGAATATGTCATTAAAGATATTTAGAAATTAATTTACTTCTATGACAAGTTAGAATATATGTTATTCTATGATACACCAATGAACTTCCTTTACATGAATATTTTACTTTTAAGAATACATGTAGTCTTTTTGGTCTGCTTTTCATTAGTGCTATAATATGCACCTCAATATATATGATGCCAAACGGCATTATTTCTGATGAAATTAGTTACATACATAAGGAATACAGTAGTAGATATTTTTTGTTTTGTTTTGAAAAATAACTTCCAGGAGACAGTATCAGAGTGATGACAAAATGGTCAGAGAATGCCAGGTGTTTATTGTTAAGGCGAATGACTAATTGAAGCAAAGGAGACCTTTTTAGAACAGTAAGACAATTCAATGATTCTTTACTCATGAATACATGGCATTGTGAATTTGTCAATACACATGTAACTTTGCAACATAAACCTTAATTATACAATAAAATAATATGCAGAAAGCCACAAAACAGTAATGTTTTATGAATGTATGGAATAACCTTGCAGAAGAGAAAGTAAGGAAAAGTGCTGACCTAAGTACACTTTGCAAGTAAGTGGAGTCTGTAAAACTAAGGACAAAAGAAACTTATATAGGCACTACACTAGACTTAATTGTTTCTCACAGGGATATCAGTTTGTCATTCTGATAATGCTATTTGTATATTGTGCAATTTTTAATTAGGTTAATGGATGACAGAGTATGGGAGCCAGATTTTCACTGCAGATGTGAGAATTTAGATAAGTGTGGAAAGTAGAATAAGCAATATGATAATAGATAAGGATTGCAAGCATCCCTAAGAACTCGTGGTTAACTTAACAGTTACAGATAGATATACATATAAATACTAATAGATACATCCACATACACTGGTTTATATGCATGCATATGTAGTATATATGCATATACATATGCATGCATGTATGTATATGTTTGTTTACTTGCTATTAGAAGAAAGAATCTAGAAGCAATGTTCTACAGGTGCCCCCAAATCCTGGCTTACAATACTATCCTCTAATAAGAGTAATTGATACAATTACACAAATGTCTGTAACAATGGGACTAAAAACATACAACAGGATCCTGCTGCACCAGATAGACACATTAAGTTAAAAATTACTTTTCAAAAATGCAAGACAAAATAAGACAACAAATAACAATGATGGGACACTATCTCAAAATGACATAGAAGTCAACTGAAACAACTTTCAAAATAAATAAGATTATATTCCAAATTATAGTATAAATACCATTGAACCAAGAGTTGCACAAGTAAAGTATTAAATAAATGGGAGAAGAGACAAATCTGTGCAGAATAATCTGAAATAATTCATACAAATATTCTGTCCTTAAGACAGTAAGAGGTCTAATTCATCACTCTAAGTGTGGGCTACACAGAGTGACATAATATGAAACATGAAAAAGAGTACAAAAGAAAGCTTCACATTATAGAAAATTGACAAAAACTACTTTATCCCAATGACCAAGGTTGGCATCAACTTGAAAAACTGTTGTTTTTTATAACTTTACCCACATTTTTCAGAAACTTAACCCACATCAATGCATTGGTGCATGAAACATTCCATGCTGATAAATTTGAAATTATTCTTTGAATATCCATCCCATGTCAACGCTGTCATTATAATGAATAGATACATAAATAAATGAAATAGTGTTTGCTATTTGGTAATTTATCTTCTCCTCTAAAGTAAAAAATAGGCAATTTTTATTTTATTCAAACTGTGGCTTGAGATTGGCTCTAATTAATTTGTTGAATTTAAAAGTCAAGGAGACATATGTGCTAAAAGTACCTTGATAACAACCATTTAATTTTCATCAAGTGTTCTTAGAGCTTATCCCAATGTCTGTCATATTGCATTGCATGCCTTCTATAAATTAATTCATTTAAGATTATCTTCACAGCAGAATTTTTAAAGCTAAATCTGGAAACATCCATAGAAGCATGTTTTATAGTTCTGAATTTGAGAAGTCAAATGAATCATTCAAGCCCAATTTCAAAATCCATCAAATATATAACAGGATAATCCAGTTTCTTAAACTCATTAAGCTTCCATTTATTTAGTTGGGAGAAGAGTTCCACCTAGGAGACGGAGGCCGATGCATGTTCATCAAACCCACTTCTTTCTGAACAACTACACAGATTTTCAGACCTCTTTGCATTTGCATAAATATTAAATTGAATTCTAGCAAATGGATAGTGTACCAAAGTGATGTGCAACACTTAAAATATTGAACCATAAATAGCGAAACCACAACAAAACCTGTAGGCAATCCTTGCTCTTTCTTCTTCTGAAGATCGGATGTCACAGGCCAGGGTAAACTTGAAATATACAAGTAAAGTATAAAGGGACTGGGGTGCTTCATATGCCTTTATGCATGAATAACTTTGTGAACAGTCACCTTATACAAATTTCAATCAGAAATTTTGAGTCACTTTTTCTGTTTACAGAAACAAGAAACACTTTTCTATTCTATTTAAATCACTGCCTATTTCTGGTTGTTTTGATACAGCTGTTGTCCTACTCTAATAAATGCAATCAATATGTGCAGGTTATTTTGGGGCTTAATAGGAAAACACACATAAAGATTTCAGCAAAATAACCAGTCCTAGATTTCATTAAGTACAGCAGAGTAGGAATGAGTACACATATCATCTTTAAGTACATAACAAAAGTGACCTCATTTTGACAGAAAAATGGCCTATGTGAATGAGCAAATTAGGAAACATACCCTTCATCATCCTGACCCAGTCTTTAGTTAGCAATTTAACAAAGGGAGTTAACTTTCACTCCCCTTAACAAGCCATAGGCATCTACTTTAAGTACAAATAATGAACAATTATTTAGAGTTGTTGTTAAATAGCAATTTAAAAAAATCAGGGAAGTTGGGTATGAGAATGATAGATGCAAAATGCAGTTTCCTGAAAAAAATGAAAAAAATGTCTGAGGGTTAGTGAGAATGATAAGAGAAGACACTTCAGAAATAGAGCAAATGGATCAAATTGTGCTAGGAGATGATATATAAATCATATGAAATCCTGTACTTACTAGCATCCACATGCTTAATAGTCTAATGTTCAATGTGGCTTATGAAAGAATATGTTTGATGGTTTACAAATCAAACTACAAGTAGACTACACAAGAATTATTGATATACTTGCTAAAAATAGATGATATTTCTCCACAAAAAGATTTTTTTATAGAAAATATGCTATGTGGTGCATGAATTTGTACATTTTACAAATATATCAGATATTTGGGGTTTTGTGACTCTAGAACTATACTTTGAAAAAGTTTCTTAAAATTCTTTCCTTACTCTGATTCTGCTTCTAACTAGGAACCTTTAAGTTCAGTGAACTAAATGATTATTTTGTATTTTCTATTATTATGTAATTTTATTTATAAAACATACTAGAGATATAACAGTTAAATTATGATTTTAAATCTCAAGGTAACTTTTGGGTGAGTCAGAGAGCATTATAAAAATATTAAGTTTGTTCTATATACTCTCAAAATTTAGATACAAAATAGTGAAGAAACTTGAAGGAGGAGGGAGTTAACTCTGCTTGAAATGGAGGAGATAACAAAGAAAATTTCCAGAGAAAGAGAAACCAAAACTATGTGGATAATAAAAATGAGATTCTGCCATGTACGCAACGAGAGAGTAGACATTATTTAGAGATATTCTTAGGGGATAGCAATAAGAGCATTTTGCATTTTACATTTGTTACAGAGTAGAATTTAGACATGCAAAAAAGAAAGGAACCCAGAAAGATTCACAACCTCTTTTCCAGTAAGAAAAAATGTGAGTTAAATAGAGAATACAGAAAATTTTGAAGATAAAAAGCAGCTTAAGTTGACAGAAGTGAAGGCTAAACTCATGAGAAATATGCCCAGAAGATATGTTTTTAAACGAGGCAGAATCACATGACAAAAAAATAGGTTTTATTCTAAAGAATATAGTTAAATATTCTGAAGTGACTCAGATGGTTAGAATGACTACTTATGAGCTCTAGCAACTTGGGGATACTAGCAGAACTCAAACTTTTATTTTCATTAGGAAGAAAGCACACATGAATGGAATGGAAAGATCTAAAATCTCCTGTTGCTCACAAAACTTTAGTTATGTGTTGGGTATTAGGTAATCATAAACTGCACGGAGTTGCCCAAACCGAAAGACAGTGAATGAGCTGATCAACAAATGCGCTAATGGAAAAAAAAATCAATTAAAATAAAATTATATTAAGTGTGGCAGGAAGACTTCCTCAGTGGACTGACAGAACAATTTGATTTCTTTTTATCTATATAACTCCAGTATGTTTTTGATCTGACATAATAAAATTATATAATCATTTCTATATTGCATTGGTAGCTTGAAACAGTTATTCTGCAACACAGCTTTAATGAATTAATCATTTTATTTCAAGCAGATATTATAAAATTATTTCCATTAACATTTAAAAAGCCATTAATTTTGAAAACGTTTGGTTGCTAATTTTATGTCCCCTGAAGACGACATCAATAGTATCGTTTTTTAAAAGAATGCTCTGAAATTATACTAAATGTCTTAAAATTAAATAATTTGGACCTTCTTTCCCATGGAATTATCCTCTTAGAAACAAATAAAAGTTTCTCTTCTATAACTTATTTTAATAGATTTTTAAATTCCTGTCTTCCTTCCAAAAAATGCCTTGCTTATAAAGCAAAGATATGAGAAATGGTGTTTAATTAGGTAATTATAAAGGACAAATCATTGAATACAAGCAAACAGTCATTCTAGAGAATAATAAAATAAACAAGTGAGACTTAATAAAAATGTCACGTTTTTAAGTTTGATGGCAGTGTACATAAAAAGTACACATGATCAATTTCTATTTTATTCCTAGACCTCATTATTGTTTATTAAAGTGGCAAATAAACATGTTTCTTGTTTACTTTGCCTGCAACTCCTGAGTCATTGTTATTTTTTAAATAATTTGAAGGATTGGTCCTGTTGCTGAAATAATTTTATCTTCTGATAATTGAAAAGTCTTTAGTGAATATTGATTCATTTATTTATTTATTAATAAATTTTGAAACATCAGTTGAGCTCCAAGAATACATTTGCTATCTAGAATCCGGCACTTTTTCATAGGAGAGAATTTAGATGTGGACCATAATCATATGATGTTTATACTATAATAAATACAGAACAGCAGTTATTAAGGGGGAAAAAGAAGGTGAGTAGTTAGATTCCTGGGAGATAAAAACAAAGTTCTTCAAAGAAAACGAGATTTATACTAAGTAATAAAATATAACTAAATGGTTATTTTAAAGTAGTCAATATTTTTCTCTAATTTACATGTTTTGAAAACATAAATGAGTTGATTATCAATTTTACTTACTTGGGGAAATTAATCTTATGTGAAATAAAAGTAGACTATGGGAATGGACAGCACTTCTTCACAACCTAGGCTTAACTGGAATAATGTCATGTCCAGGGCACAGCTTCTGAAAAATGGTAGAAAGAGGATTGAATTATTTTCAGAATAATGAAAGGCTGAATGCCAAATATGTATCAAGAGCTACCTGTGGATCATATTAAGCAAATCCCATCAATCATTGCTGCTCTCCAGCACATTTATATGAGCATTGAAATTGTCTTTCCTGAAAAAGAAAGGCCAAAACTTCATATTTGGGTCTATTGAGAAGTAGACTCAGGAAAGATTCTAAAAGAGCCATGAAATAATAAGCATTGTAATTCCTAAAACTGTGGAAAGAGTAAAGGGCTTATCTAAGATGTAAAATCAGTGATTTGGAGCAAATTTATCTAAAAATGGCAGGGCTTCAAATTTCTATATAATTGATGCAAATTGGGTTAAATTCACAAATTCTTTGACATAATGTTATTATCATATTATTATTATTGAAGTGAATCAACATGTATTTGCCCCACAATTTCCAAACCACTTGATTCTGTCTGAAAAAGATAAGAACTTAGGAGGAAATATTCAGATAGAAAGTCCTTTGTACACAGTGTTGTAGATCTTTACTAGAGAACAAAGAATGAAGAGACAAAATTAACTGGAATAGAGTCAAAGAGTTACAGGGTTGATGTGAAACATGGGGTAGAGCCCTATAGGTCACTGTAAAACATTTGACTTTTACTTTGAGGAAAATAAGACTCCATTGGAGGAGTCTGAGAAGTTAGTAGTATAAGCTAGATTTGATGTTTGGGAAGATAGAATTCATGAAGACGAAAGTGGAAATATGAAGAATGGTAGCTTATTGAAATAATCAAAACCATAAGTGATGGTGACATAGACCATGGTGGTAACCTAGAAAATTATGGGAAAACATCAGATTCTAGATCTGTTTTGAAGATAGTGTCAACAGTATTTTATGAAAGATTAATGAGAATTATGGGAAAAAGGAATCAATATGATTATGTGTCTGGCTTACAAGGACATAACTGTCAATAACTGAGATGCTGAAGATGTTGAGTAAGGAAGTTGGGGAAAGAAATGGAGTAGTTCAATCTGACATGCTAAGTTTGAGTTTTCCACAAGACATTAGTGTGGGACTATTGAGTCTGCAATCCTTTGGGAGAAATGTGGTTTGAAGCCAGATATAAAGCTTATCAACCCAAGAATCTGGACGAGATCACCAATGAGTAATTGCAAATAAAGAGTTGAACACTGTACTGTTAAAAATCCTTGAAGAAGAGGAATGAACAAATAAAATGTAGAAGTTAAGCAAACCAAACTCTTTGCAGCTTCTGATATCATGCTAACAAATTACTGTTGCTCACTAAGGGTTGATAGTGTTGATTCTTCTCTCAATTTTCTTCTAAACATTCAGAACAGTAGGAAGGGAGAACATGGGTAAACATGGAAATTAATGCCTTAGAAACCAAGTGAATTTGTTTGTTTCTAGAAAGATTCACTTAAATAACACTTTAAATGATAATGATGTTTTAAGTATGATTATGATAGAGTTCACTGTATGATGGAAGTAAAGGGAAGGACTACTTAAGTAACATCCTGGAATCAGCATGAGAAGATAGAATTCATTCACAAGCAACAGGGAAGCAGGCACAGGAGGAGGAAAATTTAATTATAACAATTAGAGGGAAGTTTGGTAAGGTGGTTAATGGTTTGCTTTGGTTTTCTTCTTGAAGCAAAAAGAAGGGTTGTCAGTTGAAATAATGACTGGGGAGTAAAGTCAGAAATTTGGAAAACAGAGTGTGACAGTCAGGAGACAATAATGGGTCAAAGAAATAATTCTATTTCTTTTCTTCTTAAAAAAATGGATGTTTATTAAATTTTTGTTCATAATGCTACATTCACTTTTGAATAGTAACATTATATCTCAATCTATATTTCATACTACACCCTTCACCAGAGTTCATGTCCTTCACCACCCTCTTTCCATCTCTCCCTGCTCCCACTCCTGGCAGCCATCACGTTGTTTCCTGAGAGATTTTGCTGAGGTTTGTCTATTTATTTGAAGGGATAATTCTTGATTGCCTTGGAATGTCAATATTCCTATTGATCTTCAAAGTAATATATCTAAATAGAAAGCATTCTGGATTGTTTTAAATTTCTTTTGCCACACAGCTGCATGGGCACAGATGTGAACTATGCATATAGTCTGCACTGGATATGTCTAAAGTTGTTTTGTAAGGGAGTACACTGAAGCTGTAGAAAAATGGTTTTAACACTTGATTTTTTTTGGCATATTTTAGTGGTTTTTTTTCGACTGCTTGATCTGCCAACAGAGAAATTCCTGAAGATCATACTGCTATTGTGTGACTGACTATCAAACAAGAATTGAAACTCTTTACACAAATAGAGTTATCTGTAGGAACAGAAGAGAGTCTGAGTAGTGCTTGTAATATATTTAAATATCAACAACAAACCAGACATGAAAGTGAAGTCAGTAAGTTTAATTGTAGTTCTTATATTAGAAATTATGCATAATACAAATCAATAAGTTAGAGTAGTATTTCTGACAGTATTTGAATGAGTGTATGGTAATTGAGATAGAAGTCATCATATTATTCACTGTAAGATACTTTCTGAACAAGAAATATAAAGTATGTATATACCTGCATCATAGAGGTTATCTTTCATTCAACTATGTAATTTTCAAAAATGTTAAAAGCAACAGGTCTACATCAAGTCATTTTAGAAGTAGCTAATATAGAATGTTACTGGAAAAGCTGTAGAAGCACTTCTCTCATCTTGCTGTCACCTCTCCCTCCCCATGATTTTTTATCCTTAGAAAAGGAAAAAATAGAAAAACAAAGAGTATAAGTTCCCTCTTAGCAAATAATTCCATTTATCTCAGATGATAACAGACACTAGAATAATGAGTAAAATATGGTGAGTTAAAGGTGATACATGTACCACCAACTCATCAGAGGGTAGAAATAAGTAGTTCTTATCTTCCTTGCTAGAAATGGAATTCAGATATACTTGGAAATTGATTGAATAAACTTTATAGTGCATTTTTGTTTTAAGGATAGGCATTACCATAAAAAGAACTTAGCATTATTAATCCTCAGTGTTAAAAAGATCACATATATATGGAGTAGATTTCAGGCAAAAAATAATCAAGGGACTAACTGAAATGTATTGAGGTTAGAATTTGGTTTTGCTGAAGTAATAACAACATTAATTATTTCATAGATGATGACACAAATCAAGAAAGAGTAAATAAATTATACAGGATCACAGTAACTTCAGTATTAAATCTCCCATAATAGAGTCTGCACTTTCAAAGCTGAATTCAGAAGAAAATGTTAGCCTGGTCCCACAGAATGTGCTGTCTCAATAAGATAGGACTGAATTGCAGAGCAAATCTCACTTTTGAGCATAAAACTGCATTACGGTGGAGGCACAGCGCTGGGATAATCCTGAAGAGGCCTGTTTTTCACCTGAAGATGTTATTGACTTTCCAATGGGAAGCTAAGACATCGATGAGCTTGGGAGATGAAAAAATTATGACAGAAAACTTAAACTCAGAATTTATTCTGCCTACCAGGCAACATTTCATTATGACATTGCTTTTATATTTGGCCCAGCACGTTTCATAACTATTCAGATAGCTTTAAATGCTTCTTGTGATGCAGAACAAGCACTTGCTGGTTGTGCTAACATAGGAGCACAAATGACAGAGACTAGTGTTCCAGAAAAGGGACTAGAGCACTTCAGTTTATGAAAGGCATGAGGTCAAGTCAGAAGGTAGTCTCCAAGAAGGGATTATAAAAAGAAAATATTTTTTCTAATTTTTATTACATAAAAAAATTCCTTTGGAGAAAAATTAAGCTGTATGAATCGACATCTAAAATGCAGTATCAGTATTATACTAATAAATATGTATTAGATATTTTCTTACTATTTTCTGCTTCTTGCCATAGAAAACAAGGTATTAGTTTAGTAAACTGAGTTTTCCTGGCTTAGCTATGCTTTATGGAAACAAATAAAAAAAAGAGAGAGAGAAAGTGTGTGTTAGTTAAATGGTGGATAATTCTGAGATGCAAGTTGTAGACCTCTTTTTCAGCCTTCAGTTGTAAACTATTTTATCACGAAAGCCAAATATCATTGGACTATTTTATGGAGCTAGGTAAAGGATTGTTTTTTATTCTTTTTTTCCATCTTACTCTTAAATAGCACAGAGTCAATAGACTACATAGGACCCAGAATTACAACTAACTCAGGATACTAGGAAATATGTTGGAGAATTCATAAATATAATTAAATGCACCATGCTTTAAAACCCTTTAGGTTTGAGAATATCTCAAAAAAGCAGGCAAGATTCAATTAAATTTTGACTTGTACTAAGTTCTGTAAATTATTCAAACATCTTATTTTTCTTCCTTCTACCTTCTTTACACTTCTGAGCATTTCTTGTTCATGATCATTTAAATTATATGATAAAATGGGAAGGAGAAAAGGTAATATTCAAGTAAGTCAGTTTTTTATTGCTAATAGGTCCACTAACAACTTTTCTGATGTTGAAGTTTTCTGAATACTAATTATTACTCCAGGGTATTAAATAATTTTTAGTGACCTAAGAGTAGGAGTTAGCCACTAAAGAGGTCTAAATTATCATTTGTTGTATAAGATAAGTCTTAGAATTCATATTTATGACTATCTAACCTTGGCTGCCAAAAGGTTGTCAACACAAATGTCAACCTTTATAGGAAGAATTTATGAGGGCAGAACACTACTAGATGGCACCGACCAAGTAGGTAGAAAATGATACTCATTGCCAAAGTAATGTTCAGAATTGTACATGAGCAATCTATGAGTGTGACTTGAACAATTTCAGAGAGATCAAAAATATCACATTATGATACCATTTTCATTAGAAATACTGCAAATTCTTATAAAATCCTGTAACAATAAAAAGTTATCCTTTTTTTAACAGACACACACACACACGTAGTAAAGGAACTCTTTTTAACAGACATGCACTGATAGGAAGCTGTAGAGAGAAATTATGAGGACACTATTAAAAACAACTTTATGAAGCAGGTGCTATTACTATGATGCATATTTTTCATTTTTTGATGAGATTTTATGACCTAATACAACATTCATAACATTTCAAGAAAGAACAAACAAGGCAAATAAAAATTTGCAACCAGTAGCTGTTAATTATTGCATGAAACCTGCTTTTAGTATTTTGCTTTTCCCATTTCAGTGATTCCATCCAAGGCCTTCCACTCTGATATAACCATGCTAATCAACATGAATCTCCCCTCAGGTATGTAGAACAATTAATGCGGATATTGTTTTTTCCTTTTGGACATCTCAATGATAACACAAAAATAAGCCTCCTATCTTTTGTTCTTTCCATGGCAATTATAAATTATAAACAAGTTATAAGTTAAAAACAGGATAATTTTATTAAACCATAAAGATTGCTTGCAGAAGATAATAGGCAGTCATCTGTGTGTAAGTCCCCATAACATTAAAATAATATAAGTACTACTTTAGGTCCCAATCAATTCTAGTTTCTTTAAAGAAAAATACATGTTCTTAAGACAACTTTACATAAGCATACATATGTGTGTGTGTATATATATATGTGAATATACACATACATATATATACTTTTCTTAATACCTGATTTTCCATTTCTATGACATTTTTAAACCACGTTATCCTAATATACTTTAGAGAAAATAATAGAAACAATGGGAAAACAATGAAATTGACTGTACCTTATTAAATATTAGGCCAGCAAAACTGCACTGAGTATGAATTATTACTAAGAAATTATTTTTAGACTAGCATGACTAAAGGTGTTGCAGTGTTTTACAACTTTTTTAATTTAAAATAAGTTTTGACTCACAATTCACAGGTAAGAGACTTCTTATGTGCCTTTCACTCAGCTTCCCTCAATATCTTACATAACCACCGTGTTATAGATGTTAGTGCAATTCAATTAACTAAAGTGTGTATCTTAATTGTTTTAAAGAGTTTTTACATACATTGGCTTTTGTTCTGTTTGGTTTGGCTTGGACTTGGTATATTATTCTTTACTTTTTATTACCTGTGCTGATTCTAGTAATCATCAGCTCAGTCAAGATATAGAAATGTACTGTTAACACAAATGCCCTGTGGTCATATCCCTACAGCCATAATTTCCCTCCAAACTTAACTACAAAAACTCTCAACATGTTCTCAATCACTGTAATTTTGTCACATAAGAAAACGATATATAGAGAAGCAAAAAGTACCATCATGATGACATATAATAGATGCAACATACATCATGCAAACGTACATCAAATAACTACTTAGGATATTTATATATATGCATATTTATATACATATATGCATATATATTGTATATATATGTGCTCTTTACATTCAGTACAAATTTCTGGAGATTCAACTACTTTGCTTTGTGCATAAATTATCCATTATTTATTGAAGAATATTATTTCATTGTATGAATATACCATAGTGTTGACATTATTTTATCTATGAATGATATGTCTATATTTTTTTCTACATTTAAGATACTGCAATTTGCATGAAAAAAAATCCCAGGGAACAAACCACTGACTTAATCTTTGAGTCTGAAGGTTGCAGTAGCTTCACCTAGTTTGTCTTCTTAATTTTCAATATTTTTTTAAAAGAAACAATGGGTCTTGTCTAGGGGACATTTTGTGTGTGTGATTATAGGAAAAAATAAAATAGAATGTGTTCACTCTATCTTATCTAAACCTGGATGTCTAGCATCTTGACTGAGTAAAATGTAGTTTGCTCAGAGAGTACGAATTGTATTAAGTTACTTTGAAAAGGTCTTTTTTTTATTATTGCTTTTATAAATTCCCAATAATAATAAAGCAAATTTTTCTTTAAAGTCCTATATGTGTGTATATATTTATATGTATATGAATAGTTCTAGGTGATACTGCATATGACTTTATGCGTAGCATATAAACATACATTATATACAAACTTATATAGCATATTCTCAAATAACATCCTTTTAATATCAGTTTAATAAAAAACAATTCCGACTGATATTAAAAAAAACATTATTCAAGATCTGTTTTATTATATACACTTTTCACTAAACTATTAATAATTTTATTATAAACTCCAAAAATTAAAATGTTGGAAGATAATATTAATAATAATATTTTATAATTTTATGAATAATATTTATTTGCATATAAAATAACATTTATAGTTATTTTTCCTTTTTATATTGAACTCAGTCATATTTTATCCTGCTTCAGATAATTTTCAAATTATTAGTCTCTTATTTCGAACTGCTCAAAATTTTAAATAAAATTGGTTTCCCTTCTTAGATTTTTATGATTATTATGAGACCATATGTTGAAAGAAACCTGAGTGCATATTGCTTTATATTTCCCTGAGTAATGATTAAAATGACAAGTTTACTTTTTTAATCTATGAGGAAACCCATTCATCAGCATTGTTGTCATCTCAGTCAAAATTCTGTCAAGGAAGATGATTAGATATGAAGATAATTTCCTCCTTTCCTAAATATATGAGTTATTATTACTTATATAATAATAATGACACCTACCCCTTCATTTTGAAATTTCAAACTATAGATGTGAAAATGGAATAAATACTTCAAAAAGGTGGGAGGGTGATCAAACTAAATTGATGAGGATAAATGTCATTTTAGCGCTACTCTATATGTTATTATTAAACCTGTATCAGAAAATTTTGCTTTAGCAATAAACTCTTATGTACCATTTTGGAATTCTCAACTTTAATTTTAATCTGTTTTATTTCTGATCTCAGTTCATTTTTGTCTGCATATATAATGCTTACACTGTTCCATCAGTAACCAAGGAAAAAGAAATATCTTTAATTTGTAAATAATTATATGATAAACCATAGAACTAGGCATTGTCCAAATACATGTTCAACTAAGAGTGCTAAAAGCTTTTTTATGTTATATTTTCATGTAAACTTTATTTTTAGCTAAGACATAACCTTGTTAATTGGCATTATTCCAGAAGAGCAGTTTCAAATTCAGTTTTCATTGTGTTATGGACAAAGAACAAACTCGTTTTCTCCAATCTACTTCAATATACAGTTTACTGCACTATCCATTATGACATTGCAAATTTCAAAGATAATTGCCATCATCATTTAAATAAGTACATAATTTTATAATTTCTACAGAAGGTTTTTGCTACTGGTCTTATAATGAATTAGAAAAGCTAAGCAGTTCTATGCTGGCAATGTATTTTGTAGCTCAAAGATTTGGAAAATACTAAATTACAAGGAATATTGACATATTACTTTAGTTAGCTCTGTACTATGAGGTAGTGTAAGTGAGCATTGTAGTTGATGCCACAAATTCAATCCATTCTAATTCATTGCAGAAAATAATATATTTACTCTTCCTTAAATATTTTTTTTATTGCATGGAAAATTTAGTTCTTAAGTTACCCTTTAGTAATGTTTCTCTGTCAGCAGAAACTGGTTCAGAATAGACAGATAAACTCATCTCATAATTTAGATATGAGAAACATTACTCACTACCAAAATAATTAATTAGTGTCATGATCTGAATATTTGTGTCTTCTACCAGTTCATATGCTGTAATGATAACCCCTGAGGTGAATGGGATTAGGAGATAGTATCTTTTGAATGGTGATTAAGTGATGAGAATATTGCCCTTGTAAAAGAGGTCCCCACCTGGACTCATTTTCCCCATTCTACTTTATGAAAAGACCTAGAGAAGGTGCCATTTATGAACTAGATATTGGGTCCTTGCCAGAGACTGAAATTGCTGCAGTCTTGATCATGGTCATCATAACATGCAGAACTATAAGAAATGAATTTTTGTTGTTTATAATCAACCAATTCGTGACATTTTGATATAGCAATGAATGAGAATGCTCAACTGATTCTGTTAAATATTCTATAATTACGAGGAGAATGAGACTTAACTGAAGCCAACATCGCGGAGGAGAGAAGGAAATGATTGGAAAAGTTGGCACCTCAAAATCTGTAGCTTATCTATAAAACATTAATAAGCCTGTTGTCATTCTAGATTTTTTTCTTTTGTGAGACAAAATATGCTAAACTTCAAAAATAACTTTATTGTGTTCTGTTTCATTTAGCTAAAGTAATCCTGATACAGGAGTTAAAACTTTAGAACAGAAATAGGAGCTAATTTGAGAATAACATGTTAATATATAAAAACGTGACTCGATATGCAAGAAGCAAACTCATAGTACCAATATTTGTGAAATGCTCCCTATGAGGTATAAAAAGAGTAGTAAACTGATGATCAGGCTGAGGAAAATAGTTTGGGGTTAAAAGCAGAAGGCAGAATTCAGATGAGAAATGAAAAGATGATAAGATTTGAGGATTGGGTTGAATGAACAACATATTAAGTATAGAAAAAAGATGGTGGAGTAAATACAAGCAAAAAAGTAACTATGAGCATTTGACACAAGCACTAAGTTACTGATGTATGTACCATATACATTAGAATATATATATTTTGTTTTCCCCAAATCAGAATTTTCATTAAAATATTAGTACAATTCTAGTATTATACTTAGACTTATTTTTAATCTCTATTCCTACGTAATGTAGGAATTACCCTCAATTTTGATATTCTGATATACAGATGATGAAATTATTTATCTGATGTGTGATGTGTGATTTGACACATAAAATAGTTACCAGAGAAAAAAGGGAGGGGGTGAGCAAATCAGATAAAGAGGTCAATTCTTTGTGAAGAATGAAATTGAAGAGTGGGTGGTAAACAATGTATTATACGCAGATGCTGGTTTAAATGATGTACACCTTAAACCATTGTCATTTACAACAGTGTCCCTTCAATAAATTTAAAAAATAACAATGATAGAAACTCAATTATTTCTGATGAAAGAAATACTCATAAGCTTTCATATGCACATAAAAGGTCATACCTCAGATACATTGAAGGTTGAATTTCTGACCACCAAAGTAAAGTAAATATCATATTAAAGCAAATCAAACAATATTTTTGTTTCCCAGTGCATTCAAAAGTTATGATTACACTATATGTAGTCTATGAAGTATACACTAGCATTGTCTAAAATACAATGGGGATACCTTTATTAAAAATACTTCATTGCTAAAAATTGTAATGAGAGATGAGGGATCACTTGCTATTGTAAAATGATGTCAAGTGACTTGCTCGACTCAGATTTGCCACAGATCTTCAATTGGTAAAAGTTATTGTATAGGCAAAGGACAGGAAAACAAGTAACATCAATATTGCTGAGGACATAATATATCCACAAAATAAAGAAAATTAAAAAAAAATATAAGAATAAGGCATTTTTTTATTTCCAAGCTATTATAGGAAATGTAGCTGTTTTTCTAACTGTATAGCTTATCTCCCTCTTATATTCAATCAATTGGCTATTACATTTGATTATGATTTATATTCAACAATTTAAAGGGAAAAACTAATTGAATTACACCAAGAATCTCAAAATAAAAATTTAAAGGAAAAAATGGAAACTTTCATTCTTAAAATAGCAGGCAGGAAGACAGAACTATACTTATGGTTAAAGCAAACCAATATGTTCCAACTCCATTTGCTTTGTTGTCCAAAGCTGTAACTCAGTCAAGGGCTAAGGCACTTTAATTGCAGTAATTCTGTGGTAAATACAGATGAGAGAATTATCTTTATCTATAGTTCTAGAGAGCATATAATATTAAAATTAAAGCAGGCAATGGTATTTTATATCTCAAGTATCACTTTTGTAGTAATTACCACTTTGAGTAACACAAGGTTAATTTAGGAAGACAAAGAATCATTCTGAGGACTTTTATTCCTCAGATTATAAATAACATTGCTATCTACATAATTCTGATTGACATCCTTGTTATTTCTCTTTATAGTCACTAGTAATGGACCATATTTGATTTCTTCTAGAAATAGTTTCTTTGCATTGAAACAATTCTATTTAATTTCTCTGAAACTTTGTTCATATTATTCTTTGTCTGCAATAATGTTCCAAGTATTCAAGATTTATTTTTAAGTGAATATCAATCAACATTGATTTAAACAACAATTTATACCAAGCTACGCCAAGTGCTGATCTGTGATCCTATGAAATTCTGTGTATATATATATATATATATATATATATATACATATATATATGTATGTATACTTTGCCCAATATGTTATAATAGAATAAATCCTTTCATGTATTTGTCTTCCTTACTACACTTGAAGTTTCTTAATGATAGAGTAACACGTGCTGTTACATTCTATCTTCTTTACTTTTACCCTAATAGTCTACCTTGGGAAAATTGCTAGAATTGTTTGGTGTGCCCTGAAGATATACCTGAAGAAGAGCACAAGGAAAACACTAGCACTTCACAGTCCAAAAAAGGAATTATTGAGATACTGCATAAAAATTGCTTATACTTTCTTTTAGTCACTTAAGATTTTGACATTGAATATGAAACCAAAGTAATGTATATAGAAACG
The DNA here is from genome assembly GCA_004363575.1 of Solenodon paradoxus. Classification (NCBI taxonomy): domain Eukaryota; kingdom Metazoa; phylum Chordata; class Mammalia; order Eulipotyphla; family Solenodontidae; genus Solenodon; species Solenodon paradoxus. The sequence goes on from RJWH01000024.1 coordinate 1,343,958, forward strand.
CAATTTTCCTTCTGCTGAACAGATACTTGCTTAAGTGCAAATGGGAAGTTATAAACATATTATATTTTTCCAGAATTAAATAGAATTATATAATCTGATTTCCTTGTACTTTTATTTGAGTTATAGCTCTGTCTTAATGAAATTTGTAAAGGTAAAGTATCCTTATAGGGATATATCAAAAAATAATGAAGACTGAGAACAAAATCAAACCTAAAAATAGTTTAGGGCTTTGAGGTATTTTTACTTGCCATCTCCTTCCTGGCTCTCCTGGTGGTCTTAAAATGGCTTTCCTTATTCTCAGAAAGGCACCCTGTCCCTGGTTCCATTGGGAATAAAACATACCTTGTTCTTAAAGATTGTGTTTCTCTGTTTTACTATGTCTAGTGGCTTCCTGTTGGACTGTCACTTATCTCTTACTTAAATCAATACTTCCTCAGGGAAGAAAAGTGGCTAGACAGAGGGCATTACCTAAAAGCTTTGAAAGGAAAATGAAGAAATTGCTATTGATAGGAGCTTATTGCATTTCGGAGGAGAAAACAGACACATCATGTTCATTTTAGCCCTATTTACAGTAGTTACAAAATGGAAACATCTCAGTGCTCATCAACAGATGACTGGACAAAGAAGATATGGCATATATACTCAATGGGATACTATCAGCTATAAAAACAGATCAAATATTGTTATTTGTTACAAAAATAGTGGAATTAGAGTGAATTATGCAAAGTAAAGTATTTCAGAAGGAAAAGGATAAATAACAAATTATCTCACTCATATTAGGATATAAAAAATAAAAACAAATAGATAAAATGAAACTAATTCTTGGACACTGACAAAAGAACTGAGGTTACCAGAGGGGAAGGTATGAGGGAGTAAAGGACAGTAGGGTGGGGATAAGGTCTAATAAACAGTGGTGGAGGCTGATTAGAATTTTAGTGGTGATCATGGAATGTTATATATTTAATGAAGAGTGAACGTGCACATCTACTACTTACATTGTGTTATAAATCAAAGTTAAACGAGTGAGACAGAGACAGAGGGAGAATGAGGGAGGGCAGGAAGCGCAGGAGGACGGAAGGAAAGAAGGAAGGAAAGAAGGAAGAAAGGATCTCTCATCCATACTGGAGAATATAGAAAGTTATGTTCATCCCCTGAGCAAGATACAAGCTCAGAATACACATAAGAAGACACTTGGCACCAAATACAGCTAAGTTTATGATCTTTTCTGAAAAATTAACTGGAAAGAATGTTCATATTTTCTACTTCTAGGACTTCTTAAAAGGAGATCTTCACATTCACACAATCTCTAGAATATAGTATATTTTTATGAAATGCAACAAAATTAAGAAAAAAATAGCTTTAAGGACAATCTGAACTCAAAAGGGTATTTCTACTCCTGAAAAATTTGCTCGTGTTAATTTTTTGTTCTACTAGCATAATTGACTCTATATAGATCTAATAGCACTTGATAAGTGCTGCACAGAACTTAAATTTTAAACCAAATCCTGTGTTACACTTGATTTTCATTAATTTGCTATGATGGAGAACAATTGTCTAATAGCATTTCTAGATTTACTTGCTTTTGAGTATTAAATTACACAGTGGCACCCTATGCCTTTTCTTTACTTTATCTACATCCAAGATAACTCTAGCTGACTAATTTTGCCTGTACTGAATTTATAATATTTTGTATTATAATAAGAACTCAGAGACAGCTTACATGAAATTGACAGTATGAGCTTGAAAATAGATAAGAATTTTTCCAAAGTCTACTGTGAATCATCATGCACAACATCAATTGGTTGAGAGCTTATATAATAGCAATGATTTTAGTTGTTTTAAAATAGTAAATCAAAGTGTTTTACAAAAAAAAAATTGCATGAAGTCAGTAATTAAGAGAGCAGAACATTCATTCAACTTCATGTAAAAGGAATAATATAGTAGCCCCAAACACTTAAATAGAATGTCAAAAACATTAGCCATTTAATATTTGTACCTATTTAGTTATTTCATATATTTTATTTACATTGTTCATTATATAAACAAAAAATCTAATGTTCAATTATGTAAACATCCAGATATTTATCTTTTCCTTTGTATACAGCAATCTTGATGTGAATTTTGTCTTATTATATTTGCCACCTCACAAGTCTGGATCGCTTTACTTTTAAATTATAGTTTTGGAGTTTGGTCCTTTCTTCAAAAAGTTGGTTTAATTGTTTTTGATCTCACTCATTCATTTTTGTCACTTCAACAAAATTTGAACAGCAGAAATACTATATGATACGCAATAAAGTAAATTTATAGTAGCTTAAATTGAGAATTATAATAATTTATTTCTACTATATATGATAAATGAATAAAATCATATAATGCTCATCTTTTTCTGACTTAGTTAACTAAGCACACTACCCTAATACCCTTTACGCTCTTCTATGTTGTTACAAATGGATGGTGCCGGGATTTCTGTCCAGGAAAACGGGAGAATGAAGGAGGCCGCAAAAGATTGAGAAAGACGAGTGACTAAGATAGAGTGAAAGCGGGGTCATGGGTGAACAGTCTCTGAGAACTGTCACACTGAGCATCTGACTCCTTGCGTCTTTATTGTCGTCACACAGGGAGATGATTTTTGAAAAACAAAAGATATAAATCAACTAATTTTACAATCATTTTTCACATAGCTAGGGTTACACAAAAGGCTGTACGTACAGTTACACAATATCTTAGCTGTCTGTCTGACCTTTAACTTCTTGCTAAATCTTGGCAAGGTATCAGAAGCCCTTCCAGCCAAGGTTTTCCTCGCTGACGGGCATCTGATATTCCAGGTGCCAAGGTTTCTGTTTCACTGTCAAGGCATTTATTATCTAAACTAAGCTTTTCCTTTATTGTTCCCCACATAATGGATTTAATTTTCCTTTAATTATAACTGAGAAGTGTTTCATTGTTTTATATATATATATGTATATACATATATATATCACATCTTCTTTATCGGTTCATCTTTGTATTGCTTCCAGTTCTTGGCTATTGTATATAATGCTACAATGAACATTGGTGTCCATATTTCTCTTCAAATTACTGTTTTATGTCCTCCTGGTAAATACTCAAAAGAGTGATATATGGATTATATGAAATTTCTATTTTTAAAATTTTGAAGGAGCTCCATACTGCTTTCCATAATGGCTGCACCAGTTTACCGCTCACGAACACGCCAAACGGTTTCATTCTCTCTACAGTCTCTCCAGCACTTGTTTCTTGTCTTTTGGATAATAGTCATTCACACAGACTATAAAATCAAATTAGTAATTACAAAAGTGAATGAAGGAGGAGGATGGTATATCGGTAAAAGAAGTCGATTCTTTGGGGAAAGACAGAACTTAGTTACTAATTAGAAGGTGAAGATAGAACTTAAGCTCACTAAGTGAATTTAATGCAATAATATAGGTAATGATTAGTAATAATGCATACTTGAAATTCATTATGATATAATGAAATGCTATTTCAATAAACTGCTAAAATTATATAATATAAAAGTATTTGAAAATAACAATAAAAATAATAGAAGACCTTATTTAATTGAATTTATAGTGAAACTGTTATTTATGCAAATTAATAAAATGACTTAATTTTTCTCTGTAACTTATAGTAGCTACAAGCAGAAACCTAACATTGATTCAAATATTCACCTTTTATTATATTAGTATGTAGTATATTAGTGTATAGTATATATTATAGTATAGTCTATACTATATTTCTATTGGTAGAAATTCAGAACTGAGTATCCAGTATTTTGATATTCATAAAAGCAAGATATGAGAGAAAAACATTTTCAACCTGGAAATTTACTACACTTCTCATTGCAAGCATGTCTGTATAAAAATGTTTTCCTTAATACATGTTTGCACATTTTTCTGCTACTAATAGGAAATTTTCTGAATACATACATTAAATGCTGCCTCAGTTCACCCTACGCAAAGTTTTTGCAAGAAATATAACACAATTGAGTTTATCAGTCTACTTCAATCCCATAAAATAACCGGGAATATGATCATTTTTAGACTACATATCCTATTAATATCTATGACTTTGTAATAAGACTTAATCTTTCATAGGCTAAAAACAAATAATTAAATTAATGCCATCTTCCAGAATGTTGACTAATGTGTCTACACTGCATTTATTGCAGCACATATACAATAATACACACACATAAAATAATACATATTCAACAAATAAAAGTCATTTAGCTTTTGAAGGTCTTTTTCTACAAAACATTAATTTGACATCTATATATATCAGTTTTCAAGAGGTTTTTAATTATAGCTTTATTTATTTATTTTTTATTGTGGTAACATTGCTTTACAACACCGTGTCTTTTTTAGGAGTAGAAGTTCACACCTCTCAAATGTGTGATACCACACCATTCCCACCACCAAAGTTCCAATAACTCTTCAGCAAAATTCGAAAGATTTCCTCAATTCATGGCTCCCACCCCAGACAACTTCCCCTCAACAATTTGTTTTGTTTTGTTTTGTTTTTTTGCTTGCTTGTTTTGTTTCTTTATATTTTGCATAAGATCTAGGATTTGTCTTTCTCTTTCTGAGTTCTCACATTAAACATAATCCCCTCATTTTCATTTTCATTTCATTCATTTTCATTCATTTTGTTAAAATGGTAAGACGATGAAAAATACTGTCGTTACCAATATCTTTTAAGAATTGCCCCATTTGACAGAAAAATACACATCAATATCTAATCTAATTATTTATCTATTTCTCCACACTTTATGCATGGATATTAAATAAGAGTTTTGCTTCACTATGATAAAAATATCACAAATTGAGTATGAGAACAGTATTTTTCCATGAATTATTCTGAAAAAAAAAAAAAAAAAAAAAAAAAACAAAAAACAACCTGAGACTTATATAAAGATCTGAAAAAAAAAGATTCTGGTCCACATGGACTCCAAACATAGCATAGAAGGCATTTTTTGTTGAAAAATTTATTCCTGAAAATTTCCTTTTTTATGTAAAAATACTAACTGGAATGCTATTTCCAAGAAAGTAATTTGTGCATTGATAACACATTTTCTTTTTTCCCCACATATAAGACACACACACACACCCCTCCAATTTATTATATTAGCTGTTTCAACAAAACCTGTTTGAAAAATGGTTCTCTGACCAAGATATAGACATGCTATTAACAATTGTTTTGCATGTGTAAAATAACATTTCTCATTCCCTTGCTCTCCTCTTGTTTATTCAACTTAGTTTTAAGTCTTCAGATATTCACCATACACTTTTGTGAAAGTATCGATTAAATATTCAATGTAATGTGGAAATGCATTCTGAATAAACCCATAATTTAAGAAAATCATTACACTGGGAGTGCCACTGATGCCTTTCTTAAAATCAACAGCGTCTAAGAGAGACAAACCTTTGATATAAATATTGTGAGTTTTTCAAATGACAACATACAGATCCTGGCCACTACCAACTGAATTTGAAATATAATTCTATATTTTCCATATATATACACATATATATGCACATACATCCATATTTCCCTACATATTTATACCTATACATTTGATATTTTATTTATAGTTAAGATAAAATATAAATGTTCCAAAGTAGACATAAGTCAAAAACTATGAAATAGGAGGGATGTATAATCTATCACAGTTATAAAAATATAAGCAATGATCCACTGGATTAAATATTAACATAGAAGGAAATTTTGTTCTATTCTTATATTTGCTCAAGAATATGGAACTGAGATTACTCATGTACATACTACTAGAAAATAGAAGAAATACAACAGGAATCTAAATCATTGCTAAAGGATAAAAAGAAGTGTTAAGATATTCTTGAACATTAATCAGTATATATTTAATCATACAGTGATAACAATATACCATCTATCATTCTCTATTCAAACTCAACATTTCTGAAGCAATATGTAGCAGTGGAAATGCTGACAAGGATGTGAAGTATTAATGACTCATATTGTTGCTGGCAATGTAAAATGGTACACTCACTTTAGAAAACAGTTTGGAATTTTCTTACTATATTATCAAGCAATTGTGTGCTCATTGACATTTGCCCAATGGAGTTGAAATATTATATCTACCTCGAAACCTGCACGCAGTGTTTGTAGCAGCTTTCTTCTTGATTACTCATATTTGGAAGTAACCATATTGTCCATTAGAACACATAAACTGTGGGACATCTAGAGCAAAGGATAGTATTCAGTCATAAACAAAAATTAATTATCAACTCAGGAATAGTCATGGGTAAACTTTAATTGCATAGCACTTAGAGGCAAAAAAAAAGTTAATCTGAGGTGACTGTATAGTGTATGATTCCATTATATGGCATTGTGGAAAAGGAAAACCTATGGAGACAATAAAAAATCAGTGATTGATAGGGATAGGGAAAGTGGAGAAGTGGCGATGAATAGACAAAGCAAAGAGATTATTTGAGCAGTGAAGATTCTGCTGATAATGAGTATCTCAGTGAAGATACTCATTATAATGATGCATATATGTCATTACATGTTTGTCCAAATTCATAAAATATGCAATGCTAAGTATGAGCCCTATGATAAACTACAGACTATTGATGATTATGATGTGTCATTGTAGGCTCATTCTTGTTAAACTTTTTGCCATTTTAGTGAGAGATGTTAATAATGAGGGATGTTTTCTATATGTGAGTGTTTGGAGAATATGGGAATCTTACACATTCCCCTCAATTTTACTGCAAGCTTAAAACTGTTTAAATAAATAATTAAAAATAGCAAACTATATTTAATATCCCAGTATAAAATATGAGTACCATATTGTTCTTATATATTTTATTTCTAAAGTCAATAAATTTAGCTAATTATTTTATATTAGTAATTATTCATAAAAGGTACTATTGCTATGTTGGAGTCATAAAATGGACATTATTATAGTAAGCAATGAAGAATATTATTTGAAATATAATTAAATTGATAATATAACCTTTATATGCATAATAATCTTTACTACTATATTGAATTGCTAATTTAATAAATGTTCAATAATGAAATAATGCTGGATATTATGTTTTAACATAATTTGAAAATTGAAAATGAATTGATATTTAAAGCCTTTTTTCTCGTTTATTTAAAATATTATTTTAGTAGGTTAAAGCATGCAATTCAATTCTTTCATTATAAATGTTATTCAGTTTAGTATAAAACTAAATTCTTATGCTGAATAATATTGTCATTCCAGAGGACAAAGAAGAAAATAAACAATAACTTACAAAATGATAATATAATGACAAAGAAACATGTGGTAATGTGAACTATATAAATGTTGAGATGTTAAATAAAATATATAATACATAATTTAAAATCTTAATTTTGCAACTATGTTACTACCTGCTCTCCTAACTTCATGAAATGCATAAAATAATTTGTCAATCATAGAATGCTATTTTAATACTTGAGAGAAGATAAGCATACCCGCATTATTTCAGATATATATTTCAGACATATATGAAATTTGAACAATTTATAACTAAAACAGAATTTCCTAAGCTTTTTCTTAGAGTAATGTCCATGATTGTCTAAAGATTTGCATCTAAAGATCAAAATGATGAGGTGATTATGCACAGATTCAAAATTTCAATCATAGCATCTGTAGGTGGTCTCAATAATGAGATTCTCATTGCCTAAAGGGAATGAAAAATCGACAGGCTGCTTTCTTGAAAAATTAGCTGAAATACTACATCTAGAATAGTGTCTCCAATCATGAAATTAACTTCCTTCATCATTTCACTCAAATAATTAGTTATTTTTAAACACGAAAAAGAGCCCTTCAAAGATAAAGCTAGAGGTTATTTTTAATGTAGTCTTTTGTACACAATTAAATATATAATTATGAGTCTGAAATTTTATAAATTACATGCAATTCTCCTCTCCCAAATTTGATTTTGATTTTCAAATTTAATATTACATGTATTTTTATATTGGGCAAATAGCAGTCACAGTGCTCACTCTCCTTACTTTCTCCTATGTTTTTTCAGACTATAGATTGACCATAATTGATCATCAAGTTTTTGGGGAAATAGAGAATCCTCAGTCTTAAAGACTTTAGGAATATGTTTTGTTATAGATTATAATTTGTTATGCTACAGTAAAGACTAAGAACTCAGCATGTTGTTAAATTGTCATGCTCTAGTCTCTTAAGGACAGGGGTCATCAATCAATCCATTTAATAGTTAAAATGAATATATTCCATAGAGAAATGATGAGAGAGATTACAAATGTAAACCACTCAAGTGATTCAGAGTATGTAAGAGAGAAAAGCCATTAAAATAATATTATTGGTCACAGGTCAATAATATTCCCAGAAGATCTAGCAAACTAAAATTCAAAAACACTTTGGAAGAACATTTCTATAACTTAGGTAACAGAACAATCTTGCTGAATGTAGGTATCCATCCCACTGAATACAATATGTGTTTAATTATTAAGTAGCAACACATGGTGTTTATAGCACAGAGACAGTGAAATATATCACAGAAATAGTAAAAGGGGTGAAATTAGAGTATTGGGAATATTCTATTATATCTATACTACACATGAAATGATAGAATGCTATTTGAAGGTCTTAAATTAGTTAAAAAAAAAAAAACATACCAATGATAACACCATAAATTCTAAGGTAGCTGATATGTTGAAAAGGAGGCAAAATAAGTCATATGAAATGTTCAATAAAACCAGAGAACAGGGCAACAGGGCAAAATAAGCCTCTATCAATGCAGGGAAAACAATTATGATAATTATTTCTGTGAATTCAACTACACCGATGATCACTTTAAATATGTATAGTCTAAAGATACCAATTAAAGAGAGACTGTCATTGTGAATTAAAGAAAAAAGACAATATTTTGACATCTGCCAGAAATTCACTTTAAATATAAAGACAGATAGATAAAAAGTAAATGAATTCTTCTTCTGGTCTTCTACTTGGAAAGATGAAATGTCATACTTTTCCCTATTCCTCTTCATAAATATGATGAAAATCAGTGGGATATATTTCTAAAACAAACAGATGACTCTGAAAAATGAGTATTTTCACTGGATACTGGATGTCATGGTGATGAATTCTTTGGGTTTTCTTTTTACTTCATATAATCCAGACTTAAATTTGAATAATCCTACAATCAGGGAATGTCAAAGTTCATAGACTAAAAGAATTTCAACAAAAACCCATTCTTTCTAGCTAAAAGGACAAGAAAGTAACAGCATAGCAAGAGAGATATATTATTTGGCAATAGAATTCATGTCAGAAAATGATTAATGAAGCCCTATACTTCCACCTTTATAAAGCTAAATAAGCTTTCTCAACACTACTGCTAGAATGATGTTAGAACTTACAGCAGAGATACTGAATTTCATGTGCAATTACCAGTGGTAATTTCTCCCACGGCGATGTCACTGGAGACCTTGTGAGGAGCTTGATCTTCTAAATCCTCCTGGATGTAACGTGATGACTTTTACATCCACCCTTTGTGTGGTACCAAAGACAACATGGTAAATAATTGAGGCCTTCAACAGCATCCAATAAAAACAAGGTCACTTCTATGGTGGTGTCAGTAGAGACCAGTGGAGAGCACCTGTCCAAGATAGTGAGGATTTCACCTTTCTCTTTAGTATCAAATGAAAACCAGTAGACAAACTACAATTTTAACCCTATCTAAGGGCGGAAATTGTCAGTGCCTCTCTTCCCTTGCCAAAACATTATCAGGAAAAAGTCAATTGAAACAGAATATTCATATAAGATGAAGTCTCACAGCATTATGCAGCAATGCCCAGATTTCAGTTTTCTTGAAAGAACCAGGAAGATCTCAAATGGGAACAAATGAATCAATCATAGGTACAAATATCAAGAAGGCAGAAATATTGAAAAACTTCATAACATTTCTGAATCAGTAGTCAAAAAAATGTTCATGGAGAAATTAAATAAATGCTTGAAACAAATGAAAAATGGAAAGTCCCCCCCCACACAAAAAACAGAAAATCTCAAGAAAAAATAGTTATTAAAAATGCAACTTTTTGAATTAAAAACATAGTTTTTGTAAGAAAACAAATCTCAATAAATGAGCTCAAGACCAGAATGAAGGGACAGAAGTATCACTGATACAGAAATTTAAAAATAAGAATTACTCAATTTAGACAATAGAGAATAACAGCTTATAAAAAAAAGATACAAGACCGTTGACCTGTGGGAGTATTAAAAGCAATAATAGAACTAGCATCTACATCATTGTAGTACTATAAGAAAAGAAGTAAAAGAACAAGAATATCAATGTTCAAAAGAGAATAAAAATTTTGCGGTTTGGAAAAACAAAATCAATAGGTTTTAAGAGAGGAAAAATGCCAAACAAAGCAAACTGAAAAATAACCAAAGTATTTCATAGCTGTTTCTGAAAATTGAATACAAAGAATACAATTGAGCATATTAAGGAAAAAATGTTCTACCAAGATGGGCAGAAAATTTGAATAACAGTAGATTTCTTATCAGCAACACAGAGGTCAGAGAAGGTGGAGAGTAATTTTTTATGTGCTGGAAGTATAGAACTGTCAACAGAATCTTCTATCAAGTGAAAATGTCCTTCAAGAAAAAAGCGTAAATCAAGACATTCTCAGATGGCTAGAGAAGGTCCTGTTATCAGAAAGAGAATGATAAAGGGAAAAAAAAAATCAACATTGGCATATCAGGAAAAGAGAAAGAACATGTTTTACAAAATATTGATAAATACAATAAACTCTTGTTCTCATGAATTTTCTAAATTACTTTTGATGGTAAATGCCAAATTATAATATTGACAGATGTAGTTCTATATGGATGCACAGGAAATACTTCAGATAATTATAAAATAGGGTGAGTAGAAGCACATAAAGCAAAGTAGGTCTTCAATTCTTCACACAAGCTGGTGAAATGACAACATCACTAGAATGTGACAAGTTATGTGGAGATATATTGTAATACCTAGATAAATTATTAATAAAGCTATACCAAAATATCTATACAAAGATGAAACTGTTAAATCAAAGTGGAATTCTGAAAAAGTTGCTTATGTAAGTATCTCACAGCAAAAGAAGTCAGAAAAAGGAAAGCATAGAGAATAACAGAGTTCACTATATACACATATATGTGTAGAGAGAGAGAGAACATATTTAAATCCTAATATATTAATAACTGCATTTTAAAAATGATCTGAATACAGCAGTTAGAAGATGGGTATTAGGAGGGTGGATGAAAAATTGACCCAATTATAAAAAAACTCTCTTCAAATATAATTGTATGTTAGACTGAAGTAAAAGAATGTGTGTGTATGTGTGTTTGTGTGTATCTATATAGTTATAGATATATGTATTTAGATATACACAAACACACATACACACATACATGCATATATATATATGTAACTGAGAATGAGGGAAGGAGGAAGATTGCATAATAACAAAGGCGTCAATCCTTCATAAAAATATAGAAAACTTACATGGGTATGAACCCAACAATAGAGCTGAAAATATGTAAAACAAAATAAGATAAAACTGAGAAGAGAAATAGAGATGTCCACATTTAAAGATGTCAACACTCCTTCAGTTGGTATGTAGAAAAAACTCAAGGACATGGTTAATCACCAGAATCCAATCAAAATTCATAGAACATTCTGTGAAAAGGAGCAGAAGACCACCTCTGCACACAAAAAAATATTTTTCAAGTGTTCATAAAAATTATGATACATTATATCCTGAGGCATAAAACAATCTCAACAAATATAAAAGAATTGAAATCATACTGTATTCTCTACCAACAGTGCTATTAAATTAGTAATCAATAACAGAAATAACAAGGAAATCTCAAAGCACCAGAGAACTAAACAGACTTCTAATTCAGTTATGCATCAAAGAGAGAATCTTAAGGGAAATATAAAACACATTGACAGGAATGACAATGAAAATGCAACTTATCAAATTTTGGAGACAATGTTAAAGCAGTGTTGAGAGAATATCAGAACATTAACAGCACACATCAAAAGAGTAGCTCTACCATACACACAGTCTTTCTAAAAAAGAAAAATCAAAGTTTCAATTCCTACCTCCATCTCTTGCTGCAGATGATTATCTCCTGCCACATATCATAGAAGCATAGATATCTAGAGGAATCATTAATAAAACCATACAAAGAAATTCACTGTAGGAAACAATAAATAAATCAAAGCAGAATTCTAAAAAAGTTGCTTATGTAAGTATCTCACAGCAAAACTCATGGAAATGTGCACATTTGGTTTCTTGACTTCCACTGGCTGGAGCACACATTTTACTCCTGTCACTACATCTATGACAAATAGAGCATGGGTGAGGTGTCTGGACCAAATCAGAGTATCTAGAGCAGCTTGAGACAACCAGCCAAGCCACACACTGTCTTTTCTACCTTAGAGGAAACAGTTGTGAGTACTAAGACAGCTAAGGAAGTGATCCAGAAGGAAAGATGACTGGGAAGACACTAGAGCAGTGTGACCCAGACTCAGAAGCTTACTCAGTCTCAAATCACCCTCCACAAGACCAAGACCTAGAGCTAGAAGATGATACCAAAGAGAAGATTGGGCCCAACCAACCAAATGAAATTCCTCAGCAGCCTCAGACCTCAACCTCAATATCCCCATCTTGGCTCACATAGGTGCCTTGAACACCTGATGGAAGTTTCAACTCCCTGGTTTTATGCAGACTGGTCAAGTACTCTGGCATCCACTTCTCTAGGTCCCAGCCTCTGTCATTTTTGTCGATCCTTACCCTCAACCCAGAAGAGCTGCTTGAGTCCTCAGAGGCCTTCTACACATTTGTCTCCCTCATTCTAAGTTTAGAAATTCAAACTGGCAGCATGTCATTACCTGCATCCTCTCCCTCACATTGATAAGAAGAGCATGGCAGTTGAAACTACTCTATTTCCTGGTGGACTCTGCAATTCCTTTGTATTGGGGTTTTTATTTGAAAAACATTATTTATATAACTAGTCTATTAGTAAATGGGTCTTGTAAGATAACTTCACAATGCCAAGTGACATACATATGGGTTACAGAACACAGGTGTTGTCATCACTAATCATTTTGTATGTTGCTATGGTCTGATCCTCATGCATACTTAAATGTCCCTCAAGCCAATCCTCTAGCTTCCACTCCAAGGAACTAGAAAAAAAAGAGAAAAATAACCCAAACTAGTAGACAGAAGAAAATAAATATAAAAGTAGAAATCAATGAAATTGAAAACAGGAAAATGATAGAGTAAGTCAATAAAACAGAATTTAAAATATCAGTAAAGTGACAAGCATCTAATGGAATTGAAAATTTCAAGAGAGAAGACCAAATTTAGCAGGAATGGAGCAAGGGATATCACTGTGAATCTGCAGACATCAGAAGAATAGTGAAATATTATCATGATCAACTCTGCACCTAAATATATTCAATCAATTATTCCAAAACCACAAACTTCCAAAACTCACCTAATATGAAAGAAACCATCTGAATACCCCTATAACTATTTAGAAAATTGAATATGCAACTTTAAAACTTGCCAAAATTCTTTCCAGTCCCATATTCTTTCACTAGGAAATCACACCCAATGTTTACATATAAATTCACAGCACTTTTATACAATTTGTTTTCAGAAAATTGGAAAGAAGAAATAACTGCCAATTCATTCTAAGAAGTTGATATTACTCTAATACCCACTTGCACAAAAGGAAAAAAAATCTAAGTCACCCAATTCACATATACCAACAAACTTTCTTATTTCAGTTTTAGTGTCTTTTTTTATTGTTTTGCTATTTGTTGGTGATTTCCCTATTTTAAATGACCACATACATAATGGTAAAGCACTATCCAGTGTTCCCTAAACACAAGAAGGCTATGATTGTGACAATGGCTATATATTTTAATACTCATTGATAAAATCTATATCTATGACATTAATGCATAAAACTGAAACCAAGTTTAAATAACCTCCTAAGTTTAGACAGATAGTAACTGGTAGAGCTGATATAACATTCTTAAACTGTATTGTGCAATACGTTAACTAATAGAATAAACGTTAATAGACCCCACAGGAAAAGTGAAAGTAAATGATCAGTTATTTCAATAATCCTAAATAAAATGAGAAAATAAAAATCAGAAAAACATCTTACCTTTTGGCAGTTTAACTGTACCTTTTGTCACACCATAAATTCATTTTAGGTGCAGTGCATTACCTTTAAAAACAAACACAAATATGAACATTTTTACATTTTCAAAATTGTTGAAATAATTTTGACAGTGCAATTGATTTTAAGTAGCTTTCACTTTCAAAATCTGCAATTATGGAAACAGTTCTAGTTTGTTTGAAAGTGCTTACATGTGATGTTATACAAATAAATTAAAACAATCAGAATTGGGGAAATTATTAAGGCATATTTTTACACTTAATTTAACTTCACTAATTTTATTATGTCACCTTAATGCAATATATTCATGACAATCTAACAGGTTATAGACATTACTTCAAATTAAATAAATACTTGCTCAGATACAAAACGATGTTATCAAAAAAGTTACTCCTAGCATAATTAAAATTTGAGTCCACATCTCTTTTCAGTCCTGATGAAACACTTGCTAAACAGCTCTCGAACAGATTAAATAGTTCACCAGTGGAAAGCAAGAGTTGTGAGATTATATCATGTATTTAGAAGATACCTTTGCTTTCTTGCATGAAAATAATTTTGTGGGTATGTGACTGTGAAGCAATATATTTCTTTCCCAGTAGAACCACAAAAAGAAAACAAGCTGCGTGAAATCAATTTAGTTTTCATCTGTGCAAAACAATTAATCTTTCCTTTAATGAAATCATGACCTTTTATTGCCTTTCATTCTCCATCTTTGCTTGAAGCAAGGTAAGCAAAAGACAGCAAGAGGTGCAGAGGAGGTAGAGTAGGACAATGAAAATGTATCCTCTTACTTAAAGCTGGTTCTGCTACTGCTTCCTAGATTTGACATAAAGAGAGTGATTGAGTAGAAACTTTAAATTGGATGTGAATTTGAAATTTGATTTATACTAGACATTTTTTTCTGAATAGCTACAAATGATTAAATGACACCTTGCAAACGAACTTAGTAAAACATGAAATTATAGGTTTGCTTTATATTAGTGTCTGCTCTTTTTTAACTTGCAAGAAAAAAGTACCTTCATTAGTCATATATTTCAAACAAATGCAGAACAAGTTGGGACATTTTGATACTTCAGTGCATAAGACATTATCTCTACTAGGTTTTAAATAAAGTACTTGTCCCTTAAAGCTCTTCTGTGACATAAGTCCTGAGTTAACAGAAAACTGCCCGTCTTCTTTAAGAATTTCCTTTAAATTATCTACTAAGGTTTTTGAAAATATAAATTGTACTTAAGAAATTTCTCATTAAAAGAACAAATCTTCAAGAATCACAAATACTTTAAATAATATATTCTTCTAAAAATCCAACAAAATTTATAAAGAAAGACTGTTTTGCACTTTTTTTTTTTTAATGGCAGAATTATATTAGAATAGAGATGACTAGCTTTAAAAGGCTTTCTTGATTATTCAGTGAAACTTTCATTCTGGCAAAAAGCAGTTATTATATATTTTTGTCAACCTCAAAAGTGTTTCCTGCAATCTAACCAGCAGATCTGCAACTATTGTGACAAGAATGAGGTAATCAGACAAACTGGTTGAAGTTTCACCAGCCACTAGAACACAGCCGTATTCCTGGTGAAAATTCAGATCTAATTTTTTCCATCACACCAACAACAAGCCATATTGTGAGGAACTGTGATTATGTTCTGTTTTTCCTTAGTACCCTAGTGAATATTTTTTTGTCTGTTATCTTGTATTATGTGACGAATGCTAATGACCAATAAATTTGAATCAATTGTTTCTCCATTAAACCAGAGGAATCCCTTCTTGTCATCATTGTCATTGTCAGCATCATTGCCGTCATCAACATCATCACCATCATCACCATCACAGTCACCATTATCAACACTCTCATCATTGCAATCAACATCATCACTAACATAGTCACCATCACCACTGCCATCATCATCACAGAATCATGTTAGTTATAATATCCCCTAATAGTCTATTTAAAAAAAAAACAAACTAATTTCTATCTAGTCCTTTATTCCTTTATTTAGCACATCTAATTCCAGACACACCAATTAATCTTTTCAATGTCTCTATTTCCTAAAATAGATAAAACAATTCTAGTTATGTATACTGCTTTGTGATTGGTGTATAATTCAGAGGCATGGGATAAATAAAATAAATAGGAAAATATTCCTTATAAACTTTGTGATCTGATCTATACATTGGTTTGGAATAGGAGTTGTTAAACACATTTTTAGTTTCCTAGGAATATTTATACAGCAAAACTTTATAGTGTAACCACAGGAGATACTGCCCCTGGAGCCAAATTGATTGAAGTTGCAACATTGTTCATTATTCGATTCTATATTTTATAATTGTCTACTTATTTTATTTAAAAAAATTCAAATTTTCAACCAAATTTCACAGAAAAAGTTTAAGATAGTCAACATATGTGACATTTAAAGGCATAACAATTTTATAAAAGAAAATAATTTAGTATGTGTTCATTCTCATTACTGTCATGAAAAATAGGAACAAATATGCTTTGCAAAAAATCTCAATATCATCCTAAGTATATTGAATTATTTTCGGGCTCACAGTTGTTAAATTTCTAGAAGGTTTTCTATGATGTGAAACTAAATAACCCATAAATAAAATGACTAGCCAAATATTGAGTGAAAAGATATGATGTGCCAGGATCTATACTAAGAAATAAGGATCAATTAGAAATGGCTCTTGCCTTGATGATACCCTATTCTAGTTGTTGAGAAAGATGCTTGCAGTTTCAGTACAATTCATTGTTGTTAAAGGAAGCAATTATTTACAAAATATATTTGGGAAGACAGGAAGAGTTATCTGACTAATTATGGGTGTGCTTCTTTTAAAAGATATTTTGAAGATAATTAGATCTCTTCTAAGAAGACAAGGGGAGAGAGAACTCCAAACGGAGAGCCGAAGATTTAAGTGCAGAACATGGTGATTCTGTTTGTTAGGAAACTTCAGGAATCTTGCAAGCCTGTGTGACTAGCACAATACAGCAGGGAGAGGTCAACATGTAGCAGGTCTGCAGTTCGTGAGTTGAGGAATTTAAAACAGGCTTGCAATCTCTCCTGGACTGCAAATGTCCTATTCAGTCGTGTTTAAAGATAACCTACAATACTCCAGTCTGCAGTCTTTGCTTTAGACCTTGGTAGGACCAAATCAGTCCTACTGATTTGGATGGAGAGGCTGGATATGAACATCTTCAAGGTAAGATATATGCATAAGGGAAAATCTTGTCAACTAATTAGTGATTTGTACATTTTCATATCAGCTCTAAACACCTCCCATAATTATCATAGAGGTATAAAAACACAAATCTCTAACTTTTAAGTGTGGCATGAGGAGGCTCAGGTGAGTGAGATACTGACCAGTGATCCACATGGACCCCAGGGATGCAGTTTGTTACCTAGCGCTGGGTGGGGTGAAAACAAAACAAAACAAATAGAGATTTTTCTCCTGGACTTCCTTTTTTGCTTAAAAGTGCTTCTTCCTCCTCTCACTTCCCTCTTTCCTTTCTTGAAAAATAAATAAATAAATGAGAGTTACGCTCTGGTGTAGTAGAGGCTAGGTCAGTTTCCTATCAAGGAGTGCAGGTCACGTCCTCGTGGGTTTGAGTCCTCAGTCTGTAAACAAGTAAATAAAAATAAATAAAATGCTTCTTCCTCTTTTTTCTTCCTGCCTACCTGCTTATTCGTCTTCATTCCCACCTGCACCTTTCATTAAGTAAAGAATGATACCGTTAGTTTCATATAAACACCTGATAGAATTCTCATTCCACTCAATGTTTGTGTGCATCAGAAGGAATTTAATGAAAGCAAGGGAAATTTAAGCCTTCGAGAAAGAACATATGTGTTTATTGAACTATTTAAATTTGCTCATATAGAATTGCTTATCAATATTTTCTTCCTGTGTGAAGTACAACTATGACTTTTACTATTGCTGCTACTACCACTAACAATAATTATAAGTATACTCCAAGTGTTACTTTAATATTTAAATATATTGATCATTTAGAATTCTTGAAAAGTGGCTTGTACAGGTAAATACTAATATTATAACTATTGTGTGCTATTACATTTAGAATCTATCTATATTATCATTAGAGTATTAGAGATTTTATTTTTACCTATCTTCTGGTGTCTGCCTGAAGCTTTCAACAAAATTGTAGTAATCATTTGAGGCACAAAGTAATTAGATCTAGGTCATAAAGTGTCTGTGGATAATACCTTGTGTTAGTAGAATTTTAATTTTAAAATTTGGAGCAATATAAGATTAGGAATAGAGTTTCTTACATTTGATACCAAAAACACTATTCATAAAATAACAGTTTGTCATATTAGACTTCATCAAAATGGAAAAATTTTTTCCTATGTAAAAAACCATATTGAGTATGAAAAATAAGCCATTAAATATATATATATTTATATATACATATACTTTTTTTTGAAATGGGTCACTACTCTTTCTTGTGACATATATGTGTTGTGTATAAATGTGCAGCTTGCCTTTATTTTGTCTTTTTTTCCGGAATTTCTTTATCCAGCTGAATGAACTTCCTGGAAGTCACATTAAAGAGTTTTTTGAACAAAGAGCAGGATGGTTTCACTATTCATTTTCTTTTTAAACAAAATGCATTGTCCTTTTGTAGCTAGAATAGTTTAATGATTAGATTGAAAAATTCTTCAAGTAATAACACTTAGGAGAATTCAGCTTTTCTTAACTTTATATTTAATATGTCGAAGATGGAAAAATGTTCCATGTTTCGACCCTGCAAATTCTAAATTTGTGGGACTTTCTATTCTCCTTTTCAGTTCTTCTCATAAACTAGCAATTCTTTTCTGATACAAGTTACATTTAAAATATAGTCAACCATATCCATTTGCTACCAACATGTGGCTTTCCCTACCTATTGACCTTAAGTAATAGATTTATTAGACCAATAATCTGCCTTTCAAAATATTGCAGGGAAGTTTTAACAGATGCTTCACAATGTTATAATTTGGATAATTGTTTTCCAAACCTCTAGATAATAATTTCTTACAATGCACTCTAAGCACTTGAAAATGATGCCACTTATTCTATCCTACATCAATTTTTGCAACGACTAATTATTTGCTAGTTTGTGCAGGAATAATTAATAATTAATGATTCTAAAATTTCAGTTTGGCACGCACAACAGACATGAAGATAAGAAGGACAAGGTATTATTTAGTAGAAGGGGCAGATTAGAGATGGAAAAACAAAAACAAAAAACATGCGATTCCTCTTAAACTTTTGCTCAGTAGTGAAACATTATCATGCTGCCAAGGTATGAGCAGTCATGCGTGACCTACATCAGTCAGCAAGTATAATTCGTTTCCAGAGGTTCACAAGAAAATGGAGAAAAATGTGTGCATTCTTGTGTCACAGAAGGGTCTGCCTATTACCTGAGGCAATGCAAATGAAGGAGAATGATGTCCATCTGTTTAAGTCAGTATGTCAACATTTATGAAGTCATGAACTCTAGTATCAATGGCATTGTTCCAAGGACACCAAGAAACATGTTTTTACGCAATCAACAAAGTGATTTCTATTCACACACTTTATTTGGATACATATTTGATTCAAAGTGAAATATAATTTTTAACATTATATCATCTAAATCTTATGAAGTGCTAGATGAAATTGTTTCATTTTTCAACTCATATCAAGATAACCTACAAACCGAAAGGTTCAAAGTCGCTTGGGCTCAGTGAGTTTAGGTTTGGCTTAATTGATATTATGTGCCTAGTCTTTAATGCATGACCCGAACCTTTATATCAGTTGTAAAGCACATTATTTTTCTTTAACACTGAACGGTTCCTAAAAATCAAATTCACCATGACCTTTTTTTGTTTTGTTTTTTAAAGGAAAGGCACAAGCAGGAATTAAGTCACATAGGTAAGCAGGAAAAAGCAGGAGCAAGAAGCATTCATTTATTTTATCTAGTTGTCCATATTGGTTATTCTCCCCAGTCCTAGGTCTTGAACATGGGAATTGGGATACATGTGGGACTGTTTCCAGGTGTTTAGACTGCTAGGTCAACAAGGTGCGCCCACTACAGCTTTTTAAGCCATCACTATGGTAGGATCTCACAATAACATTTAACGGTTTTATTCAACTGACAATCAAAATAACTTTATCCTTTATTTTCTTACTATCATGTAAGTGATTTGATATACTATCTGGATTCTCATGCACAGTCTATGGTTATAGATTTTTCTAAAATTTGAAAAGGACAGGAATTCAGATATCAAAAACTGAAATCGTAACAAAAATTCAGGTTTGACAATGGTTTACATTAGGAAAGGCTGATAATTATAGAAGACAAATATATGTAATTTATTGGATGATTGAAAGTGAATTGGCAGTTCTGAGGATGAGATATGGACACCACAAACTTCCAGAAAGATCTCAGCTTTTAACAATTGATTATCTGAAGATACAACCAAATTAATTTAACTTTTGTTACTGTACTATGAAATTTTAATATTTTTCTCATATAGATGGAATCATGCAGCACATTTCGTGATTATTTTGAAGCACTATTTTTTCTCTTTTAGAGTCTATAGAGCTATGCAATGAACCTGTTAATTTTACTAAAATTGTGAAATTTCCTGCTCTTGTATTTAATAAAGTCATTATTATAAGCAAATTATTACACTGTCGACCTCAGCATTGACTGAGTACTTGTTGCAGCATCTCTAAAAATTTGTATCTCAGAATCTGCTCTCAGTTTCTTTCAAGAACAGTAAAACACATTTTCAAAATGTTTGTTTTCTGCAACTATTTGCAAAGTAAATTGCAAAAGTTTTATTATCATTATTTTATTTTTATTTCTTTCTTAAGCTCCGTATCCAATGCTATCGCACCATTTCCCCACATCCCCACACCATGAGTATGGAATAAGTTTATTCAGTATATGCATTGATGTGTGTGCTCCTTTCTATTTGGCATGACTTAGTGATAGTTTGGAGAAATAAGGCAATGAATATCTGTTCCCCATGATGATTTCATTGCAATTCGAAAATGCTGCCAAGATCTTTGAATTGCAATGCAGTCATGTGTGAATAAAACAATACAAATAATTTATTTCATCCAGTAAAAAAGAAGTATAAAAACTAAATACAGGAATTCATGATATACTGGCATATATTCTACAGGCCAAGACTCTTTAAAATGAATGACATCCACAAGTTAGTGTTAAATATAGATAAAGGTAATTAAACACATATTGAAAAATCACCAGGTAATTCAGAATTATTGTCAGAAGATGTCAAATCAAGGACATGGAAAATAAATTAATGACACAAATTATTCTTTGTGTTTTCATCTAATACTAATTTAAGACTTAGAGTAACTTGCATATATTATTTGCTGTTTTCTTTCTTTGACTTGAAAATGTGAGTATGTATATACATATGTATATATATTTATATGGCATTGTTTGAATAATCTGTCTATTTTCAGCTCTATAGTGTGTGGTGTGTGTGTGTGTGTATGGAACATGTTTTTTTCAATACACCTTTATCTACCTTCTCTATACATTATCTATCTTGGTCTCTTATTCATAATTTTCTGTACTTCTCTAATATTAACTCCCAATTTTCTCTGTTCAAGCATTTTATTATGTTCTTTTGGATTCTGTGATGAACAAAGTTCATAAAAGCTCAAATTATTCAAATAATGGTCTCATTGCCCTCTTGAATTAGCTAGATAGCAGCTATTTCTAGGAAATGTAATTTCCTTTAGGATTCTTTTAAATGGAATTTTCATTTCATCTCACACTTCTACTTCAGAGTAGAATGCCACACTCTCTTTCTTTTTATCAACCTCTAATTGAAACTTATTACCTATAAAAGTCACAAGTTGGAAGAGTCCCCAGAAACTTATGACATATTCCATATTCCTAGTATCTTAATCTAGACTCACCAATTCTCTAAATATCCCTTAATAATAAATGACGTACACCTATATAACTTTTTAAAACTTATAATTGTCCCTAATATCCAAAGTATAGACCAAATACAGCTTTATTAATATTTACTTGAATGGTTGTCAAAATCACCTTCTATTCTTTAAGTATTATGAAATAACATTTTTATTGATCTATTCTTTCCTTTCTTGCCACCACTTAGAGATTTAGCAATCAGAAATAGTGTAATTGTCTTGCTAGTGTATATTTTAAATTAAATTGATTGTACCTCAACTTATAATTTAAGGGTTTTTTTCCTATTTTTGTTTATTTTTTCTTTAGTTTGCATTGCTGTATGATTCTTAGGCTATTGAATTCACACATCAGTCTGTGTGCATTTCATGTCATTCCCACTACCAGAGTCTAGTGCCCTTTTCCACCACCATGTTAATTCCTTCTTTCTCTAGTTCTCTCTCTACCTCCCACTACTCTGGTTACTATAGTCTTATGTTCTGTAAGTTTTGTTGTGATTTTTTTGTTTGTCTGTTTGTTTCGGTTGTATTCTGTAAGAGAGAGAAACCACCTTTATTCTGTTTTTCTCTCTGACTTATTTCACTTGACATAATCACTTTCAATTCCATCAAGGTTATTGCAAATGGCACAATTTCACATTCTTTAATAGGTCCATAGGAATACATTGCACATATATATACACCACCCTTTCTTTATCCAGTCACCTGTTGTTGGGTATTTAAATTGTTGCCGTATCTTGGTTAGTGTGAACTGTGCAGCTAGGAACATAGGAATGAAGTGTTGTTTTTCTTTTTTTTTTTTTTTTTTCTGGTATGTTTCTGTATTCTTTGTATATATGCCTAGAAGTGAGATTGCTGGATCAAATTACAGTTACATTTTTTGAGAAATCTCCATAATATTTCTAAACAAATTGTTTATGTACATTCTCACCAACTGTCTATTTGCAACTTAAGTTTTGTTTGATGTATGGGCCATAAAACCAACATCAAAATCAAGTTAATGAATATAATCATCACTCCAAAAAGTTACTTATACCTATTTTCTATTATTATATCCTGAATTCTAGCATCTTGTATCATATTGCCAGCAATCATTGTGGTACTCTTTGTTCCTGTATATGTTTGCAGTTTTGCCAATTTCATTAAATACAATTAATTTTGGAAATGTCAGTTTGGCTAATCTGATATAAAATCCTCCGAAATCTCTCTCTACTATATTTCTGTGTGTAGAGGGCTACAAATCATTTTTGGTGACTCTTTCCCAGACTCAGAAAACACACCTGAAGACTTGAGAAACCCAACCTGTTCATCTGTAGAGTTCCTCTTTGCAGCTCCTTTCTATCTGGAACTCTCCTCTAAAAGCTCTGTGGTTTTTTGTTTTCCCAAATTCATTTACTTATACTTGATCCAGTAAGACTACTGCGATCCACATAGTTTTCCCTCCCTTTAGTGTATCTTAAATATTTTCTCAGGCAGCAAACTTCAGCATCTGTAGGACTCACCTTTGTTTAGACTTTTAGGGATCACTCCCTTCTTACTAAATGTTCATTGTCTTAAAAACCATAGATTCATATATTTGTGTTCGTTTTTGTGGTTATTGTTGCAGAACAGAAGTAATTTCATGTTGTGGAAAGTGGAAAGTGGTATTTTAAAAATGTAGTTGGTTCAAATTATCCCTTTCTTTAACTATGCATTGTTTGTCAATAATATATAGAAGGAAATCAAACATATTTTAGCTTAAGATCTATGCTATTACTTCTTCCAAACCATCTACTACAACTTCTCAACTCTGCTCTAAACCCAATGTTTTTGTTACTGTCTTAGAATAGACAACTGTATTCCTCATTAGTTTTATTCACCTTTCCTTCCATATGGAATGTTCTTTCTTCAGATTGTCACAGTTGCCATTTTGAATTAATCTTTAAGGTGTCAGTTGAAGTCTTTTGGCTTCTTGTCAGGAAGGAGCAATTTGTAACAGAATAATTCTCATACAGTTACATGAAATGTGAAAGTTGGATGCAGTGTTCAGAACTGATATTCGAAGTCATCAGAGAGCACTAAGGGAGCAAGAACTTGAAAAGCCACATTCTCAGAGAAAAGAAGAGCGATTATCCCCTTGTGGCTTTTTCCAATTCTTATCACAAGGAATAGAAATTGAGCAAATAGCAGAGACCTGAGACTCAGAAAAGTTCCACTTGGCAAGCGAGGTCAAATTGGCTTTCAGTTTATTAATTATTTTCTCATACTTATTCTACACAAAATAGGAAATAAAATGTTCTTTGTGGGAGGGCATATCTTATATAGCTGTATAATTTTTCAACATACAATGTTTGGTAATGTTATTAATTTTACCAGGAAAAATGTTCAGATGATTAAAAGAATAGTTAGAAAAAAGAAGAAGAAAAAGACACATTAGAAACAAGTTCGTATGCATTCAAGATAGAAATATGATAAGGAATTTAAAATATTAAGTGATATATTCAATAAATCAGAGGAAATCATGGAAATTTTGTCAAGTCAATTTAGGTTGTAAAATAGTCAAAGAATATTGTAGAGATGAGCAATGAAGTAAAGGAAGAGTTAGATTAGGAATTCAGAATATCAATAGAGTACACTAAAATTGAAGTGCATGAAGAGATAGGAAGAAAAATTACAGATAAGAAAAGAGAATTCTTGGATACTTATGTATACATTTGTGTAAATGAAGTTGTGTGATAAAAAGGATGTACTCAAAAAGAAGTAATAATGATACTATGTTGCAGCAGAATTATTTTAAATGACAAAAAAAAGACCACAGATTAAAAAAATCTGTTATCAACCCCAAATAATAGAAACACAAGGATTAACAATCCAAAGCATAAGACATTCAAACTTCAGGCTACAAATGAAATAGAAAAATCTTAACTGAAAAAAAAAGACACGTTAGCTTTAAAGATATAATAAATGGAGTGAATGCTGGCTTCCACTATAAAATAATGTCAGAAGAGGGTAAAATTATATCCCTAACTGACAAAAATTAAATACTGATACAACATACTGTATGCAATGAATTTAAACTTGCAATGCACGGTTAAATAAAGGCATTTTCAAAAATAAAATAAGAACATTATTTTCTAGCAAAACTTGCACTATAATAGAGTTTATTTGATTGAAGAATAATGATCCCAGATATAAAGTTGATAATGATGAATGAAATGAAAGTCACCAGAAACTATAAATATGTGATAAATGAAGATTATTTATGAATTTTTAAAATAATATTAAAATTAATTGCAAATTTTACTATAAGTAGAATCACTATATAAGATATACCAAAGATAGCTTAGAAGTATGCAAGGGGAAAATGTAATAACATGTTTTAAGTTGAATTACATTAGAAAATAAACAAACTACCAATGTAAGTAGACTGCAATAAAGGAGAAGTTGTCATCTTTCAAGAATCACCAAATAAAGAGCAAACATAAAGGTGGATATGGTAAAATACAGAATTTGGGACTATTGGTGGTAAACATAGTGTGAATGTATAGCTATTGATTTATTATAATATACACTTCAAATCTATAGAATATCAGAATGCAGTGCTCCTTCAGTGATTTTAAAAAATGTAATTTTGATTAATCAATAAGTAAAGTGAAAAAAGAAGCAGAAGAATGTGTCAGAAAATTAATATTGATATAGCAGATTTAACCTAAATATCTGTGCACTTAAAGATTGCGTTATGGATTGAAAAATAAATATATGCTACTTACAAAACTTCTCTCATAAATAAACTATGCCAAAAATTTAAAAAAATAAAAAAATGGATTAAAAATTTCCACACAAACACAAATCAAACATCAGCATGGTTGAAAGAGCTATTCTCTCCTCAGAAAGACCATGCTATTTTATTTCTATCCAGTTCTCACCATTCCCACCATCCCCCTCCATAGTCTGAGGGTATTTGCATATTCATTCTCCACTCAACATAAAGAATATAGAAGAACATATAGTACATAGGAAGGGCTAAAAAAAAAAAAAACCCTCCAAAAAAAACAAATGGGAAGATTTTTCTTATCTATTACTTACAAACCAGTCTAGTCCTCATTTTTACCCCAAGTGCTATGTCACTATATTAATTGCCTTGATACATTTCTCTCATTATGAATTATCCTTGCCTAGCATGTTTTTCACATGATGCACTATGCTTTCATCACACTTATATTGTTAAATCTTTAACCTACATACAATCAAGCTTGCTTTACCTCCCACTGAGTGCATTGATAACAATGCCTGACAATCTCATGTTCTATACAAATTTAATATGATATTTAGAGTTTTTTCATCTTTATAAATCCCCACTCTACTTTACAGAAAATAACATTGACTCTTGTAACTGAGAAGAGTAAATAAAATATAAATCCATAAAACTATTATCTAAGTATGACTATAGACATTTAGCAGCTATTTATATGTATACAAATAGAATGTAAAGCTTATGGAAATTTTCAAATAGTCTCTGCATCAACTCAAAAATGTTTAGAGAGCACGCAGTTCAAATAGACTAAGAGAAAGAAACTGATATATTGTCACCTTAACGAAGTAAAAGGTCTCATCTCTTCTATAATAAGGGCATAGAATATGATGTCGAACTGACCAAAGACATTCAAAATCTAGAGATAATGTCCTATAAAGGAAGTCTGTCATGCCAGTGCCAAAGTTCAGTTTAATAAACAGTAGGATGATTATTATTGTCATGAATTTATCTACATTTATGTTTGATAAATCCCTAGACTCTCTTGAACACTTGGAACTTGAAAAAAGTGGTTCACCTGTCCTTGTTAAGAGCAGGTACTCCATACTAACTTAAAGATACAAAGAAGACCTTCTCTTACATAATAGTACATTTCCCCTCAGGAATGGCTCCACCTTTCCCAATGCCATCAAATCATAAGCTGTGGCATAATGCAGTTGGAAATTTTGCTGAGCTTCATTGATTGAATATGTCAGAATTATTTAGGATAAAATTTTAAAGATCTAAATTTAATACCTTGTCAAAGACCCACTGGAGTGGGATGACTGAATATGACAATGGTTACTAGAAGCTGAAAAAAATAAAATAATGAACAAGCTAAGTAAAATCAAAATACTAAAATTCCTATTTCAGAGAATAGAAGAAAGGAGTCAAAGTTTGGAGGAGCAGTCTTCTTGAGTGGCTATACATTGTAAGGCAGGAAATCTTACCAAATAATTGCATTCTACAGGAAGGCTGGAAGGATTCAAGGCTGGAAGAAATCACCATATCATTAAAATATTCATTAGTTGCTCTCCTCAGTAACCCATGATGGCCACAGGACAGTTATAGAAATAGAACAATAATAGAAATAAATTTGACAGTATCCCCAATATATAAAGGTTTATCAAATGTACCTAACCACTAGAAGCCAGATGGATGCAATTACTATAATAAGCAGTAGGATTAGATTAATAGTCAAGAGGCCTGTCTAACCTACAGATATTTATAGAACTAGTAAGTAGACCACAGTGCCCATAATTATAAAATATATAGGAAGCTGCAATGGGTACTACTTAATTTATTACTTTCAGGAGAAATCAGGTAGACGGTGTTTGGTTATCATTTCCTAAAAAGTCACAATTAACTCTCTGGATTCCAGATCCAAACTCATTATCAGACCCAGAAGACTTTAATCAAAATTAGGCCAGATGTCTAGGAGGAAGGTTACTACAACACCACCATAAATACAAATGTGAATAGTTTCTCCAGATCTCGCCTCTGAGGGACTTATGGCCTTTTACTGAAATAAATTCATAGGGGAAAGGAGAATATTCAGACAGCAGGATTGTTTTTTAGAGAGTCTGAGTGGAAATTAATTACTTGGAGAAATGAAGCATTATTATGGTTCTAATTGACTCAATAGGACCATGTGATAAGTTTATTCCTGACAAGATTCAGAAAACTGTGAGTCCAGTGAGTCTTGAAAATTATCTGGTAGTGATCTCTCAGGTTTAGGAACGTACACTTGAGATTCACATACTTAATGTTAGGTCTCCTGGAAAGTGGGGAAGGGGACCTAAGGGACCTTCCCGATTTGGAAAGCAGGAAAAAGCAGCCCAGAAACACTCTTGAGTTCCAAAAGATTTATTGGAAGCTCATAGCAGGCAGATGCTCTGAAGAAATGCATCAGTCCCAAGATCTGAGCTTGATAAGATTTTAGAGGTGTTCTTGTCCAGGTGTGGCCATGTGGTTCTGCATGGCTGGGTCTTTGTCTCCTGGAGTGTGTTTGCAGTTCTGTATGACCCCCCTGTAGATGGTTAACAATGGAGTACAGAGGTCAGGATGATCAGCTAGAATTAATAGTGCCATCGACTGTTGGAATGCTGAGATCAAGTTTTGGTGACCTCTCAGTCACCGGGGCCAAGTTTTTTAAGACAAAGGCAAATATTTTCCCTTAGTGCAAGATGGCATTTTTAAAACAAAAATATCATCTCTCTAGCAGTCCTAACACCAAAGAATTGTTGAATTTCCCACATTATACCCTTAGTCTGTAGACTATGCACTGTCATAAAGAGTGATACTAAATGGCAATATTTGTAAATGATAATAAGATAAAAAAATAATATCACATCATGGCGTAAGATGACAAATATCGCAGTATCCTTTAGGACGAAAAGGATATATATGCGTGGTATGCCTCAGTCTCTCTTAAATTTTCTATCTGGTTTTGGTTTTTGCAGAAAACAGACTAATCTTAAATGATGACAATAGACTACAATTTTAATCAAGTTTAAGGCCCAACTGCAGATACTGTGTAAGATTTTATATGTTTTCCAGATTTGAGAAGCAAATTATTTTCCATTCTGATCTGAAAAGAGAAAAAACACAATATTCCAACGAAATATACAATTATTTGTTTTTTTTTTTCCTCCCATCCCTGAGGACTATGTTAAACATCAGTCATAATATAATGAGAGAAAACTGTACATTTGGGATTTCACAATGATCCACCCACCATCCTATTGCTATTTTAATAAGAAAGACAATAGAGGATATGCATATTTGGACTTTTTTTATTTTATGTGATATAGTATTATGCAAAGATTTTGAAGATAAGAATATCTTAGTCAAAACTACAATTTAAAAGAATTAACCAGGTGGCTTCCTGGAGGATAGATTTTATCTGAGTACAACTTGACACAGGATAAATGACAAAAAACAACAACAAAAAAAGGAAGTAGCCCAGCGTCCTTACAAACTAGAGCAGGGAATTTAGCACGCTTATTAAAGATGAAGAGAATATAGTGACACATTCAGCTTGGATGAAAAGAATTTGCTGAAGTAATAATTTTAAAAAAATATGAGAAAGACTATGGAACCACAGTTCTTGCTTAAGGACACAAGGCATTTAAATACTCATAAAAATGAGAATCGTTACCATATTTGCCAAGGGGGCAATAGGAGGAGATGGGTTCTGGATGGAATTGTGGATGAAGGGTCATTAGCAAGAAACAATAAAAGCAGGGGCAAAAATATATACTTTTACTATGTGAAAAAGATTTTTACTATTTTATTAGTTTTTAGTAGAATTAGAGTCTGTAGGGATGCTATGGAGAAATATGTATTTTCTCGCTTTCATGTTTACTTTTTCCTTTCTTGCATGATGTATTTAGGAAGAGTTCAGTGCTAAAAGCTATGAACTGATGAATGCAGTAAAATGGCTCTGTGCAAAAGTGAGAGAACACAGTGTATCAAGGAATTGTGGAAACTAGGCTGATAATAAGGTTATTTTGGACTGTGAAGAACAGGAAGTTCTGGTTGCACTCTTCTGCCGCTGGGGAGTGTGTGGCAACATCTTTGGGGGAACTGGTCAGAGAAACTGGGTATCTCTCAGTTCCCACACACTGTTAATGAAAATCAGGTTTGCACCATTTTTAATTATTTGGAGTATTTCCAAGCAGGAAGTACTGAAATGCACCATATAATGTACTAGAAAAATCAACAAACTGGGTCTTGTACTGTTTTGCTTGATATAACCCAAACCATAATTGTAATATGTAATTAACTACTTACTACTCTTTCAAGGTTCTGTAATGGATACTTTATATTCTTTATCTGATTCAGTTTTCATCATACCCTAGAAATACATAATATCACCTATAGTAGTTTCATTTAAGTTGAAAGCCAAGAAAGGAGAAATATTCAAAGGTCAAATGGAAAGAAAGTACAGGAACCAGGATTGACAATTGTATGATTCAAAATATTTAAGTTTAATCATAGATAATAATGACCAGATTATTGAATAAATTTAGACTAATGGATTAGAAGAGGTATTCAAAACTGTATGTAATTAAATAAAAGCAGTTTTTCACCAAACTTCAGGGATTATGGGGCTAAAGATGATAATAATAATTGATAATAATTAACTTTGTTAAGAATAATCAGTGAAGTGTTAAAGAGCATAGATTTGGTTACCTGAACTTTTAATCTTAGGTAGGTTGTATAAGTATCTTCAAAGACAGAGTGAACATTATTGACCAATTGTCTTTGCCATACTCCTTAAAAATTATCTCATCTGAGGCAGAATTTCATCTCTCTGATTCTGTTTTATTGTAATTATGTCACAACTTATTTCTTACCAAAATTATTCACTTGTACTTGATAATCAACAAGAAACCATTTAAAACCTTACAAAATTGAAATATGAAAAAAAGAAATCTAAATTGAGACAAAGTAATGTTTTCCCCATTTCTATCTGTACCTTATTTGTGGAGTCTAATGAAATTTAGTAAATCAGAAATTGTTTTGCTACAGAATAATTGTAAAGTTTCTCTAAAGAGTAGACTATTATAGTCAGAATGTCAACTTGCTATTTAGAAAAGCTGTTGCATTTGTAATAAAAAAGTTTCATTCTCATATTTTTATAAGTAAGAGTGCTTTCAAAGTTGAGACTATTTTCTATGTGTTTATATTCACAACTATCTGACAGCTGATTTGTGAGTTTATGCCACAGTTGGATGGTGTGCACCCATCTAAGAAATAACAAACATAGGGACCACTTGGAACAGATGGAAGGCACTCATGGATGGTTTCACCTACTTAGGGGATTGGCAAATTAACTAAGGAGTATGGATTCTTATATTGAAATTATTGCTTGGTAGCATCACTGCAGAAGTCATCAATGACAGCTTCTCTCTCTAAGTGTTTTAAGCTCTTAATGATGCCCACCTTCTCAAGATTCTTTATTTTATATTTGAAAAAAAATCCCAGTAATACCTACTGGAGTTTTCTTGAATAACTTTTGTTGTTATTGTTTTATGTTTTCCTAAGAAATAGTTTTAAACTAAATAGGAAATGTGTTGAGTTGTTAGCTGGAACAGAGAGAATATATGATAAATAAGAAACTAAAGGACTGTTTATAACATACCCTCTTTCAAATGTTATAATTTCAGATTTCCCATTGAAAGTTCTCATCATATATACTTTCATTTCATTAAAAACCAATCAAATTGTAACGAAGATATGAACACTTGAGTCACCCAAATTTCTAGTTTTAAGATGTCAGGATATAAAATTTGGGCTTTTTCTGTCTCCCACCATTTCCTTCCCCCTTTTCCCAGAATGTCAAAGATTATTTCTAGAAATGTTATGAGGCTTCATCCATCATGCTTTGATTTTTTTTCTAATTCCCTAACCTTTCTTCATTCTGAATTTTCTTTTTTACTATTCTTTATTGTTGTCTTTGATGTCTGATTTTAGGTCATATTTTTTTTCCTTAATAAGAAAAGAAAATCTTTGAAATGAAATATACGATTTTAAGAGCAGTGTCTTCACTTGAATTTTTGTCCCAGTGAGCAAGAGTTATACTAATATTTATACACATTTGTACATATCTAAAAACTGACATGAGAAATCATGGTACTTTAACTCACTAAAGTCCTTTTTAAAAGTTGTTAATGAATTAGTATGCTGGTAATTTTAAGTATTTTAATAGCTGTTCTGCCACAACTGCTTCCTTATTTACCATGCTAATTAATAATATGTAAAGCTAAATTACATACTAATTAGATTCATGGATTATGCTAAATTGGGAGTAGTTGTTAAGTGAAGAAACAGCAGAAATACAAAAGTGTTATGATGATATAGAAATAGATGAAGGAAACAATGTTTGAAAATGATCTACTTGAGGTAATGTTATTTCTTAGGTAGAGAAAATTATGAGAGTTTACCTGTATTTGCCTTTATTAAATATGCTTGTACTTGTATAAATCCTGATTAGAACCCTACAAAGTATTATTTACTTGAAGTTTAGAAAGTAGGGAACCTTTGGTTGTCAGAAGATAATACCTTATCTGCATAAACCCATGTGGAGTAAATTACAGCTGTCCTTCACTACTATGATTGCTTGTTTTCTTTTAGGCTGCATTTAAGGTATAATTTATTTCAAAGTATAACTTTATTTTTTTACTTGGGACAATGTGTAGAATCTTTAAGACAGGGTTTGAAGCCTATAGTATTTAAATTTTACCTGAATTGTGTGAATACTAATTAATTTTTTTGCATGAACTTCCTTATAGAAGTTGATTTAAGGAAAGCTCACATTTTCTCTACTAATATTTGCTAATATTCATTATAAATATTTTCACAAACTAAAGCACTAATAAACATCTAAATCAGCAATGTAATTTTGTATGATTATATTAAAATGAGTAATAATAGCAGAACATTATAAACGCTGATATATTAAGCAATTGTAATGAGACACAACGAATGTACATAGCATATATATAACAAATATTCATAAGTCCTGATTATTAAAACTTGTTCTTCACTTAAATATAAATAAAAAGATACTTTAGGTAATGAAATGAAGAGAAAGTCATGGAATTTTGCAAATTAAATTATTTAAAAAAAATTATTGACTGAATTATAGGATTAGCTAATCATAGAGTAACAATAGCTTTTATAGGTAAGTAATGTTTGAATTTTTGGCTAAGAGATTTGTGGCAAAGAAAGAAGTGAACTTAAGTATTTAAATTTTAAATCTGTGATCATTGTGCTCATATACTGCCTTTCGTAGAACTAATATTTTCTTATACTTAAATATTAATAATAAAATGTATACTACCCTTTAACACACTGGGATATAGAAAAATATCAGCCGTGAAAAAAATGTGCCTTATGTGCATATTATTATAAATGCTATCCAAAGGATAGGGAGATATAAAATAGTATTTCTGTTTTGAAGAACTTACAATAGAATTTACAAATTAAATACATATACAAAAATATGATATATATTTTATTATAATACATATTTATTATATTTTAAATGCATATAAGTATGTTACCTATTTATATATTTTATTGTGTATTATATATATGTTTAATTTATTTTAATAAATATTATTGCATGATGTTTCAGAATTAAAGAGATAATATTCTATTGCATTTCAGAAGAGACTGAATTCACTGAAATCAAAACACTGATTAAGCTTTATTAGATAGATGTCCTCAAAATACAACAAAAACTATATTTCAATTGAAAACAAGAGAAAAACATTATATGTGGAAGGATTCTGAATTAAAAAATGCTTGGGTATGGGAAGAATCATTTGTTTAGTTGGATAGTCTTATTGAGTTGACACATTTTAGACATAGCATACATTTAGGTCATAAAACACTTTAAAGAATTTATATTTGTGAACATTTAGATGACTTTAAGTTCTCATTATTTATAGGGCAATGTTCTAAGTATAGACAGGAACTTGAGAATTTGTTTCATTCTTTGTTTTTTCTTAAAAGAAAGTTTCAGGCAGAAATGAAGGTGAGTAGGCAGGCAGGAAGAGAGAGACGGGAAAAGCATTTCATTTTACTCTTAATTAAGTATTTGTATTGGTTACTTGCCCCCCCTCCCAGTTATCCCTCCCCACCTGAACCCACAACAGAAATCGGATCCTTTTAATGTATGTGTATTGTGCTCTATTGGAGGCAGTTGACCTAATCGCTACTCTATGAGAATGTGCCAGAATTTCTTAATAGAATGGATTTGGGTATCAAAATATTATAGCCTGAGCAAATATACTACATAGGTCTTGATCATTATGAATTATTTAAAAAACAAGGACTATGACATTTTACCAATGAAAGATACTGAGCTATTAGTTATCTAGTGACATTGCCATGAAGATTACTTTTGTAGAGTTTGTTTAGTTAAGCGGACACAATCTAAACCTTTGGTATTAAATCTGATGGATTGAAAGCAAATGAAATTTCAAAGGAATTCCAAGTTGTTGCCATAAGTGGTGACATTTAAGAGGAAATCTCAATCAATAACAATTACTTTTGTAATACATATAAACTGTTGCTTCTTATCCTAATTTAACTAACTCCTTATCAACTATCTGTCTTCTGTGCATCCTTGACTTTGTGTCCTCAGTCCACTGTCATTCATCTGGTTCTTTTGTATTGCCTTGTTTGTCTTCCAACATCCTGATGAAGCTTCTGGTTTCAGTGTTTCATGTGTAACTACTATATTTAAAAAAATGATCCCACAGATCCAGACTGAAAATTGCACTTGACATATTTATTACTTGCTTGCTTCACCTGCCTACATGTTCAAGTATAACTAAACCTACAACCATTACTCATTATTTAGTCACTAAGCCTGATTTAATAATGTTGAGATCTTTTCTTATTTACAACCAGCCAACCTACAGTTTCTTTTAGTAAATTGCCCTAGTTTGAACCTTGACATTCAATATAGGCATTAGCATTTTGTAGGCATGAGTATGAAACAAGGAAATTGATATTCCACAGGATTAATGTATCTAAAACATACAGATGGATTGGAGAAGTTTGAAGAATGGAAGTGATTACAATACTACAAACTAAGATGACAGCGTAAGTTAGAATAAATACAGTGACTATACTAAGAAAGATGGGTAATAATTTTGAGAGAAAAATTCAAGGTAAAACAACAACAAATAGCAATTAGTTGCGCCATTTTAGAATCCTGTAATTGATAGACAACAATATCATGAAATAAATTGGGAAACCCAGAAGAGAATGTGATTTGGGTAAAACATACAGTTTATTTTGTGCTTGCTAATTTTGAGGCTAAAACATCCAGGTGAACACATTCTTTATGAAAATTCAAAATCAGAATTTTGCATAGAAGTGTAAAACTAAATATTCATATTTGGAAATTAAGAATGAAGAAATAATACAGGAATTAATTTAGTAGATGAGATCTGAAAACGAGTGGATGACTAATGAGGGCTGAAATCTAAATGTTGCATTGGCATGAAGGGCAAGAATGGAACCAGTGAAATAGAGAGAAAAGTCAAAATGACAAGAGCAAAACAAAGTTACTTAGACCTCTGAAAAGGAGATGGACAAATAAGGATAGAGAAAGAAGGAACAGACAAAAAGAAAGAAGATGGTAATATCTGTTAATAGCTGTGATTTTCCAGGGAGTTATTGCTAAGGAAGAAGAGTGTCTAACTAAACACCAATAATAACATTGCGATTTTGAGTATAATAGCTAATATTATCAAATTTTTCTTCTTCAACTAACTCTCAAAACAAAAAATAGCTTCAAAACAGAGTACAAAGACAAAAAAACCCTAAATATGAAATATATGTAAATATGCAATTCCTAGTACTTATATTAGTTTTGTTAATGTATTTGGCTTTATTTAAGTTCAATGATATCCAGTAAAGATGAAACACTAAAATTACATTAAGAACATTTTTCTATTAGCATTTTCTTTTACATTAAAAAAGTGATTCTTTAGTATAAAATCACTTAATTTTTATTTTATTGAAGGAATGGTGCATCATTATATTATATAGGTTTAAGATGTTCATCATAAACATCATAAACATCAACATCTGTATATAATTAAGCTTATTACTAACAGTTCAATGTTTTCCTTCACTACAAAATTTTACACAATTAGCCCACCTACCTTCCTCTTCCATTCTGGAAACCAGTTATCTTTGCCTGTTAATTCAAAGTCCATTTTGATTTGGTTCATTCCTTTGGTTTCGATATTATATTCCTTCTTATTACTTTATCTCACTAAACAAAAACCCCACTAAGTTAATCCATGTTTCTACAGATGGCATGATTATCGTGTGTGTGTGTGTGTGTGTGTGTGTGTGTGTGTGTGTGTGTGTGTGTGTATGTTTATACAATGGGCATTTAGATTGTTTCCAACTCTTGGCTATAATGTGGTAATTAAAATGGCAAAACCCATAGCTTTATAAATCAGTGTTTTTCAGGTAGTTACCCAGAAATAGGATAATAAGATCAAATGGAATTTACATTTTCAGTTTTAGAGAAATCTCCATATTTCTTTCCATAACAATTTCACTAATTTACACTCCCATCAAGTGTATAAAGATTCCCTTTCTCCACATCCTTGCCCATATTTGCTTCTAGTCTTTTGGACAATAGTTATTCTCGCAGATGTCAGGTGATATCTCGTTTTGATTTGCATTTCTACAATAACATTAGATGTAAAACATCTTTTCATATGCCTGTTAGCCATTTTATGTATTCTCTGGAGAAGTGTCTATTCAGATCATCTGCCTATTTTTAATAAGATATTTTGGTGGTTTTATATGCTGTGGAGTTTTTGAGCTTTTTTTGGATATTAAGCCTTTCTCAGATGTGTATTGTGCAAACATCTTCTCCCATTCAGCAATATGTCTTTGTTTTGATGACAGAGCTCTTTCTTTTTTTTTTTTTTGTCTTAGCAGAAGCTTTTAAGTTTGATATAATTTCACTTATTTTTTCTTTACCTTTGCTTCAGAATTGAGTTCCCAAATATAATATTTTGATTGTACCATAGAAATTCTGAAATCGAAGGCTACAGTGTTGGAATTTTCAAGTATACATAGGAAAACCTGAAAAAAATGTTGACACTAAAGTTTATTTTCACCTGGAGCTATTTGTACAGTTTGATGTGAGGTTAAAATTAGACAATATTTAAATATTTTGAAAAATAAGACTTCAATATTTTAAATAAGATACTGTGATATCCTGACTTTGAAAAAATATATACTTTGCATAATATGAAAATTATACAAGGAGATGAAACATTCATTCTAGGTTGAATAAAATTAGTAAGAATAAGAACAAGTCCTATGTATTCTAGGGAAGCTCTTATTTATTCCATACAAAGACTCCACATTTATTTCACTCTCAAGCCACTCTGAAACCCAAGCATATTCACAACAAATATTTGATTTTTAAAGCATAATAATAGAAAAGGTAAATGCTGTATCATAATTTGCAAAGTTGTTTGAATCGTTTAAAGATTAAATAGTTTAATGGAAGGAAAATTGCACCATCACATGATACAGGTTTAAGGTGTGCAGCACCATATAGCAACATCTGTGTATAATAAATTAAACTTACCACCAAGAGTTAAATTGGTCCATCTTAATAAATGATCATGTGGTCCTGAACAAGAAAAAAATCAAATTTTGGTATTTCGGACACATTCTACAACATGTATTAATCTCAAAAGCAGAATGCTAAGTGAAAGAAGCTAGACAAAAAACAAAAAAAAAAAAAAAAAAAAACTATAGAAATAGAGTACTTGAGTGTCTTTAAATTACCTTCTAGAGAAGAAAAATTTATTGGTCCGATAACAAAATATTTATTATCAAGCAATAGGTTTAGGGGAGAGGAGATGTGTGTCTAAAGACACTTAGGACCATTCAGAAGGAATAATCTGCCTCTTGATTTGGCAGTGACCACACAATTGTCTGGACCCAGTATTTTCTTCTTTAAGAAGCAGTGAATGTTAGTTTGAGTTTAATAAATATGATTTTAAATAAGAAATAAAATTTATATGTCATCAACATGAATAACAATCGTTTATCTGAGTATTACTTAGCTATGGTTGATATTTATCAATAATTTTCTTTACTGGTGACCTTGTGCTGATTAAGTTTTCATGATTATATATGAAGGTGGAGAGGAAATGAATACATACTATTTTGTTTTATTTTAAATGATTCTTTTAAATATTAAAAGCAAAATCTGATTTTCTAATCATTTTTCTTTGTCATCAGTATGATGAAAAAAAGAATTATTAAAATATTGGACCTATATTCTAAACTATTAGCTACAACATTTCCTGAGTTAATAGAAGTGTTTGAATAAAAAACTAATGTAAAATGTTGTGTGTCCTTCATAAACCATGTTTTTTTTTCTTTTCTACATGGTCTGAAAGTTCATTAATTTAATTTCCCCATAATGTCTTGTAAGTAGGAAATGTTATTAATTTATTTTCTTTAAAGATGAGCAATTTGATATTGAAAATAAATTTGCCATTTGTCCAGGGATTGTTACATTGTTAAACATCATTAATATTATTACAATAGCTTCATAAAGCAGATCAAGAGTGGGTTTATTACCATCCACATAATTATATCAAAGACACTTCATGTGGTGCCTTTTTCCACTGTGAGGATTCTTTTATTATTGAGGCAGTGTAGGGAAGCTTTTTTCCTAATTTATTCCACATTTTATTTTCAACATGAAGTGCTAAACCTATTGAACCATAGACCTTTGGTGAATTGATCTCTTCACTTGCTGTATTTACCGCTCTGGTAAATTAGGTGTACATAATAACCAGCTGTCGACCTCCAGATGCAATTGAGTCAGGCTGCATAAATTCCCATCCTTTCAGACACACACATTTCATTGCCTTTATCTGGGAACTTGCTCTCCTGCTGCTGTAAATAATTTCATACTGTGGAAACTAATTTCATGCCATCTTTGTTTTTATTTATTTAAAAACAAGGAGTATTTGTGATAAAATTTCAACCATAATAGCAATCTATCAAAGTTTTTTAAAAAGGGCATTTTGTCCAACAGAGTCCACATGTAAAATTATTTCCACTAAAATTATATATCTTATACATAAGGTCCATCTTTTCTTAATATACTCCTCTAAGTCCCAGAGAGAGTGCTGTCCATTAATGGAGTCACAGTACATTTTAAACTTTAAGCATTTTCAATGAATAAATAACCAGAGGAACTTTTTTTTTTAAGTTGGAAATGTCAGTTCCTGAAAAGTGTTGATTGTAAAAAAAAAAAAAAAAAAAAAAAAAAAAAAAAAAAAAGGATGTGATTATGACAGACAAATACAATGACCAGGGAGAAATATTCTCTAAATTAAATTTTCCTTCAATTTTTAATTACACTTGGAGGACAAAACAATGCAACACACACACACACCATATAGCATGGGCTGTCACCAAATACAAGGAATAAAATAACAGTAAATTCTGCTTGAGTGAATGAACAACTGTCAGAAAATATACTCATTTCAGAGAAGCACTATTTAATCTGTGGTAGCTCAGCTGAGGAAGAAACTACCGAACAAAAACATTGACATGAATCACAAAGGTCAGCAGAAAGGACTTAACAATTACTAAAAGGTCCAAAGTTGATACTTTGGAATTGTATCTTAATTTGAAAAATTGATGATATTACAGCTTATAAATAGATTAATCAATAAGAAGCAGACTCTCCTTGAGATGGTCAAGGACTGCTTGGCTTTTTTCTTAGTTTAGATGACAAATGGAGTCCCAAATTCTATTGGCAATAGCTCTAGGAATTTTTTGATTGACAAAGAAGACATAATGTGAAATAATATTAGGTAAGTAGTCTTAATGATTACGAAACAGTTTTTAAAGTTACCATTGTGTTAATAGCTGAGTAAAATTTAATTATTAACACAACGGCGACTAGCAGTATCATTTAAAATAAGGGATTCTAGAATGAGGGCATTTTGTAAAATGTCCCATACCAATTTTAAAGTATCAAAATGGAATTGAAAAATGATGAAATAATATCTTTATGAATGTCAGACTGCTAGTGGAACTGTTGAGGCAGAGAATGAGCACATTAGTATTAACAGACAGACTTTGGTTTCTACCACACATAGTCTTGCCCACATGTACAGAACAGCATCACCACTTCTGTCCTAGAATCTAAAGAGGAAATAATCTGCACCAATGGAACATGAGGTTGGGGGAGCTGCTTCTGTCATCAACAGAAGATACTAAGACAAAACATAGCAGATGAAAACAAAGCAAATTCTAGTTGGATAATGATTTCCTGAATGTGCACAGCTCATTTTTTTAATTAATACAGAATTTTCCCCTGAAGGCATTGATAATTGGGAAAGTTATAGTCAAACTATAGACTGATTATCAAAGTAATAAATTCTGTGGGTTTAATCAGCTACAGACTAGCAGTCAATGGTTGAGTTGTATGCAAATCAATCAGATGTTTATTAAAGAATTCCACTAAAGCCGTGTTGCATTTGACAAGCTGATGCTTCAAAGGTGGTGACCATTAAATAAAATAACAGATAGGAGTAGAGAGTAAGTTAGACTCTCTGATTTATACAGCACCTAATTCAAAATAATATTTATACTCACAATGCATCGAATTATATAAAGTATCTCTTTCAGCTTATATTTAACACTCAAAAGGATCCTACATTCAGGACTTAATGTTAAGCATTCAGAAAGTTTGTAAAGCACCGACATAAACAAAAGGAAAGAACCACTGACTTATTTTTGTTGTTGTTGATTTTTTCACTTTATTTTATTTTTATTTAGCTGTTCACACTGGTTGTCTCCACCCCGGACTTGGCATTTAAACCCAGGGTTATGTGTCCTGCGTCCTTAGGAGGTGATTGTCCTAACCACTGCTCCGTCAGGACGCATCTCCATTGACTTCTTATATGCTCACATTCTAATTAGGTGCTACTGAGATCTTAGTGAAGTTCCATAAGCACTTGGAACGTGTACTTCCACTGAAATTGCCCCCCTAGTAGAAACCAAGAGCAAAAAATTTTATTTGAAAAATTATTTGAAAAATTTGGATCATATTCATATTTTCTCACTCTTAATTTATAAACATTTACTAATAAATGTAAATTTTTAAATTGTGTTAATAACTTTATGTTCTGAGGTATAAGCTATACATTAAAACTGAATTATTTGGCATGCTTGGTGGTTCAGGTGTTAAGCTAGTGGCAGTGTTGTGGAACATGTAGAGATCTAGGACCCAGGTTCACAAATCAGAGGCAATAAATGACCTGACGAATAAAATGAGCTTTCTGATTTCCTGCCTTCTTTCTGCCTTCCTTTCTTCCTCTCTTCCTTCCAACATTCTTCTAAAAATCATGAGATATTTTAACATATCTAATATAAACTAATTTTAATGGGAGTTAGAACAATTATATGAAATTTTTAATCATTATACCACTCGGGAAAATTATTAACCTTAATTTAAAACACTAACACTCTTTGAATCAATATTATTGGAAGTTATAGGAAACGGGGATCAGATTCTGAAATCTCAGTCCTTACGAATAAGCTTTCATATATATATATGTAATTTAGCATAAATATAAATTATTTATAGCGATATTATGCACGATATTCTGAGTTCTTTCAGCGAATGTGACACATAGTTTCTCTTCACAAAAAAAAATTTCTATTTCATAGTTTTAGACAATGAAAAGGCCAAGATCTAGGCTTCAGGATGTCACAGGATGAAAGTGAGAAAGGGGTCTCCCCGGATCCTTTTTCATTAAGACTAATCCTACTCGTGAGGTCTTCATACTCATAACCTAGCACTTCTCACAGGCTCTACATCCTAAAGCATTACTTTGGCATGGAGATTTTAACATAGAAATTATGAGGGAAATGACGTTCTGAACACAGTATATGTTTTCTGGTGCTTAATAGTTTCTTTATTGACACATTATTTTTCCCTTTTTGGGGGGCTACATATTCTTGAATCTCTTTAAAATATCAATTAAAATATTTTTGTTGTTTGTCTTTGGCTATCTCTATTGTACGGATTAAACATGCCAATTTTTGTTTTTATTTTAATTTTTCTTCTTTTTATCATATGACATAAAATTCGTACTTGATATAATTCACCTACATCTAGAAATGCATTTAAATAAATTTAAAGTTATAACTATAAAACATACAAGCAAGAAATTTTGGGTGTCAGTCATTTATCATAATCCCACTTAATTTGTTAAAAAATAAATACTGAGTGCTGTTGTGAGCTTTCCTCATTGTTGAAAGCAGATGCATTTTCTCATAGAAATTATTTTAAAGAGACTGACTTTAAAATAAATTAGGAGCCAGGAACTTATTCTTATGCTTCAAGGTCTCCAAATTTCAAACTGTACTGAGCTTTACTCTGTGCTACCAATCTTTACAATGATTCATTAACTCTTCCAAGACAATTATTTGCTTTCTGTGATTAAGATCCTCTGGTATTTTGCTTTGAAGAATGGTTTATAATAGGACAGCATCATAAATTAAGAGACATTTTGGCAGTTGGTGGAAATGTTTGTGTTCTTGTACTTTTTTTTCTGAATGGCATATGGAAGTACTATTTTAAAATAAATCATTTTTCTCTTCTTTCTTGTCTGTTTTATAGTTATAGCTTTAAAGTTATTTAAATACATATCTAGATATAGGTAAGTTATATCATCTATGACTTATTTCATAGGATAAAACTGGCTTTAATTGGATATAATTGAGAACTGACAGTAAATTCTTCATTCTCTCCATTAACAAGTTTCTATGCAGAACTTTGCCAAGATTTATCCTCCTAATTCTATTTACTATTGTATATTTACTCCATATGGCATATTTTTATATCAGATTTATTGAGTGAGTCAATATTGCTGCAAGAAAATGATGGTACACTTAGAATGGTCAGGGAGTGTTTAAAATTCCTTCTGCAAAGTCGACAAAGGAGACATCAACCCCTGACA
Organism: Solenodon paradoxus; assembly: GCA_004363575.1. Taxonomy (NCBI): domain Eukaryota; kingdom Metazoa; phylum Chordata; class Mammalia; order Eulipotyphla; family Solenodontidae; genus Solenodon; species Solenodon paradoxus. The sequence goes on from RJWH01000024.1 coordinate 1,387,003, forward strand.
GATTATATAGCCGCAACACCTGCTCCCTGTGGCATGGACTAAGAAGCACTCAGTTGATATCAGTTGGTAAACAGAATAGACTGGAATCAAATTACTGCTTTCTTTTTCCACATCTATATCTGATACCTTGATGATTTCATTAATTTTCTGGAAGTATCATTACAAAGTATCACAGCTAGATGGCTTCAAATAACAGAAATTTACTTTAAGGAGAAGAAAAGTTGGAAATCATGGTGTTGGAGAGTGTGTGTTCTTTGAAATCTTCAGAGAGCAATCTTCAATCCCTCTTACAGTTTCTGCTATTTGCCAGTAATCTTTGATATGCGAATGCCTCATTCCTGTATCTGCCCCTGGATCTCATGGTTGTTTTCCCTCCTTCTTTATTTTATATTGACTTCTGGAAAAGAGATCAGTCTTATAGGATTAAAGTTCTATTCTAGTCAAACGAGACCTCATTATAGCTATCAATATCTGCAAGACCTTATTTCTGCATTAGGTCACATTCTGAGACACTCCGAGTTAAAATTTCAACATAGATTTTGGGAAGATTGAACTCAAACATGTAACAGTAGAGGTGGTTAAAAGCCTTGTCTCAGTTTGTACTGTTTATACCTTTGGAACTCTTGGGGGTAGTCAGACTTTTCACATTTAGCTGATACTCTCCAGAGTAATTATTTCAAGAAATAAGAGGTTGAAGTTTCCAGTTTCTTGAAGTCTGGGCTCAGACTGGCAGAACTTCATTTCCTCCATATTCAATTAATCGAAGTTACTATTAGGGCCAGGTGATTCAAAGTAAGGAAACTAGACAGCTCAAAAGGAGAAGTGACAAATAATTTGTAGTCATCTTTAATCTATCATAGACCTTAGTCAAACTAACCCAAAACTTAACCCCAAAATTCAAAATAATAGAGGTTCTATTAAGAGTAATCTTGTATAGTGTTAGCTTCCAGGTCAGTGAAACCATATCTATTCTCTGACATAACCATCTCTTCCATGGTTACAAGGTTATCAAAACCCATTAACTGAAATTTCACAGAAATGAGAAATATTCTTGAAGGAATTATTAGGCATGAATTTTAAAGGGGTGTTATTATTCCTTCCTTGTAATCAGAGACGGTTATGTGTATGACAACAATCATATATTTGTCAGTATTTAAGGGAAAACATATTCACATCCTGTAGGAAATCATCCTGCCCTCACACTTGTATCTCTTCTGAAATGTTATTCCATTATTCTTTCAAGTAGGTTACTTTTCACTGATAAGCACATAATTAAACTTTGTTAATTCTTAGTGGTTTTATATTGTCATATTGTCATAAAACAAATTTCTGGTCTAAGGTATTATTATTTAGGATATCACAAGCAATGTAAGATTATAAATATATATATATACATAATGTATACTATGTATAATGTATTATTGATATACCATATTACCATATGCCATATATATGATATATTATGTATATGAGTTTTTACTGCTTATTCCTTTTGTTGATAGCAATTAAAGGAATACATTTAGTAGGTCAAGAGCTACATACTAGGTGTTTGAATACACTGTGATTTACTCTAGCAAATATGTCCCATTTAGAACCCTAGCTGGGATTGGTATCAACTCTAGATTTAGCTTATATTATTAATATATGCTTGTGTTTTGCACATGCAAAAGCGAGGCAAAGAAGTATGAAATACAGATGATCAATTCTGCATCTTTAAATTTCTGCATCTGATTTTAGCACTAATTTCTGTAGTCCCCTTGGAATTTTTTCAGAAATACTTTATTGCTTTCTTTTTCATTTTTTTAATCTAATAGGATATGGATGAAAGATATTTTTAAGAAATTTTTAGCCTTCCTCCTACACTATCACTCCATGGGTCAGGAAATTTTTCCAGTTTCTTAATTACATATCTTCTAATTTTGCCTTAAGTAACTAAAGAAATGTGTCTAGTATGAGTCATAGCCCCACTGAACTAACTGGGAAAAAAGTTTAGACAACTACTCCACAAATTATGAAGTTTTTTTTAATACTAACCTTAGAGTTTTCAGGAGTAGGAATAGATTGAGGTTTTTTTTATTTCATGGAAATCCAAAATATATTTATTTTAGTAAGTGGTCATTTTGGTAAAGGGATATAGGCCTGACTGTGGAAAAATTAAAGAAAGAATCAATGTGGCTACCTTGCAGTTAATCCTCTAAAGGATATATTACACTCTCAATAAAGGAGAATCAGATTTATATACTGACTTGAAGATTGGGTATGAAAAAATGAAATATATTTATAGTAAAGAGTCAGTTCTCCCAACTGATACAGAAATTTTCTGTTTGTATGTGTTAATAGCACTTTAATATTTCACCAACTATTTCTTTACTCTAATCCCTATGATAAACCATACTCTGCTACAGATTACACTGGGGGTAAGAGTGTTTTATTATGATAATAATCAACTTGTATTCTCTTCCCCCCTTGAACTTTCAGTGATCTCTTTCACCAAACCAACCAGAAGGTAGGGAAGTCTGTTTTACGCTAAAAAATATTTTTAAGGCTGCTAAATATTAGCATATAGTATATGGAAGAAACTGCTTCTTTAACAAAAAAGACATCGTACTGAATAATTGGGAGAAGATATTCATACATCACACATACAAGGGAAATAACTATCCAAAATAGCATGTTCTCTTCATCTAAAATTGAATCTGAAACAGAAATAAAGTTATGGGAATTGATGTCTGTATGTGTGTATGCATTTTGAATGGTCAAAGTGTGAGTTGTGGTAGACTGTTCTCTAATTTGATTGGTTTTCAGAAATTTAAATTCAAACAAAGTGGAGAAATGCTGGTAAAACATGGAAAACCTAAGCCTAAGTGCTATTCATCTTTCACCATGTTAAGACACTCAGTTGATGAAATGGATGAATCCACAACCCAAATGGGGGAGAAGAAGCAACAGATAAAGAGAAAACACTATTTTCCTCCCAAGTACCTGTTTTCAGTAGTCATTTTGGCCAAACTATTTCTATGTACTTATCTAGGATTAGCAACTAGTTAATGAAATCTCATTTACCTAAGCAAATTTGTTGATACCTGTCATTATATTTTGAAGCAGCAAATAATTTATAGAAGATAACTTAAAAAATATTCCTAATTATAATTGCTTGACATTATTTCTGCATTTCCATGAAATTCACAAATTTATTTATCCCTTTTAATAGATCTATAAGAATTAAGTCAATTAATGTGATCTTGTTTCTGATTGTCGACTAAGCGCTTTTCTTCTTTGACATGGTATGTTTTGTCAACAACTTTTTCTAAAAAAAGTGTAAAAATTATATCATTTAAAACAAAAAAAGAATAACAAAAATGCACTTTTAGAAAATTATTCATCTCCACATGAGTTTCACAAAGAAGCATACTTTCTTCTCTTACAGTATGTGACTAAATGTTAGTATCAGTTTCAGCAATCTTCACAGTAGGAATGCAGACATGGGAGGAGGAAAAGCACAGCTTCTGCCACTTTTGCATGCAGAAAATGATTTGTTTATCTTATTAATAAAATCAACTGAGTGAAACCAGACTCAAAGTGCCTGAAAGATTATTTTTGTATATTTTTCAGAAGTAGTGCAAATATGGTAGTGTAATAGACCAAAACAACTAAATCTTTTGTTTATATCAGATTTCCTTATATGCATTAAGACCTGCACATAGATCTAACCTAAATCATTTATTTGGACCTTGTGGAATTCTTTCCATATTGTGGGAAGGTTAAAAAAATGCATTATAGAATGTTTTATAGAACACATTAAAGAACTCTACTAGGAAACACAAAAAAGATTCTATATGCAAAACAGGTTATGTTCATTAAATAAAATTCACAGAAAAATACACCTTTTATATATACATATGTATATATAAATTTTGTCTAGTCTGATATGTTATTTCATTTTACTACCTATCCTAATGACAAAGAATTGCAAAATATCTATGAAACTTTAGTAAATGAATAAGATTAAATATGTATCATGTGTGTTATTAAGCTACCATAAATCAATATAAAACATATGCAGGCTTTATATATAGGTATGCATTGATATATATGTGTTGTGTGTGTGTGTGTGTGTGTGTGTGTGTGTGCATGCATATTGGTTTATAGTTCTTTAATGAATAACTACCTCATTTAAATTGTACTTTTACTTCTGGTTAAATAGAAATATCTCTATCACAAGCCTTGGAAAAAAATAACACTTATTATTTTCATTTATCATAGGTCTACTACCCTCACAAATGACTGCGAGGTGAATATTGCCTAAAGTTCAGTGTCGCTACACGTTGGGGATAAGAGATAGCATGGATGTGGGAGGGAAGTTAGGATATGAGGTCTGTTGCAATAATTATCACATCATTAAATATTTATAAAGTATTAAAATTTGAATAATCAAACTCTAGCAAAGAAAGAGCGATCATACTTGCTGACATTAGGGCAGATGAAAGTGAATTCAACCATGATCAAGATATCATTTACAGAAATATAAAAGAAAAGTGGAGAAGATACTTTATAAATTGATTAGATTATGATCCTTTATCAGAATTTGTGTGTGTTACTGCTGATTGTGAGATGCTAAGTCACATTTATTTATTGAAAATGTGGAATACATTTTCTGAAAAGAGGGCAAGGTTTGAAGTGTGTATCAGAGTCAAATAAAAAAATACAGAAAAGAATAATAACAGATAAAAAATTTAAGTATGTTTCTATGATTGAGTAAAACCAGAAGAGATTCAACTTGGGTTAAATGTCCAAATATAAAAATGATAAGTAAAATAAAAAAAAAAAGGATATAGTATTTAGAAGGTAACACATGATTTGGCAGAGTTTGAGGGTTTTACTGTAAAATGGTGATTAACTGTGGATATACTTCATTGTATATAATTCTAAAGCAAAAGTATAGAAACAAGTAATCTGTAAACTTCAGTTTAAAAAGAAAGTGAAGAATATATAGAAAACACCTTAAAAATAGTTTTAAATAGTTTAGTTTAGCATACTGAATTGCAGAGATCATAAAGATTATGTGAGAGAGTGAATATAAAGAAATATGTGATCTCCACAGTGTAATGGAAAAAGATGAACTATTAAGGAAGTTTATATAGCAGGAATAAAATATTCTAGCTGATAATTAAACATGAATGAGAAATATGGGAATAAACTATTCTCATAATGTAAGTTCAAGAAAAATAAATCTATAAAAATAATTTAAACAACTGGACTCCCTACCACAGTGTTAATCTAAGTGATAGAAATTTAACCAACACACATTCTTGAAAAACTAGTATGATTTACTAAATAATACTGAGATGGATGGACATTCACTTGCATAATGTGAGCTACAGGGTGCACATATATAAAAACAAGTACATTTAATAGAAAAAATTGTAAAAACAAAACTGAAACATACATTTTTATTTCTTCCACTCCAAATTCTTCCTGTCTTCAATTTAGTTAAGGGAATACTTTCTACATTTTCTTTTTCTCTTTTTCTCTCAATAACTATATTGGTCAAGAAGAAAGGAGAATTTTAACTGCCTGAACTTATTTTTATGACTTTTGATGGTTAAAGGTATTTTGAAATACTGAGTAAGATTTCCTTGGTACAATGTTATAATAGCAATTGTTTATACTTATCTTTCTGTATCCTACGTTAAAATATAATTTAGTATTTGATACTGAGACATGACAAATTAATTGCAGGTTCAAGCAACAAAATCCAAGTTTCTTGATAGACTAAAGAATAAGAAGTATGAAGGTAAGTTAAGTGACACATAATTTATTAAAATTATGGGAAATGAGTTGTTAATAATGTATTTTTAAATTCTGGTACTAGTACTCCATTGAGATTCAAGTATCAAATGAATATTAGTATATAATGCTCCGTTTTTAAAGGAAAAGATTTTCAATAAAATAACAATATTTCAGTTGTTACAAAACTTGCAAAATTCACTGAAATAAGTTACAAAATAAAGATATAAGATTTAATAGTATCAGACTATCACAGTTGGCTTGATTACATTTGTCCTAGAATTGATATTTGATGGTGAAGTTGATATGGCAATGTCTCTGTTACTTTAAAGACTATGTCATCTATACTCAAATCCACATTTGAGGATTTTCTTTCCTTAGTAAATGCTGAATATATCTCTTAAGATTATAAAAAAGATGTGTGTTTCCCTTTTTATGAAATTTTCTTAATGACTGAGTAAACATTGCATGTGTTTTATAATTTCTTAAACTTACTTTTATTTGTAAAATGGATGCTTTTTACTTTACTTTTGTTAAATTTAGGAATGACTTCATAAAGTTGATTCACCTAAATGGATAGTAATTCACTGAAATACTTGTATCACTAAGAATGAATTAGAAGCAACTTTCATGTGACTAATTTTTCAATAGTAGGAAGTAGGTTGAGTAGCTTTCCATGATTTAAGAACTTTTAGGAGTGTTTGAAGACAGAGCATGTTAACTCTGAAGAATAGAAGGAAATATTCCTTGCCTTGTAGAATGACAAAGAAAAGAAAAATTACTGCCTACAATTCTAATTTTCTCATACTGACTCTGAAGCAAGTAACCACAGGAACAAGAAATTCAGATAGTTTTACAATTTAACAGAACTGATTCATCAATAATCACCTTGACAAAAGAACAGTTATCGAGTTTTTATCTCAAAGTCATAGGCAGTGATTTTCTTAATAAAAAAAAAAAATTTAAGATATCCAAGAAAGGATTATCTGTCTACTTTTAGACAACACTATGATCATGTCTCTGAATTAAGTCACAGAAACAAAAGTATTCCAAAAGAAGTCTATATACCTAATACAAAAATAATATGTGAAGCTTTTTAAAACAGGTTAAATATATTAATGACATAGGATATGGTCAAACAACTACCTTTGTCAAAATTTTTATATTCACATTTTTAAGAATGCTTAAGATATACATTAATGATATTTTATCTTTTTGATTATTTTCTTCTTGATAACTTACACAAACTAATTGAATAAATCTATTAAGTATTTATTTTTTCATATAATTTCTTCTCAGCTCTCTTCTAGATAATGTTGTTCAAATAGTTCATTTTCCCTAAACTGCTAATAATTTCATTACGACTTCTAAGTCCACACTCTCTCATCCAATTCACATAATGTATGTCATCAGAATTGTTGATTATATATTGTCAGGTATAAATTACCATGTAGTGGTTTATTACACTTATCCAAGCATAATTACTACTAGTACCATGTTTCGTTTGAAAACTTTTCCAATTGTTTTTATAAAATGATATGGTCACCCCATATGTCACTCCTAAAGCAGACTTCTGCAATCTCCACCAATTTTTTCCAGTTACAAAAATCACTCAATTACATCCAGAGCTAGAGGTTTTCTTTTTGTTCCTTTCATTGTATCTTTAAAAAAAATAGTGGCATATTCTGTCACATTTTTTTTTAAAGGAAAGTTACAGGCAGAAATGAAGACAAGCAGAGGCAGGCAGTTAGGAAGAGAAAAAAGGAAGAAGCATTTTTACTCAATTTATTTAGTTGTTCATCTTGTTTGTCCCACCAATACCTAGACTCAAACCTGGAATCTAAGGATATAAGTGGAGTATTTTACAACATTATCTACTAGATTTGTCCCAGTTACATTGTTGCTATATCACATATGTATCTACACAAAGTGAATAACATTATGTAAATCAGTTGAGGGAAAATGCCCCTTTCACTTGGGACTTAGTTTGGGGCCTACTATTTAATGATGGGCTGGAGCTAATTAACACTAGTTTTGAAAAATTCATTTCTAAAATTTGACATAGGAAATTTGAAATCATCAATGGTGGGAGTATTTATAACATGTAAATGGTCAATCACCGCAATCCAAGACTTAAACAATAAAAGATCCCTAGGCTTTACAGAGTTTGCACCTTAGTGACTGAGGCACACAGATATACCTTTTTTCTCCATTTAGCATTTTTTAAAATAATTTTTATTGCAGTAATTATTCTACAATAATAATAATAATTTCTTACGTATAGGTTCCCCATTCCTTAAATATAATACATCATGCCCTCTACCAAATCACCAAGTGTTCTTAATCATATTCCAGTAGGCTCTGCCACCATTCGCTGCCCACCTCCCATTCCCTATTGGTAGCCTCAGTTTTGTTGCAAGTGTCCAAGGGCTGGTTTTCTTTCATCTGTTCTTTTATTTTGTCTATTCACATTTCATATATGAGTGAGGTCATCTAGTATCTATCTTTCTTCTTCTGACTTGTTTCACTAAGCATAATTCCCTCTAGATCCATCCATGTTGATTCAAATGACAGGATTTCATCTCTTCTAAGGGCTATGTAGCATTCCACTGTATATATGTAGCACATCTTTATCCATTCATCTGACATTGAGCACTTACAAATTTCCAGTTCTTAGCTATTGTGAATAGCACTGCAATAAATATTGGGGTGCATAAATCTTTGTAGATGAGTGCTTTTTGTATCTTGTGGGTAGATGATCAGAAGTGGAATGATGGGATCATATGGGATTTCCATCTTCAGCTTTTTGAGAAATCTCCAACTGTTCTCCATAGGGGTTGCACCAATTTATACTTCTGCCAGTAGTGCAAGTTTTCCCTTTTTTCTACATACTTGCCAACATTTACTGTTTCCAGATTTTTGGATAACAGCCAGTCTTTTAGGTGTAAAGTGATATCTCATTGTTATTTTGATTTGCATTTCCCTGATAGCCAGTGAGTAGGAACATCTTTTCATGTGTCTGTTGGTTATATGTATGTCCTCTTCAGAAAAGTGTCTCTGCAATTTCTCCTCCTATTTCTTGATTGCCTGCTTTTCTGCTACTGAATTTTATAAGTTCTTTATATATGCTACATATCAAACCTTTGTCAGAAATATGAAATGCAAGTATCTTCTCCCAGTTAATAAGTTTCCTTTTGGTTTTTGTGAAGTTTTCTTTCACTGTAAAGAAGATCCTTAGCTTGATGAAGTGCCAGCTGTTTTAGTTTTCATTTGTTTAGTCTGTTTTAGTTTCTCTTGATGGTGAAATGGAGTCTATGTTGTCTTCAAATTTTCCATTCAGCTTTTATATACTATTCTAATGTATCTAAATTAAATTAGCTATTGTCATATTAATGTAACTTCATAATTCCTTTCCTCCTCTCCCCTTCCCTTTTGTCCCCTCTCCTTTCTTCCCCTCTCCTCCCCTTTTCTCCTTCTTTTCCAGTTTGCTGTTATAGACAATGCCAATGTCACCATGTTACATATATGTTCCCTGAGAAATAGAATTTATGAATTCTAGAATGAGCTGGATTTCTAAATCAATCAGCACATGAGTTCTTGTTTCTTACATCCTTATCAAATCACAATGTTTTTAGTTTTTATGTCCATTCTATTTTGCTGGTCTCATGGATAAAATATTGTACTATTTTGTTTTATTATTATTTTCCACATAATAGTAAAGTTGATATCCTCCTCTTTTATTTATTTTAAATGTTTTTCCTCTGTTGCATAAAAAGAAAAAATGACATTGATAGTGTCAAAAGTTTCATTGTCTTAAGTTTATACAATTTAACTCTTACCTCCCAATATTGAAATTAGGTTTAGTGAAATAAACCAGAGAAGGGCAAACACTTCATTATTTTACTTGTATGTGGAATATAGCAACACTAATCAAAAGGACAAAATAAATGTTTAATCTATAGCATCCAATTAACAGTTACTAGAATGGCAGTGGGAAGGGGGATAAGCCAATGGGGAAATAGGGCCAATTTTACAGTGAGAGGGAGACTTGAACTTAGCCTGCTTATTGTAGTATAGTGACTGTTTTATGATGTAAATACATGATGGTCATTCAACCCAACTCTCTAGACATGTTGATGACTTTATTTAGCTACATGAGTTTAGGAAATTAATTGAATATTCTGAAACAACTTATCTATATTTAAAAAGTAATTAGACTAGGTTATCTCTTCACTTCCTTCTAGTCCTTCAGTTGTTCATTTTCCTATAAATAAGAAGAAAAATATATCAGCACTCATGACATTATTAATAATAAATATAATTTACTTATATTGACATGAAATGATCTTCTGTTTGTTCATACACATTTATACACTTAACTCTCAGTTTTTGGACAAGATTCTTTATCATTTCTGCATCATACTATTTTCCTTGATTACAGAGTTAGATACAATGATTCCCATTTTGAGTTTTCATAGATTTAATTCACATTTCCTTTAAGTGGGAAACCCCACTTTTTTCCTGGTAATATTATTTTTATACAGGGTCTTTTTTGAGCACTACCCTTTATCAAAAGCCTTATTCTTCTTTACATCAGGTTGGATGAAATAGACCTTTATAAGTGTGTGTAGAGTAGTGGATTACTGACTATTTAGGCTCATCTTTAATAGCATATTTACCTTTGATTTTTCACATATTTGCTTTTGATCTTTCAACAAAAAGTAAATTAAAATTCACATTTATTTATATAAAAATATAACTAACAAAGCAAAAATGACACTTGTTTAATTTGTTAAAATAATGGCTTAACAATATTTATTGGTGCCAAGTTGATACATGCTTTCATGATAGTTTTAAAATTATTTTGATTACTGGTTAAAAACAGTTTTAAGTAATAGTATAATTAGCCAACTTACATTACATAGAAAATGTATTCAGTATTACTCTTGCAGTGCTTCTTCAGATTAATTTTTCTCATATTAATGCGTTTTGGTTATTCAAGTCTGTTGTTTTATTGCTATCTTGCTTCCAATAAAACTCTAGAGGTCACAAGAATATAGATTGAGAGAATATAATTTTAAGCCATTATGTGTAGTCATATTAAAAAGTAGGGGATAAGAGGAAAACGTTGACAATTATACTTCACCCATTACAAAATTTAAATTGATTTGACTTCAAGGTGAGGGCTAAAAGCATATTCAATGTATTAAAAAGCACAAATCTATACTCTATTGTTCAGCAGACTGTTATTACTAGTAGTACATCATTTTCCCTTCAGACTTTCACAGCAGAAAATTTTAAGAAAATGATTGCAATCAGTCCTTTAACAACTTGGTGTAGTTATTCTAAAACCTAATATCTATAGCTGGAGGTAAGGTATTTAGTCTTTTTTTTTTTTTTTGCCTCCATCTACTAATGCAAAAAGATAACAATTTCAAATTTTAACTATATCATTGATTCAATTTTTTTCCCCAAGAGTTGTTCTCTAACACAACCAAGTAGTTACTGGTAGGGAAGAAAGGGACGATATCCTCCTACTTTGTCCATTTCTAACTGACATGTTTTTGACAATTTCATTGTACATCTTAGTAAGATTTATAAGAAGATATGTGTTTCAGTAGAAAGGAAGAGAAAAGAGGCAAGGAGGACAGTAATTCAAACCATTGAAACAAATCACATCTTATATTTAAGGTAATATTTAATAACAAATTAGAGCTTTTAGTTTTGCTGCTATTTGCTACTGTATATTACTATGTAAATATATAAAAAAATATATTTATATATATATTGCAATATATAATCAATGATTCATTTCATAATGAAATATATTTATGTTTCATTAAAAATGAGTAAGGTAATATATATCATCTTTGTTTTATGTCTTCTGTATTTTGCCCTGGGAAGTTATATACCAGAATCATCATGCTAATGAAACTGAATAACATTTGAAGTTCGTACTTTTAATTCCATCAAATTAATCCATTGCTATCTCATTTTTTGTTGGGAGTTGTGGAAGTTTAGAGACAAGCAATTTATATAATTGCATCCAGTATTTTACTATGCCTCTTAAAAGCCAATTTTATTTATAACCTTTTTCATAGTGACCTTTATAAAAAAAAAGGCATAAAGAAAAACAAAACATATGTAAGCACATGTGTCAACTCTTTTCTTCTACTACTACCACTACACACACATCCCTTAAAAATGCTACTAGGCAGAAACTGGGAGAATTAGTGTTCTGGTGAGCAAACACAGAATTGTTAGCCTTTTATAGCTCCCTTAGCCTTCATCATCTTCATCTTTAGTTATTGATAAATACAACTAAAGCTGTTCGTGACCATTAGTTGTCTTTCTGTAATGCAGGAATTTCTTGAATCCTGATGTTTGTAAATATTAACGGATGAGTACGTTGGTTGGTAATGTAATTTACTAGCACTGTTTGCCATAGGGAAAGCAAGTTGGAAGACTCAGGGTCCAATCTGAAACATTAGGTAGGTTTTTGAGGTGCATTTGAATTTCTTTTATGCTATTTGATTGTGAAGGAAAAGAAAGGGTGGGAAACCCCTCCTTAAACCGTGAAACCAAACCTGCATCAATTTGACCTTCTTAACTGTATGTCCATGTCTCAAGTCTGAAGATAGCTGCTAGAGTTCAGATATGTGAGCATATATTCTTACAAACTGTCATATTCCTAGAAATCTGTCTTTATGAAGAAAAAAAATGATGCCCAAACTAAGTATTTATTATCTCAGGTTAATAGTGATGCTTAACACAAGGCCATTCAAATTTGTCTTCACGCTAAATCCTTCTGGGAGACAGTGAAGTATTACACACACAAAGAACTACATCAACAATAATTGCAAAACTCCTGAGGTCAGGTGACATATATGATCCTGTTATATAAACCCAGGGGAGAAAATGATACTATGATTTTTCATTCATCATTAAAAAATTAACTATAATATATAGAGCCAAACTGCTAAATTTAAATTTAATTTTTTTATAAATTACCTTGCTAGCTTCTTATGCCATTTTCATATTATCAACTCCTCCTAAAACTTCCAGAAGATTGAATTGCTCCACTATTAACTCAATTACAGCAGTTCAAAATTTGGACTCATATTTTCCTTTTTCTTCTTTTTGTTAGTTGAGTATTAAGTCACCAGTTAAGTTCACCTTTTTGCATCCCTTCAAATACCTTCTTAATTTTTTTTTTTTTTTAAGGAATGGTATAGGCAGAGGATGAATAGGTAGGCAGGCAGGAAGAGAGAGGGGGAAGAAGCATTTATTTAAGCTATTTAGTTGTTCATCTTGGTTATTCTCCTTGACCCTGGGATCTGAACCCCAGTCCTTGGGATGTATGTGGACTGAAATGGCCTGGCGCCACAGAATTAACCATTAAGTCATCAGGGCATGGCTTACTAGATTTTGATACTTTTTTCACTTCTAAAATATTCACCAATGCTACTCAGTTCTTTACAAACTATCTGTGGCAAAAGATTCACTTTCCCTTCCTCCAATTCAGTGTGGAAAAACAATTTTGTACGTTTAAAGTACTAGAAAAATAAAATACAAAGAATGAAGACATAAATTGCAAATTCTATTTTAATTGCACAGGATAGAGAAAATTTTATGTTAAATATAAACAAAGCAAAAAAGAGAAGAAAGAAGAACACAATTCTATACATTGCTCATGGAAACCATGTATAAAGGTGTATAGCTATAAAGGTATAAAGGTATATAGCTAATTAATTTTTGAAATTGATACATTTTGCTTCTGACAGTCATTAATAATTATTAATCATAGTAAATATCTTCACACACATCAAATAATCCCATTTTTCATATGACTCCAAATATTGATATAGAGAATGTTTGTCCAATGTGTGCATATGTAGTTCTGCAGCCATAACTTACAAGTGTATAAAATTTTTCTTACTAATTCCTGTTAGGTTGAAGACATTACTCCTTCCTTGAAACATACTTTCCAGCTAAGGTTTGTTTTGGTAACACAAAACAATCAGTATCAGAGAATATATTGATTGTCAATAAAATGATTTTAAAGCATCTTCTATCAAATTTGTGATAATCATTTTTAAATTTTATTCAAAAAAGTCATTGTTGAATTTTCAAAATTTATTTCTAATCTTCTATCCAGCTTCAATGTTTCTTATATAATTGTAACTAAATTTGATGTATTTTTCCATAAAATAAATGAATAACAGATTTTATGCACTTAAGAATTGACCTTCATTACAAATTAAGAAATAATCTTACTACTGCTGTGTAGTGTAAATCTTACCACATGCAGTTATTGACTTGCTACAGATGTTTCTAAATGGTTATTCTCAATGCCTATGCCTATATTATTGCAATAAGAATTGTTTGTGTAGAGCAATAATCCATGAACCATATTTTGAATAACACTGACCTAGAATAAAACTTCCACTTGAGTTTTAGCTTCCTTCATTTTATCACTTTAAGTGATTATAAAACTGCAGTTAAAATTTCCGTTTCACTCACAACTCGACATCCTTCAATGACGCTGCAGAGAATAAGTGGCCTCTCTTGAGTGTGGAACATAGATATAAAACTGGTGGAACCTCTGCTGTATTGAAAGTTACACATCCTACACAAAGAATGTGCTTCAGGATACCTCAAAGTTATACTAATTCTTAAACAGAAAGAGAAGTAAAATCCTGGAAAAGCAGATCAATTTCTTGAATAAAGATATACTTGGACTATGTTGGGATTTTTTTCCTGGAAATGGAAACAGCAACAATCAAGGAATGAAGGATTTCTGTACCACTAATCGTACATCCTACTATTAGGTCATCCTTGCTCAACTAGGTAGTCTATATTTTTCCATTCCTGTTTTATTCAGTCTTTAGTTCTGTGACATTTTAATTTTCCTGAATAAGTTACAGAAAATGAGTAAAAACATAGATTGAAAGGTCAGAGGTGGGATTCAATAAGTGAAACATTATTTTAATTCCCTTGAATCGACTATCGTAAAACTGCACTAATATCCCATTTCTTCATAATCAGTTGTTCATTGGAATTGCCAAGGTTTTAAATTAAATCAATGGAAGTTTAGAACTAGATCAAATACATGATAATATGTACATCAACCAATTTGATTCTACCACCTGTATCCTGGTAGGTTACTGTTAATGGAGATATTTGTATAAAGAATCAACTCGGAGTGAAATTGGATTATATATTTGGATTGAATGCATATTTTAAGATAGCACAAATAAACTAATTTATTATTTATTTTAAAGCTATGATGATTAAAACTGAATGGAATTGATCAAATGGAAAAATGGTCCCATAGTAAAGAGAATCAAGAAATTAACATAGACACAGTCACTCAATTTGTAACTAATAGTCACTGAAATTCAGTAAGGGAAGAATGGCATTTGCAAAATATTTTGCTGGGAAGACAGGTATTTTACACATCTAGCACATTATCTTTCCTCACACAAACAATTTATTTGGCACAAATCACGAAGTGAAAAATGAAAGTTCAAAAATAAAGGTTTTACTGAAGACAGTGGAGAATGTAATGTTTTGTGTAATAAATGCTTTAAATAGGTCGTAAAATACTTTATGTAAAGTAAAAGTAAAATAAAGTTGGTATTTATTGGAGGAACTTAGTTGTAATGCAAAAATCAAGACAAAAAACTGTTAGAAATTTATTCATAATACCTACATATATACAGAGTATATATGTATACTATATACATATATACACATATATACGCATATAATAAATAGCATATACTATAAGTATAACATAGTGTGTATATATATATATATATATATATATACACTATGCTATAATATCTGGCTTTATGGTTAATTCTCTGTTAGCTTGAGTAGGATGTATTATCCAGCTACTTATCAGATACAAATTCAGGTATTGAAGAGATAAAATATCACTTGAGAGCAAAAAAGTTAAATATATATGTATGTATGTATTAGAAACTTTAAAGGAACCACTAAAATAATCAAACAATAACTGAAAGATAAGGAGCAAAAAAAGAAAGAAGAGAGATAAAGTGGAATAAAAACTACTCAATTCTAAAGAAAGCAGAAAAAAGAACAAATGAGGGAAGAGGAAAATACTAAAATAAGTGCATACTATGTGATTTCATCCATACAAATATTTAGAAAATACACTAATTTGTAATGACAACAGGAGATAGACCATTGACTTCCTGAGGATAGGAAGAGGACCACAAACAGCCAATGGAAGGAATAAAAGAGAGTAATAGAAAATTTTTGAGGACTAATGTTCCTAATTGTGACTATGCTACTTATGTAAAAAAAAAATTTCTTGTAGTTATAATTACTCTCAGACTACATAGTTTGCAAAAATCACTAGAATATGCATTATCATGGTAACTGGTAATTGATTAGAATTTTCTTTTACATAATTGTCAGTTACGCAGAATATTTAAATGATAATTAAAACAAATTAAAGTTATTGAACAAGTATCATGCATTAGTCAACTTGTATGTCTTTTTTCCCTTGAGTTAACCCAAATAATGCAGTTGCAATGAAGTATCTTTTTCTCATATTAAAGAAGGAATATTTCAATTTATATAGAGTTCACACTATTCAGAAAATTATGAAGAAGCAGAGACATGGTTTACAATAGAAGCAGTTGAACAGTTGAGGGATGGCACTTTAATTTTTGAATGGGAAACTGATATTTTTAATAATCTAAAATAATGTAATGTAGGCAGTTTGATTTTGATTATCTTTTTAAATTAATTTTTTTACTTAAAATTATTTTTCTTGTATGTGTCAAACCAATACATAGCATTTTTCTATTACTCCTCTTAATCTCCTTTGAAGTAACTAGTTCATTTATCATCTTGCTTTGCATTTCTTTTTTTCCAGAACCAGCTTTCCCATTAAAAATGCTTGTGAAAATCCTTAATGAGGAATGATGAAGAAAAGCAATACACACACACACACACACATACGCATATATGATAAAATCTATACATGGTTAGTTCTCCGAAGGAATCTTGATTTTCTTTTTTGCTAACTCTGTTGCAGGACGGGGAGGGTATTTTTAAGCATCTGAGATAGAAATGATCAATAAAAGAATGTTATAAGTGAACTAAAACTTTTCAGAAGAAAATAAGAAGAAAAATAATGTAATAGACTGAGCTGATAAAAACAGACTGATTTTTTTTTAATTCAGAGAAAGTACTGACTCTGGTCCTTATATAAATGATGAAAATATCTTTGGATGAATTAGGCAGTAATGTAGAATGTACTAATAAAGATTTGTTTTTTGAAGGAAGGGTACAGACAGGAATGAAGGTGAGTAGACAGGCAGGTTGACAGGGGAAGAATTGTTTTATTTATTTTTATTTTGTTGTTCACCTTGGTTGTTAGCCCTGGACCTGGGATGTGAACCCAGGTCCTTGGGATGTATGTAGACTACTTTCCCTCAGGAGATGGTGGACCCAGTTGCTACTCTATCAGATGCACCACTAACAGATTTTTATTGAAAAAGTAGGGAGAATTCAATTGAGAAGGAAAGCAATGTTAATAATTTTAAAGCATCTAGGTTAAAAATGTCATTCATATCTTAATTATTTGTTGTTTGTATGTTAATTCATTCAAAATATTGAGAGGGTAGAGAAACAACATTGCAAAATCATTGTGCTCTTTGTCCAAATGCTTATTCTCTACTGAATAAGAGACAGATTCAGAGGTAATTACAATGAAAAGAGTATAACGGGTACTGTGTTACTAATATGTTGCCTATCAATCATCTTAAAATGTTTTCTATAATTCACTGATATTAGAATCAATATTGAATTTAAGAGAGCATTAATCATTCAATGTATAAGGAGACAGATACAGAACTCTTTCTTAGAACAAAGTTCATTATTTTTCAAATTCTCATCCACTTTCTTTGCATTCAAAATTTCCCACTCTTTGTTGATGCATTGTGATGCCTTATCTTGTCTTCTTTTCTACTTTTAATCAAAGTATAAACTTACTTCCTATTTGTGACTACTCTTGTTTTTTCTTGAGTAAACAAGTATTATGTTTCAATTTCTTAAGGAAGCATGAGATATGAGAGTTATTTGAAAGACTGAGCAATGTTTTGCTGAGGGAGAATGAATTCTTCGTATTTGGAAAAGAGATAAGACCTATTCTGTATGATTTTCAGAAACAGAAATAAAAGTAGTTGAATTATCATGATTATAGCATTTAATGAATTCTTTGGCAAATATTTAATGACAATCGTTGTACTAAATGATTTTGGAAATATTTTATTTATTAAAGATAGGTTTTACTGTTAGTAACCTTCATTTATGCCAATTTTTTTCTTAAAATGAATGAAAGTAAAACTAAACAGATCAAAAATACTCGAGATAGTCTTTGTAATTAACAGTGATTAAAATATAAATTTATAAAGATGAATATGTTATTGAAAAAAGCACAAAAATAAAGCTGAATTATTTTTATATCTCTTTTAAATTGTGAAAATCAATATTTTAATACCATACCCATATTTTAGACTGCTTATAAGACTTATTCATCTAGATCAATTTCATTGCTTCTCAGTTAATGCAATCAACATACATTTAGCATCTTCTAAATTTACATGAGTTCTTTTAATATTCTTAATTAGTAATTTCTCAATTTTTTACTATAAAATAAGCTCTTCCATAAACCCAACATCCTTACTAATTACACATTGCAGCTCATTTTTGACCCCAACATTCCTTCATTTCTAATTTTATTCTGTACTATATTGCCTACAAATTGATTTTTTCCATATTCTTGTATATATGAATAAGTAAGTAAATTAAAATGACTGTTTTCTAGTTAACTTTCTTCTGTGGCCTTGCTCTCAACAAATGCATTTTAATATGTTAATGACATATTGTCATGTACTTGCTTAAATAACACCAATGTTTCTATTACAAAGAAGACTCAGGCTAAACCACTTAACTCACCAATTAATGTTCTTGAAAATCTAAAATCTAATGCGCACTTTTTAACAAATATCTCACTATTCCTTAAAATAAAGCCTCCCTTCCAAGGTTTTCAATTTACTCCCCAAAATGATGTATCTGAATCTGTCTTTCTTGAACATCTTGAAAGACTATTTGTATGTTTATCTACCACCCTGTTTTGTTAAGTACAACTTTCAAATTCTTATTTGAATTTTACTTTATTCTCAATTTTCATATATTAAACCATACTAATCTTTATTTCTCTAACCCCACATTTTATTTTTTCAGGTCTACCAAGTCTTTGGGCCCTTAATTATAAATTACTTTGATTTGTTAAGTAGCTAATCTAAATTTTATCTACCCTATCATATTGAAATAAATGGATTTGAGTTTAATTTATTTTATTTTTATTGTTACAGGATATAATTTATTTTTAATCAATAGATAACAACATAAATTTTTAATCATGTAAAAGAGAATTAAGCATGTCTATATTTAACACTGTATGCTGCTTACTCTTTTTTTCTTTGTACTATCTTGTTGAGATATGATTACCATACAAAAGTCACGCATAGTTAAATGTATACAACTTGATGCAGGTCTGCCTGTCGTACCTACCAACTGACCTACCAAGAATCTCTAAATAGAATGAAGGACAAAAGGTATAATCTCCTTTAACTCATATTTTGCCTCAAAAATCTTTCATCTATAAGGAGATGCAAGGTTATGTTAAAGATAAATTTATTAACTAATCTAATTTGACAGACAAGTATATTTTTAAAAGTTGTAAAAGGTATTTCCTTTAACTCATTTGCTTAATTTTTGTTTATATATTCTCTAAATCATACAGGCTTTTGAAATCATTGTTGTATCTTTCATACTCACATTCAGTGAATTACCAGAATCCATGGATTTTTTTTCCTCCCAATACTCTTAATTTCTTCCAGGAGGAGTTCAAGAAAAATATTCACCAGTTTGAATACCAATAACATACACTTATATAAACTCTATTCAAAGCCCTCTAACCATTGCCCTTTAGATATTTGCTTTTATAAATATATGACACTGATCATTCCATTCAATATTTTAAACTATATGTCCATCAAATTTCTATCATTTGAACTGTACATGAACTTCTATTCCTATTGTGAAGTCATTCCTGATAGTTAAATCAGATAGAAATAATCCAATATTTAATTTCACGTTTGAAGTAAATCACAATAATACTCTGCATTCTTACTTTTCCTTTCTATTCTGCTTATATATTTTACTGCCTAATTAAGTTGTATAGCAAAGTCATAAAACCTCAAGAGCATATTTTAATAAATATTTATTTTGTCAACAAATGTATCATTTGATCTGCTCTGGACTTGGATAAGCTTTTGTCCATATGTCTACAGGTAAATTCTGTCTTTGAGGGATCTCTGTTGATCTAGTTGGGTTCACTTACATACCTAGGCATTTGACTACAGTTTTCCTGATGCTGGAGAGCCTCAAAAGGAACAACTGACATGATTCATATCACTTCCATAGCTTTCATTTTCCAGTATGCTACTCTGTAGCTTTATTATGAGTAGTGAAAAATTAGTCCATTAACATAATTAATCTTCTATATTATAATACCTAGGTGCCCAAAGCTTTATTGGTAAGTCTCTTTACAATCTTTTTCTGTGTCCTCAACACAATTTAGGTTTTCTGAAAGAGGTCATCTTTTTTCAGGCTCACATGTGGATGAGCAAGCTTCAATCAGTCATTATTGGGGATTTTAAGATGCTCTCATAAACTTAGGAATAAACTTGTTCTATTTCCATGGTAACATGCAGCCCCCATTTACTTTAATAAACTAATATACCCTCATGTATTGCAGTATTATTTGCAAAAGTTAAGAGATAGGAACCTAAGTGCTCATTGACAGATGAATGGTGCCCACTCTACTACTCATATTCCATTTTTAGAAACAAACAGCTAGTGAGTGTGTGTGTGTGTGTGTGTGTGTGTGTGTGTGTGTGTGTGTGTGCGTGCGTGTGTGTGTCCAGTAGGTTTGAATGCATACATGTAAAGGTAGGTTATTCTGGGAAGACATAGTACAAGCAAATAAAAATATAGAAAGGCAAGATACTATTTGAAGTTTTATGTAAGTTTATATGCATTGTTAAACATGTCATAAGTTGAATTATAAAAGATTAGGAAAAAATACTTCTGAAATAAGTGTGCATAAACATATTTTGGATATTTTGTCTGACATATGGAGTTGGAGCTTTAATGTTTCATGAAAATAGTTGTGGCCATGCAATTAATCTGTTCTTTTAGGGAAGAATGGAATATTCCAGGACAAAATTAAGGGGAAAAATTATTTGAGGGCTTCAAAAACTACTATTTGAGTCAGGTATATCCTGAAGTAGGTAAGATACTAGAACTTCCAGTATGTCTTCTCCAAAGAGAAATTTTCTGAGGGAAATCTGGTGACTCTTGTATAATAACATCTTGTATGATAATATCCTGCAGTAGAAATCATGGTAAACTCTATAATACCACAATTCCTAGAGCCAACAAGCTGAAGGCTGTTTACATATCTGTATCTTACATGAATTTGGCGCAATGTTTAATTTTGAGTTTGGTCCCAAATTTGTTATATATAAAATTTAACTAAATTTTACAAGAAGGAATAGATCTAGTTTCCTGCCAAATTGATTTTGGTAGGTTTTATGTGATTTATTTTGAATGTTTTTGTTTATTTTGCTAAATAATTTGCATTGAAGTAGCAATGCATTATGAAATTTCAGCATCATAAATTAGCATTTGTATATACTAAAATAGATTCTCCACCAAATGTCTTATCCTGTCCATCACATAATTAATTCCTTTACCCTATTTTCCTATACTACTTTCCACTTCTTTTCTGGTAAACACTAAATTGATTTTAGTGTATAAAGTTTTTATTTTGTTTATATCATCTTTTGTTTTGATTCTCTATGTTCTATATATGAATTACATCTTTAATTTGTTTTTTTCCATCTGACTTATTTAACTTGGAGCAATACCTTTAAGGTCCATCTATATATTGCAAAGAGCAGAATTTCATCTTTTTTCTTAACTGAGGGGTATTCCATTGTGTATGTAAACCATATATCTTCTTTATCCATTCATCTATTAGTGAGCACTTAGGTTCCTATCTCTTAACTTTTGCAAATAATGTTGCAATACACAGGGGGTACATAGATCTCTGTAAATACTAAGAAGTGTGGTAATTAGATCACATATAATTTCCTTTTTCAGTTTTTTGAGGAATCTCCCTATAGTTTTCCATAATGACTGCATCAATTTACAGTTTTACCAACAGTACATTAGAGTCCCCTTCTCTCCACATTCTTGTCAACACTTGCTTCCAGTCTTTTGTTAATCCAAAAGCCATTTTCATAGATGTGAGGTAATATCACATCCTTCCTGTCTTCCATCCTTCCTTCCTTCCTTCCTTCCTTCTTTCCTTCCTTTCTTCCTCTCTTTCTTTCCTTCTTTCTTCTTTCTTTCATCCTTTCTTCCCTTCCTCCCTCCATCCCTCCCTCCTCTCTCCCTCCCTCCCTCCTTCCTTCTTTCCTTCTTTTATTTCTCCCTTCCTTTTTTGGAAAGGTGTAGACAGAAATGAAGGCCAGCAGAGACAGGCAGGGTATGCAGGTAAGAAGATGAGGAAGATACACTTCATTTATTCATTTTTAACTTTTTTCATCTTGGTCATCCCCCCTGATCCCAGGACGTAAACCAGGATGGGTATGGATTGTGTCAAAGGCAGCTAACCAAACCATTATTCCACTAGGGCTCACCAGATAGAATTTCTAAAAGAAAAGCTGTAATGCCTACTGTCTCTCTCACTTCCACTGGAAAATTCAATAATGTTATCTGTTCTAAAAAGGGTTTGATTATCATGTCCATGCTTTAAAATTATTTCCATATTTTAGAATTCATTGATAGGTCAAATGTTATTAATATTTGACAAGGTATCTATCATTTACATTTGCTTACATTCTATATTTCTAATTTATGTTTTAGTCAATTCTTATAGTCATTCTTTTCTCTAATTTTTTAATATATAGTGAGATAATGTTGGTTTGCAAAATAGTGTAAACACTTATTTCAGGTTCACATTCCTCAAATATATGACAGAACAACCTACCCACCACCAAATCATCAAAAATCTTTCATTCCTGAACACTGGACCCCTACACCACTTGCCTCCCATCCTCCCCACATTGCCCACTGGTAACCTTAGTTTGATTATCAGTGTCCAAGTTTGGTTTTTGTTTAGTCTATTCCTTTGTTTTGTTTCTTTATATTTCACCTATGAGTGAGATTATCTGGTATTTATCTTTCTCCTTCTGACTTATTTCTTAGCATAATTACCTCTGGTTCCATCCATTTTGTCACAAATGACAGTATTTCATCTTTTATAGGGCTGTGCTATATTTCATATGTATGTGTATATGTATATATCATATCTTCTTTATCTACTCATATGATGATGGGCACTCAAGAAATTTCCGATTTGGGTACATTGTAAATAATGCTGCAATAAGCAAATTGATGATTTTGTGACTTTAAACACCCAAAAGAAGGAAGACAAAATCATATGGGATTTCAATTCTCATTTTGTTGAAGAAGCTCCATACCGCTTTCCATAAGAATTGCACTATTATACACTCTCACTGACAGTGTATGTCAGAAATTAACTGAATATATACATGTGTGAGTCTATTACTAGTTATTCAGTTTTATTCACAGATCTGTGTTTCTGTTTTTATTCCAGTGCCCCACAGTTATGATCATTAATGCTTTGTAGTTTAGCTCAAGATCTGGAAGTACAATGCATTTTTGATCTTTTTTTTTTTTTTCTCATGATTGCTTTGGTTATTTGGAGGTCTTTAGTTACTCCATAAAATTCAAAAAATTATTTTCTATTTCCTAAATAACTGTCAGTGGGATTTTGATAGGGATTGCATTAAACTTGTTTTCTTCCCATCCTTTTATATATATGTTGTTTCCAGACTTTTGGAAATAGCCAGTCAGGACTAAGGTGATATCTCATTATTGTTTTGATTTGCAGTTTTCTAGTAGCAAGTGAGGAAGAACATCTTTTCATATGCCTACTGGTCATTTGTATGCTTTCTCTGGAGAAATGTCTATCCATTTCTTCTGCCTATTTTTCATCGAGTTCTGTTGTGTATTTTTATGAATTCTTTATATATTTTGAATTATATATATGAATTATTTATGCATATCAAGTCATTGTCAGGAATACGATATACAAAATACCTTCTCACAGTTAGTCAATTGTCCTTTTGTTTTAGTTATAGTGTCTTTCACTGTGCAGAAGATTTTTAGCTTGACGAAGTCTCATTTTTTTTTTCTGTTCCTTGCCACTTGAGTCCTCAAAGGACTCTCTTAGTTCATTGTTGTGGAACATATTGCCTATGTTTTCTTCTAAGTATTTTATGGTTTACAGTCTTACATCAAGTCTCTAATTCATTTGGAACTAATGTTTGTGTATAGTGTTAGTGTTCTAGATTCATTCTTTGCATGTGGCTGTCCAATTGTCTCAACATTATTTAATGAAAGGATTTTCTCCCTCATGTTATTTGTCCTTTGTCAGAAATTGGGTCTTCATGTATGTGTGAGTCTATTGCTGTTCTATACAATTAAAAATTTGTTCTATTTCTTAAAAAAAATGCTAGTGGAATTTTAAAAGGGATTGAATTAAACCTATGTATTGCTTTAGATAATGTGGCTATTTGAAAAATGTTAATTCTTCCCAACCTTGAGCACAGGAGATCTTTTCATCGCTTTGTATCTTCCTCTATTTCCTTTCATAAAGTATTACAGCTTTAATTGTATGGGTCTTTCACCTCTTTTGTTAAGTATATTCCAAGATACTTAATTCTTGTTGCTTCTATTGTAAATTTATTGATTTATTGATTTCATTCTCATCTATGGCATTGTTTGCACATAAAAATGGAAAAGATTTTTGTAAATTGATTTTATAGCCTTCTACTTTTCTATATCCATTGATTAATTCTAGTATTTTTCTTTCCTGAAGTGTATCATCATGCTATCTGCAAACTGATAGTTTTACTTCTTCTTTTCCAACTTGGATTCCTTTCATTTCTTTTTCTAAACCCTCTAATATGATGTCAAATACGATGCCAAATGAGAGGAAATGCTTTCATTTTTTTCCATTGAGTATGTTGGATGTGAACTTAATATATATGATCTTTATTATATTGAGATTTATTTGTTATTCCAATTTTATGTGGAGTTTTATCATAAATGTGTACTGATCTTGTCAAAAGCTTTCTCTCTATCTATTGAAATTATCATGTGATTTTTATTCTTGCTTTTGTTTTTGTGGTATTGATTTGTGTATATTGAACCTTCCTTGCATCCCTGAGATGCCTCTCACTTGGTCCTGTCAGATCATCCTTTTGATGCATTGTTGAATTCCATTTGTTACATTTTTTTAAAGATTTTTTTTGCATCTTCATTAGAGATGGTCTGTAATTTTCTTTCTTGGTGATGTTCTTAATCTGCTTTTGGTATTGGGAAATGTTAGCCTCAAATAAAGTGTTTGGAAGCATTCCCTGTTCTTTCTTTCTTTAGTTTTTTTGGAAAAGTTGGAGAAAAGTTGGAAAAGTTTGTATCAGTTCTTCTCCGAATATTTGGTAAAGCTCATTGTAAAGTCATCTGGTCCTGAGCTATTTTGAGAGTTAGGGTGGGGTGGGTGAAGACTTGTGATTGATTACCTCTTGAATTTCATTGTTTGTGATAGTCCTATTCAGATTTTTCATTTCTTCCTAATTCGGCCTTTATAGACTCTATATTTATAAAAACATGACATGTCCTTCATGTCCTTGGAGTTGTTCAATTTATTGGGTTATAGCTGTTCATAGTAGTTTCTTAAGATGTTTTGCATTTCTAAGCTACCCGTCGTAGCGTCTCCCCTTTCGTTTTTGATTCTAGTTATGAGATTTCTCTCTTTCTCTCTCTCTCGCTCTGTTTTTAAGTGAACCTAGTCAAAGATTTGTCAACTTTGGTTTTTTTTTTTTTTTTTTTTTTAAATACTCAGTTTTGGTATCACTGATTTTGTGAATTGACTTTTTGATTTCTATTTAATTTACTTCTGCTCAAATCTGTGTTATTTTCTTCTTTCTACTGACTTTTGGTTTATATTGTTCTTCTTTTTCTAGTTTCTTTATATACAAGGTTAGATTGTTTAATTGCAATTTTTCTTGTTTCTTGAGGTATGGCTGGATTGCAATAAGTGTTCTACTTAGTACCACTTTTACTGTATATCATAAATTCTGATTCAATTCTAATGACATCTTGCTGAATGAATGCTCTAGTGTTAGAACACACAACAGTTAGGTCCACTTGTCTATAATATCCATGAATAGAAATAAGAAGTAAGAAAGTTATAGAAGAACTAATTAATAATATTTTCAATATATCTAGCTTTCTTTATCCACATATTCCTCTTCAAACAAGTTATATATATATGTACACAAACATATATATATATATATACACAGTAATAATAGAACAATAAAATTAAATAAATAAGTAAACTTTGATACTCAGTTCTTCCGGAATATAGTGAAATATTCATATTTTTTCTAACAAAACTATTCCTATAAATTATTGAATCACATTTCATATTATTTGATAATTAGCTTATTTTATTATATGTATATTTCTTAGGGATATCTTAGTACAATTAACATGACATATAAAATTGCTAAAATTCCAATATTGCCATGGTGTAGTGAGTGGCCAGTTACATGCCTTCTCTTAACCTCAGATTTCCTATTTATAAAATGAGGACCATAATAAGCACAGTACCTTTTGAAATGTAACTTAGGTTTAGGCATGGTAAGGGATAAATAGTAATAACTAATAATAAAATAGAACAACTATAATAATTGACCACAATAAAAACTATGTGAATATGAGCTCTCTCAAAATATTTCATTGTATATAACATTTTTGGATCATGATCAACTGCCGATAACTAAAATCTCAAAAAACTGTAACCACAGAAAAAGGCAATGATTGACTCACCAATGTAGCATTACATTGAAGATAACTTGCGAAAGTATATGCAGAACACTTAGCAGAGTTTTGAGACATAATTTAACACATTTCTGGCTTTTCAATAATTTCATGGGCTCATATAAGATTTTTGGAGACCATTAAGGTGCTGGAGATACAGAAAGTAGAATTAAAAAAAAAACAAAACAGTTGTATCAGGTTGTATCTGTGATACCTTGCTATATATTAAACTTTAATATGATCTTTCTTAGTTTATATTTATGATTTTGATAATATAAATAGTTATTTTAAATGATTATAAAATGTGATATTGTTACTGAAGCCAAGTCTGCAGACCTTCTCTCGGAAAAGACCAACGATGGATGAAAGGAAATTAAGTTTATTATCTAGAGACACCAATCGAGGAAATGGAAGACCTGCTCTGTCTCAGAACCACTTTCCTGACTAAATGGGGCCACAGAGACTATATGGATGAAGTACATGTGCAGGGGAACAACGTGGGGAAGGAGGTCAGGTATTTGCAGTCCTCTGTGCTTATAGTCAGTGAGGCACACACACACAGATTTGCTAATTTATCAGGCCAATCACAGTCTTCTGATCTCAGTGAAGATAAACTCTTCAATTCATTGTCTGTGTCTTGCCCAAGTTTAGTTTATCTGAAACTTAATTATATGTTAATTAAAATGTAAAAGATTCCTCAGTTTTGCTGGATGGATGGTTAACTGGATCCCAATATACTGCCCAGTCACAATACCTAAAATGTTTTCTTATTTTTTTATTTATGACTTTCACAATCCTAAATTGATATCAAGAGTGATATGAATATTTAGTTCAACATAAAATGTAAACAACTGGCTTCCTGCAAGAATCATTGTAGAATGCATTGGAGTTAGAGAAAAGCAAGTCACTCTGAATTAGTAAAAAGTCTGAGGCAAGTCTACCTCTTTTGAATAAAGAGTAGAAAATATTGTTCCTCTCATCCTGGAGACAACATAAAGAAAAACAGTGAAAGAACCTCAAACAGAGATAAATTCAGTTCATGAGAGACTAAAGACTAGGAAGTAACAATGGGGAAAAAAGTGGTGAGGGGGATGGGGGCTTGACTGGGAGGCAGGAGATGCGGGGTGGGGACTATCTTTTCCTTCAGAGCCAATATTCTGTGAATTTCCTATTAGGCATAGCTTGGTTTGGTTTTCTGTGTGGAGGCCGAGCTATGCCACAAAAAAACAGATAAATCAAGTAAACAGGAAAATGTTTGACTCTAGAATGACAAACACAAGATGAATTTAAGGTATCCTCTATTGATGTAGAGAAAAGGATAAATAGAAATGTGGATATACGGAAATCATGAAAGAATGTGCTTTCAGAGGGCAAAATAAAAGTGACTTCCCAAGTCATAGAATTCTGTATTGCAAAATGCACATTTACTGAAACAAATCATTGCAATTATTTAATAATTACTTAGACCTGTATCCATGAAACAGCTTGATTTTTTGTTATTTATTCTGTAAAGGAGGGTGTGAGGTTCAATTTCTGTTATATCTTTAGAGAACAATGAGTCTAATCTTAATCAAAGTGTATTTTGTAAAAATTAGTAAAAAGATTGAAGTCTACAGAGAATGAACAATGAAAGCTCCAGGCAAACAATTTGCTATTGACAAAGGCAATTAAAAATAAAAAAAGAAAGAAAAGGAAAAATGAAAATTGGGTAGCAATTTCATTGAGAAGATAGATTAAAACAACAGTACAGTCTTATCTATCAAGTTTTAATGTTTTGAATAAAAATTTGAATCCAATATTGCACCATGCTTTTATTTTTAAAAAGGTAATATTTTTATGCCTGGTAATGTGCTGTATGATCTAGTCACTACATCACTGCATCCTCACATTAATTCTATGATGTCACTACTAAAATTATGTATGATTTTTTTCAGTGAAGATTGTGATGCACAGAGAGGTTATTTAATTTGCCTGAAATATAATTGTTGCTAAGTGATGGAGTCAGAATTAAACTTAGCAGTATACAGAATTTGTGTTCTTGTTAAATATTATAGCATTGCAAAAAATACTAACTGATTCCCTTTCCTTTTAAATTTACAAATGTTTCTGTAACTTGCCTTGAAATGGGGTTAAATGACATAAGACAATTAATCAATTTCTTTAAGATGTAAGCCCATAGATAGCCATGCATGTATCCCCTCTTGCTGAGACTGGCAAATTATAAATGTCATTTCATCAGCCTGGATCCCAACTTGAAGATGACGTAGAGCAGAATGACTACCAACCTGAGAGAAATCCATAGGATTAAAATCCATAGGATTATCAGCCACTAAGCATTTTTACACTTGATTGCTGCAATGTAACGTACCTTCTCTCAACTGATACCATTTCTGATACCAACTGATACAGCTGTTACCACTATATGTTTGAGTTTCCAATACATAGTATGCATTTAATTTGGATTTCCAAAACATAATATGCATATGTACAGTCAAATCACATTCAATATTTTATTGGTAGATACCTACATGAGACATAGAAGATACTTAATGACCTTTTTAAAATAACCTTTATTTGAAACAATCACATAAATTAATCATTATTAACTACACTGAATGTCAAGACCGTTATACTTTAGCTACTGACCAAAATTGGGGGGATAAAAACTCATATAATCTAAATCAGAAGGAGAATTTCATTTTACATAGTTAAAAATAGAATATTTAAACAACTCCAACAAAAAGATTAGTTTTGCAGCTGAGTTTCAGGCAAAAAAAAACTGATTCTTGTCTCTCATGTATTTTAACTTGGTTCTCCTTCATCTATCACTTGTACAGATATTGGTTTCTGTTCTTGCATAGAAAATAATTTGCTTTATCATGTTTTTTTTTCCATTTGAAAAGCTCCTCAGAAATGCTCTGC
Source organism: Solenodon paradoxus (assembly GCA_004363575.1). Taxonomy (NCBI): domain Eukaryota; kingdom Metazoa; phylum Chordata; class Mammalia; order Eulipotyphla; family Solenodontidae; genus Solenodon; species Solenodon paradoxus. The sequence continues at coordinate 1,416,805 of RJWH01000024.1, forward strand.
TTCATTCAGGTGCACAACTATGAACTATTCAACTGTGATATTGAGGATGAAATAGTATATGCAACCAATTTTAGTGAAAGCCTTCTTTTCGTCTAATACACACACACAGAACAACTTACTAGGCACACATATGTAGGCCTACCAAAAATAAAAAATAAATAAAACACTGATGCATTCATAATAGTCTTGCAAATAAATAGTGGTGAAGTTCCAGTTCCCAAGGGAGGAGAAAATTCTTAATAGTTCATCACTTCATAAATCCTTCAAAGAATAACTTTTCAATAACTATTAGTAATTTATAAGTTTTTTTCCTTATGGTAAATAATGACCATTTATAAGAGTATGTTGTCATTAACTAGAACTCTTTGATTTCATTTTCTCAAAAGGCAATTAAATCTATAATGACTATACCTCTACTGAATGATAATCTTATTTTAAAGAAGTACAACATCTCTGCGTTATAATTTTTTTAGTTACTAATATCTTTCCATATCTTACTTGCAAGTGGAGATAATCTTGTCACACAACTCTCATCAAACTAGGTAAGTATAAGAAATAAGAGGAACTTTGAAGAACATATCTTGAATAAAATGTATCTGGCACAGACTCTAAGATGTTTCTTATGGCATGAGATTTTTTTCCTGAAATACAGATGTAAAGACTGGAGAAGATGGGATCCTGTTAATGCTCTGAGAATTTCTGCAAAAGAATTGTAGTAGAAAAATAGATCATCAATGATAAACTTTGACTACAGTACCAGTTTTGATCCACCTACTCACCTATTCAGAGACCTAATTGCATGAGTCAGTAAATATAATAATGTTGAAATGACACTTAATTGAATTCTACTTAATTTATAACCAAATGCAAATCCTAACTGAAGTAGTTTCTTACAAGGAATTTCTTTGTAAATTGCAATTATGGTCATATCTTTTCTTTAGATTGCAAATAAATCTTATTTAAAATACAATCTGCTCTTTCATGGAAATGCGAATGCCACAATATACTGAAAATGTACCTATTTTTTCCCAAGAAAGACAACCTAAAATCAAGTTCAGCTCTTACATTAGAAGTTATTATCTAAGTCTATTTTCCTCTGAATTTATATTCTCCATGTGATATTTATTTTTCATTTAGTGTCATTATAATTCCAATTTAGAAATTTTACATCTTTAGGTCAATTGTTTCATTTAACAAACTCCAATACAACAAATCAATAAATAGAGTGGTAGCAGGTTAGTCAAAATAAAAGTTCACATTTAAGAAAAGAGCAAGCCTTTCACAAAGATGGTTCTGCAGGTGAAGAAGAAATTTCCTGACTCTTCTAAAGCTTAAGCCAAGACAATGGCATTTATAGCCAGGAAGACAGTGATGAAAGCCTCCACAGTTATGCACACAAACAAGAGCATTCATGTTTTACCCACTTTTTAGGGGCCCAAGACACTGTAGCTTTAAAAGCAACTTAAATATCCAGGGAAGAGCAACCTAGGAAAACGTAAGTTTGACCACTATATCATCATCAAGTTTCCTGACCACTGAGTTGGTAATGAAGAGGATAGAGGACAATACACTTGTGTTAATTGTAAATGTCAAGACCAACAAGTGCCAGATCCTTATCGCTGCAAAGAAGCTCTCTGACATGGAAGTCAACATAGCCAATACCCTTATCAGGTCTGATGGAAAGAAAACATCATCTGTTCCACTCGCTCCTAACTATGGTGCTTTGAATGATTCTACTAATATTATTAGTATTATCTGAATTGAATCCAGTTGGCTAGTTCTAAATATGATTTTTCATCATAAACATAAGAAAAAAAAATTAATGAAATAAGATAAAAGAAACAATACCGTATTCCACATTGAGCTAGAATGAAATAGCTAGAGTGATATAGAGTGCTTTCACTAGAAATGTATCTAATCATTATAATTCTCTGACTATTGTTTCCCTTTATGTCTATAAGAAATTTGTAGGTGGACACTACCTTTTAGTGCTGTATCATATTAACAGTGAGACTTTTTCACCCCGAAGTCACAAGAACTGAATGCAATGGAAATATCATAGATCCCCGTTTGTCATTCTGGAAATACTTTCTAAAAATTTAATTATGTAAATTTAATTTTAAATAATTCAGAATTAGTAGCTACTATAACATCCCTATTTTGACTCAAACAATTCCAGACTTTATGGTATACCATTCATAGCAACTCTCTGAGATCCAATTTCTGCATTAGTAAATATTCTGTGCATCATGCAAGACACATGATATAAAAACAATCGAAAGTAACTTGGTGAAGAATGAAATATATGTCTTTGTAACAGAATGTTACAATACTATCTACTCAAACATAGCTATTTCTGGAAGCTCAAGTAATTATATTAAAACTTTACCTGTATATTTGATGGTTGCTCTTATCGTTCTTTGTATTAAATTTAATTTATATTCTCATTCATTGGAGGGAAAGTTGACAGCAATCATCTTTCTATTCCTCTAATTATGGAGCCAGTAACCTAAAATTGAAATATCTTTCACAATCTCCATGCATGAATTCCATGAATTATTTGGACTATTTTTGCATATGTTTCATGCTTAGCCTCATAGAAGGGATTAAGAGCAACATAATTTGTGACCTGCCCACACAACAGAAGTAGTTGTCTGTGTATAGGTGAGCCTCAGAAGAGAGAACACCTCATTTATATTGTAACCTCTGTTTAATTAACACATTTATTATCTCATAAACATGTCTTATTTATTTATTTACTTCTTTGTTTTTATTTAGAACATTTAGATAACAAAAATTTAATCAAGAAATTACTGAAAAATACCAAGGGCTCCAGTCTATAAACTGAGGTGAAGTTCTGAATGTCAAGGCCCATGGAAATAGTCTTAAAGATGCTGAGCATGATCAGAAATTGATAAACAAAAATTTTGCTCTCTGTTTACATTGGAATCTTTTTTTTTTAGTATTTTTTTTTAAAGGAAAAGTACAGGTATAAATGAAGGAGAGCAGACAGACAGGAAGAGATAGGAGGAAGAAGCACCCATTTATTCATTTTATTTGCTCATCCTGGTGTCTCCCCTTGACCTTGGGTGGCAAACATGGGTCCTTGGGAGATATGGATTGCACTGAGTTGAGCCTTAATCGTTAAACCACCAGAGTAAACTACCTGAATAATTTTATTGCTAGAAGCTCTTTATATAGTATATTCAATATGTCATTCTAACATTTTCTGACATATATTTACTTTTATTTGCAGTCAGCTGTAATGTTATCACAGTTAATATTTATGTGGAATGCTGTCTCTTGCTACTTTCACTATTTTTTCTTTATTTTTGGCCTTTATCATTTTCCTATGAACCCATGTTTTATTACGTTCCTAATGCCACTGTAGCAAATTACCACAAACTGTGACTAAAAAGAACATAAATGTGCTATCTTATATTTCTTGAGATCATAAGTCTGAAATGAATCTCATAGTACTGAAATCAAGATGTTGACAGACCTATAATCCTTAGAAGGCTACAGAGCAAAATCTGTTTCCTTGCTTTTCCAGTTTATGGAGTCCATCTACATAGATGAGCTTGTAGCTCCTTCATGCTATCTTTAAAGTGACTCATTCCAATTCTGCTTTCATCGTCAAATCTTCTTTTCTTACAGTACCCCACTTACCTCCTCTTATTAAGATCATGTAATTACAATGGTTCTCTACTGCTAGGTTCCCCCAAAGATTTTGGGGATTTGGGGGTTCGGTTCAGGATCATGGAAGGAGTGACCCAGAAAAATGCTTTGAAAACCCTAGAGAGTTCATTTGCAACTTCGAAGCAGGTTGGCTTGGTAAAAGAGTAAGCCAGTCCTGGGGGAAGGACTCTTGGCTATTTTATAGAGGATTAGGGGTAGTTACATCTTAGAGGCAGGATGGATTTTCAGATTCTAGTCATGGCACTGCTGTCATTCACTAAGTCTGGAGACAGAGTCTGTTTACAAATTAATTAAGATGTTAATACAGACATTAGTCAAAACAATGAAGATCCTTATAAGAAGAGACTGAGAAAAGTACCTAGAATCTGCCTCTGCAGCCTCCAGGAAACACTGAGACAAAGGCAGACAACTGGACTGGAGAATCCTGCCACACACAAATGGCATCACCCATGCCTTTCTTGGGGTGGGGGCGGGAGGGCAGGGGAAGTGGGAGGTCTTTGTCTTATTACTCTACTAAATTGTAATTTCCAGTTTCTATCCGCATTCTCTAAGTTTCTTTGCCCACTTTCCTAGTTCAGCAGTCATTGGGGAAGTTAAAGAGTATTGCTCCTGTTATTTTAAATCCCAATCTTTCTTCAGTTCTCTCACTTCCAAAATATCTCCATTACTTGTCTTTCTCTCTGTCAACTGATCTGGAGCAAGACATCCACGTCTAGGAGTATGGGTTTAAGTTGCAAATTCATTGAACAAATGCAATTGCTGTTACGTGAAGGAGTAGCATTTCTTCATGAGGAAATGCAAGGTACTGTCTATATTTGATCATTTTCCAGTGTTATGTAATATTTATTTTAGAAAATTTCATCTAGTTTTAAAGTTATAGGAATCACCCACCACTATGGAAACTCATGCCACTCTTCCTAGAAATGTTTAGAATCATTGTTTGAGTTACAGGGATTTTCCCTTTTTCTTTATTTTAACTGTATTGATTTCAGATGTGCAATTTTTAAATATAAAATTTAACATTTTTACTATATTGAGGTAAAATTATTCCAGGTTAAATATTATTTCGTTTGATTTTAAGTAGGAAATATATAGCTTAGTAATAAAAAATTAAGCTTCAAGTAGTTAAACAAAATGCCTAATGATTATGATTTTATCACTCATATAATTTCATAGCTACTGATATGCTTTAACATGAAGTGAAACAGCCAAATAAAAGTTTATTAATTTTCTTTAATCTGAAAGGAATTTTACTTCATGAAACCAGCGATAAAATGTTCATATTTATACAACTTTACATTATCAGGACTTAAGTTTTAAGGTATAAAAATAGAAAAAAATTACTACTAGAATATAATCATAGTAACTTGCATTATTTTTCACAAAAAATGAGACTCTCATATCTGATCACAATCATTTATTCTCTTATTTTTTGTCATACTTCTCTGTAGATACAATATACTTTCCTACTCCATTGAATTGGGACTTTTGGACATTTGACATGCTTTGACTAATGAGGTATGAAAGATGTCATTTGTTACATTGGAGCAAAATGACCCAGATAGTCATGACTCATTCTAATTGAGTTCCAGAATCAGAAGACACGTAGAGCTGAGTCTATCTAGTCATGCACAAAAAAACACAAGACAGACTAGAAAATAATCATTGCAGTTAATCTGTAACTCTTACGTAATGTGTGCACTGAAGACTTGTATTTGTAAGTCACTGAGCTATTGGTGATTTCTGTTGTTATAATAGAATGACTAAAGCATCTGCTTCCTATATTTACTTGAGTATTTAAAAATTATAATTAATGCATGTTCCTTCCTACCCTAAAAGCTAAATAATAAGAATATTATTAATCCAAGGCATTATAAATGAGAATGTGGAGATAGGACATATATGAGTGCAGATAAATCACCACTAAAAATGAAATAAAATAAAAATTGTCCTCATATCACATCATTGGGTTACAATCCTTTTACACATAATTTTGAAAAATATAATAACATTAGTTCTTCCCCTTACATTGCAGCTGATGTTACAGAATATTTAGCGTCATTGGAAATTTTTGTAGTAAATCATATAAAGATAAAATAATGATCTCTCCCTGCTTTCGAATAATAATAACTTTTACTGAAAGAAACTCTCAAGCAGTGGAATAGAGCAAACAGTAAATTAGAAAGAGGAAGCAGGAAAAAACTGATCTATCTAATGTAAAATGTTTAGTTTAGAATATTTCAATCTGAAGATTAATCAAGCAGTGTTAGCTCAACTTTCTTTTGTAGTTCTTTTTGATTACCACAACAGCCTGCATCATTTAAGTATAAAAAGAAAGCTGCACAGTGTAAAAGAACAGATTTTGTATAAAACTTGAAGCATTTAATTTCTTGCCACTGACAAGCTCATCTAATTATGACCAGGCCTCTTTTTCCTCCAATATTATCTTTTGAAAAATTAGAAAATAATAGAAATGGTAAAACAAAACAATTGATATCAAACATCACATATGCTGTGCAACTTGGTTCCAAAATTATGAATTAAGCCTTACTAGAATTTCACAAATAAAGTTTACAACAAAATTTAAATAACTGAGAATAGTGGTTATGACTTATTATATAAGGTATAAAGAGTGTATTTTTGTCAATTGTATAATAAAAAATGAGCTTCTCATATCTGATCCCCCACTGGCAGTTCATGTACTCATAGATGAAAGAAATCGTATGATCTATTTGTATGCATTTCTACAGAAGATTTTCTAAATTCTCTAAAGAATGAGGACTCAGGGCATTTTGGAGAAAATGTCACTCTTTGAGGGACTGTATCTGAAATGATTTCACTTACACTGCTTTTTATCTCTACAAATAAGAGAAAGCAAGTAGCAACAAGTATTGTACTTCCCTCTGTAGGGTGGCAAATACAATAGTAAGAAAATAAATATCCTTCACTGTAAGATCTTTTCAGGTAGTGCTTACAATAGGTGGTCTTCCTCTGATCATTGGTTAGCTGCATTTAGGAAGAGTTCATTACAGTTCAGAAAAGAGACTTCTACAAATTTATAATCAGAGCAGAGTGAAATAACTCTACTAAATGTAATACCCTGAGAAAAACCTGAAAATATGAGAACACTAGAGTATCAGAGGTTTTTTTATTACAGGCAAAACCATAATTGTAAAGGAAAAATAAACAAACAGAAAAACAGACAAAACCACAAGTGATCATGTTCATTACATTTTTCCTTGAGGTATACTATGTCATTGTATGTACATTTTATAATTTATTTATTATGTATGGGAAGATGCAAACAAACATACCCATTGTTTCTGCATACTCATCAGGAAGTGTTGAATAATAGTAAAATATGTTTTCTTTATCTTTACTGTAGAAGGTTTTTCCCTTAATTTAACCATTCCGGCTACTCAGAGATTTGGAAAAATTGATCTGAAAATGATAAAGTAAACAGAGAGGATAAATATTTTTACTACTGAGTAATAAATGAGAGACATCCTATATTTGCTTGCTAGACTCCTGCTAGAAATTCTGAATTTATTATTTTCTCACTGTAAGCCTTCTTCTGTAATTTGAGAAAATCAGAACAGAAGCAAGATTGACCAACAAGTAATTACAGATTTAGGTTTTGAACCTTAATAAGTCAGACTATAGGGTGGATACAAAGAAAATCACAAAAAAAATTGCAGGATGTCATTTTTTTAATTTGTGTCACTAAAATTGCAGTTCAGATATAAATGCATTGAAACATATATTGTGTATATAAGTGTATAAATGCATGTATGCATGCATATACACACATGTATGTATATGTACATACACACACATAAATAGTCAATGAGCCATTTCCACTATGGCTAGATATATTAGCACAAGAAAAAAACAAGGAAATTTTGGACTTCAGTCAAATTTTAATTATAATAGATCTAGCAACTGTATACAGAATATTTATACAATGGCAGCAGAATAAACATTCTTCTCAAGCGTACAAGGAACCTTGCCGAGGATAAATTATCATAGGCCATAATGTAAATCTTAGCAAATTTAAAGCCTGAAATCATACACAGTATCTTCTCATATCACAGAGGAATGAAACCAATATCAACAATAAGGAAAAATGAAACTGTTCTAAACATATGAAAACTATGGAAAACTAATGACCAACAAAAATTTAAAGATTATACATATGCATGCATATATATATTAATATGTATATTACATACACACATATGTTCTCAATTTGTAAGAAAAAGACATTAGAAAAGAACATAAATTTTTTAAAATATAAAACCAAAAAAGCACTAATTCAAGAAAATGTCTAATAAATCATTAAGGGAATGCAAAAAAAACACATTACAATATTTTCATTACTTTTTCTAAAAATGTTGTCAGGTAAAACTAAGTGAAGTAAAGAGAGAATTCATATTCAGCTGGTGCAAATATTAACAAGTAGAAACCATCTTCATACAGTCTGAAGTTATTTCATAACTGTTAAAATATATGTATCACAAAATATTAGTCTATTGGTTCACATTTATAGTTTAATGAATTCTTGATTGTTGGCCTCCATTCTAAGAAGACATTGATGTTGTTAATATTTTGAATATAATTTCTCCTTAAAATTCACAGCACAGAAAGTCCAGTCCCAACTGAGTAACTGATAAAACTTATATTTGTCTTAGGTAGTGTCTTAGTTCACTTGGGCTGCTATAACAAAATACCATAAACTGGGTACATTATAGACAACAGAAATTTATCAGAATTCTGGTAGCTGGAAATCCATCATGGTGCCAGTATTGTCAGGTTCTGGGGAGAACCTGTTTCCTTGTTTATAAATATCACTTTCTAGATGCAACTCACATGGGTAAAGGAGGAGGAAACTGTTTTGAGACTTTCACATGGGCACTAATCCTATGAATTGGGAGCTTCCTCCTATGAAATTCCCACATCCCAAAGACTCTACTTCCTCTAATACCAACATCTGTGTGGGTTAGAGGGGAAGTTAGTATTTTAACATCTGAATCTTGCAGGGACACAAACATTCAGATCACATCAAGTGGACTTGTTCAATAATATTTGTAGCAAAGTTTTTTTTTAAACAGTAAATATTGGGAAAAAGCAAAAGCATTATTATCTAGGAAAATTGTATATGCTGTTATACTAATCAAAGAAATTAGGTATCCATGTATGCCTTAAACTTCTATGTTATGATGCAATGTTCCTTCAATAAAACTAATTAAATTAAAATAATTAGAAATATGTAACAAAACACATGCAAAATATTTATGTAAACTGTAACAGAACATGCTACTATAGCTGATACTTATTATTCTATCAAGATAGTCTCATAAAAGATGCCATATTTTTTCTTAAAAGTTGAAAAACTTTTGGTAAGATCCCAACCAAAGAACATACAAATTTATTTCAAAGTAAATATCTTCCTGAAAATTTCAGTGTATATTATAGCTGTGAAACAAATGAGTTGTTTTTATGTTATATAAAGTCAACACTTAAGAGTCAGACATTTATAGATAGATAGGTAGATAAATAGATAGACATAGATATGACTCTCGAGTCAGGAAATCCTGAACTCTTAACCCTTATCAACTCAGTATCAATAATTACCCAATCATTATAAACAGAGGCCACCTAGTTAACAATTGCACTAGTTTTCAAATAAAATCTAAGTTGGTTATAATTTTAAATGCACAGACTATGGCAATTGTGATCCAGCTAGATCTAAATATCATTAAGGAAGAAACTACCTATGAACATGTTAAACACAGACATCTTTCCTTAGGCAATTCTTACTTTGGTGTTGCCAAAATAATGGAAATAAGATGGGAAAATATATTCTAAGGTTTGCAAAATATATGTGAAAGTTTGCCTCTCTGAGCCTAATTTGTACTGGGCATTACTTGATTTCCATGGTTTGGTAGTTAGAATGTAAGCAGTAATATATCCTGGGATTGTTTGAGTCAAATCATGTTTGTCTATGCTGTATTATCCTGAGACCTTAAGTTGTCAATTTTAGTGTCAAGATGAGTGCTACTTTCTGGCATCTCCTGGGTTTTCTATCCTCTGGGATTCAGTAACACTGAGCTAATGATTTCTAGGAAATTTTTTCTAGTCTGCAGAGCAATGTTAAAAACTAAAATGAAAATGCTGTGATTATGCCTCTCGTCTTTGGTAATCAAGACTACTTAAAGATATATAAAACCACCTAAATAACAAAAATGAAGACTGAAATATGAAATAAAAACAAAAACATTATCCCACAACCAGGAATGCTTCAAACTATAATGGAAGAATGGCAAACTGGAAAGAACCTCACTGGTGACATATCTTACCAGCCCTAGACAGCTGAATTCTGGATTTTCAATTGAGCAACTTAAATCTTATCAGCTTAAGCTCTTATTATTTAATGTTTTATTTACTTTTTCGCTCATAACACAATCTACCCCAATTAATACAGAATTATATACCTGCACATGGGTTATTATAAACAATGGTATTTTATGTACAAAATGATACATTTAATAAAAATGTGTGGCATTAACTTAGTAGCTATCAAGAACTTAAATACTATAAGCTGACACACCGATGATCTTTATTGTTTTTTAGAAAAATATTTGATCCAGCTTTTGGTCAGAAGTACGATGGTGCTATATGATTTGAATGTTTACATGTGTCCTCAAACTTTGTATGTTGTAATGTAAATCCCGAAATGTGATGGGTTAAGAAGGTATAGCCCTTCAGAGGTGTTTCTGTCATGAGAGTGAACACTTGTGAATGGGATAAGGGATCCTATAAAAGAGACTCCGCAGAGTCCCTTGTCCTTACCGCCATGGGGGGATACACATCTGTGACCTGGAAGTGATCACACTGACATCGTCATCTTGGACTTCCAACCTCCAGAATTGTGAAAAATAATTGTATTGTTGACAGGCTATGCAATTGATAATACTTTGTTACAGCAGCCCAAATGAACTAAGACAAAGGGGAAAGTAGAACCACATACTTCATTGTAAAGTGAAAAGCTAAGCAATTTTTAGAATATTGGTCCATGTTGATTGCTTGCATCTCATTTTTTGCAAAATCCTAGAACCAGTCAGTTTGTAAACAGACATGGAAGTCTCATGCCTGCTCACAGGGTGATTTCAGTCCTACAGTCTGATTTTGGCAGTTCTAACACAGTCACACATAGGATTCTAAATAGAAATAGAAAATCCCAAATAGAAAAAATAATAATCTGGTTCACCCTTGTGGCTCAGTCAGTTGAGACACTGGTGTATAGACCAAGAACAGCCCAAGAACAGCCCAAGAACCTGGGTTCAAGACCTAGGACTGTGGTAAAATACAAAATGAACAACTAAATAAGTAAAGTTCTTCCTTCCTTCCTTCCTTCTTTCCTTCCTTCTTTCCTTCCTTCTTTCCTTCACTGTTTTTTGCTTTTTTTCCTCTTTTCCCTGCCTTCCTTTAACACATTAAAAAAAAATCAAGACAGAATAGAGATCACTGGTTCATTTTGACTTTATTAACATAATGATACCTCATCAAATTTTAAGTAACTGTATAATAGCTTGTTCCGTATATTAGGGGTCAGTACAGCAGCACATGGCCTGATTTAAAAATGTTTTTGCTTCAGATGGTTTCAAAACAGCTACTTCTCAGGTAATGGTAGGGCATAATACTGAGACAAGTAAGTAAATAACCAGGGTCTTTAGTTAGTAAATATGTCTACATGCTTATTGCCTGTGGCTATTTGTTGACAGATATATCCAGAAAGCAAGAAATTGAAGTTTATTATTTTTATGGGAACTATATTGCCAAAGAGACAATGAACAGTAATTCTTGGACCCTCAGATATGGTCTACAGGCAGGACAAGATTATAAAGTCTATGCCAAGGCAGCCATTTATTATTCAGTGCCCACTTCAGATTCAGTCATGGAGGTAACTGAGCATCCAAAAAATAGAGATATGGTCCCTGGAGGATGATGGTGTAGAGAATCTTCACAGGAAAAAAGCAGATAGTGAGTGTACTATGATCTAAACAAGGGAATTCTTTTCCTGTCACAGAAAATGTTCTGCTCTATTGGCTAATGGAATTTCCTAGGTGCTAATGACCACTGACTGCTCTGTTTCACATATTCCTCTCCGCAAAATATGTCTCTCTAGATGCATTTTTTTTCTTTTTCTCTGTGTTAAGTACTAATATCATGGCTTTCATTATTAGTTTGCAAGACCATAAGAAATTCTATACTTTATGACTCAGGACACTAAATATCATGAGATTGATGACCTCAAAAAAGTCATCACTTATTCCAACAGCAGAATAGGGATTAACCAAAGCATCAAACAGAAGAGAGAAAACTGAGAGTGCGTTCACAGAAAGATCCAAATGTACTTTCAGAAATTCAAGTGTAGTACCCCCTAAGTAACCTCTGGCGAACCTCCCCTCAATTCTGCCAGTTGTAGAAACAGCATTACACCGAAGACACAAGATTTTCTGTTTCTGTAGTTTGCTGACTTGTTCACGCATGAATATTCACTTTCTAGCTTCCACACCTCATTAAACAGAATTTTACATATCAAATGTCCACAAGATCATAAACTTTGAGCTAAAGCAGTAAATGGATGGGGTCTTATTTGGGGAAATGAGAGCAAACATTTCCAAGTAGGTTATGGTCGAGATTGCTAATTATATCACAATATCTTCCTCATTTTCCTCTGTTATAAAAGTTCAGAATTTTATCTGGGTTTGTGCCTGCCTAAATGAAGAGTCCATTTCTTAGTTTTCTTAGCAGCGGATATAGTCATTTGATAACATTCTGACCCACTGTAGGTAAGCAGAATTGATTTGAGTAACTATCAGAATGCATGTCTAAGTGAAGGGAAAATGTCCTCCTTTTCTGCCTTCCTGACGTTGTATAGTTACAGGATGGGTCCTTGTTTTCTTGAGAAGATTTACTTTTCTCAAGATGTGGCATGTCATGGTTTCACCAGAATTCAATTCAAGAGAAAACAAGTATAAATTTTCATTGGCAAAACAACACTGTGAAAATAAGAGTCAAAGGTGGGATGAGTTTGCTTTATAGAGTGATTTCAATTAGAAAAGAGCTTACAATGATACCTTTGAAAAGCAGTGGAATTTTTCACCCTCCACCACCACATGGAAGCCAGTCAAATCTCAAATCACTATCCGACAGATTTCTCAATGAAAGGACTCATGAACATGTATGGGTTAAACAGAAGAAAACAAAAGAACCCTGCTACCTTCCATTCCAGAAGTGAAGACATACTAGAAACATGAGATATATTGCTCTCTTACCCAATAATTCCAAAAAAGATAAAATAAAATAAATTATGTATAATATATATACATATATATATATATGTATATATATATCCATTAAGGCTACTACACTAGAGAACTTCATCTAGGAAGAGAATACTGACTGAGTTCCATGCCCTTGGCTCCATGTAGTTTTCTCCCTGATTGCTCACAAGAAATAAATGTTTTATATAATGAATTAGGTTCACCAAAAGGTGAATCTTGCTATTTTTAATTGAAAAGTCTCCTTCTGAAAGACTCCCTGACCTTTAAATGAATTAATAGAACTCACTTTGTGTGACTTTTTTCTTTTTTCACCCTTTTCTCATTCCCTGCTCAAGGTTAACTGCTTCCTAACAATATAGGGACACAAAGCCTGGAGTGACCACATTCATTTGATTCATAAGTATTAACTTCACACCATAGATATGACAGAGCAGAAGGGTAGAAAGATCTTGGTTCTTGGACTGTCTGCATAACTGCCATACCCAGTCATGGAAGAAAAATATCTAGACATGAGGAAATTAAAAAATAATAAATTAGTGTTTTTTGTATTTTTCAACAAAACAGTAAACAGTATTTTTATTGTTTTTTCATGATTTGAATAACTTCTGAAGAAGATGCTTAAGAATGACCACCAAGAAACATCTACTCAAACAACTCTACATCAGTACATATTTGTAAACTTCAGCAACCATTTGCTTAAATCATTTATTTAATGTATGTAAATGAGGTATACAGGAACCCTAACACTATTATTACAAAGTTGTTTTCAAAAACATATTTTCATTAATGTATGTTAAACATTAGACATTAAACATTAAACATTAAAAACACATTAGTGACTATTACTAAGGTAATACGTCATCAGAATTATAGTATTAAATTTGAGAGGATTTGTGTGTGCATTTATATTTTTTCTCATTTAATTAAATGTGTGGTGTTCTGGCTATTAATTTTAAATGAGTTCCAAAAATAGAATAAAAATACGTGACTAAGCAAAGATATTTTCATTAAAATATGTACTTTTCAAGGAGTAAATAATTACTTAAAGCATACATCGTTCTTACATCTTCCCTCACTCTACTTCATTTCTTCTTTGCCTGACTACACTTTTTTCCTTTGTTTTTCTAGACTCAGATTCTTAGAAATCCCTGATATGCCTTCAGGGTGATAATGAATCTATGTCCGTATGAATAGTTGTAAAAGAACTGCCAATAGCAGTGGTTATATTAAAAAGAAAGCTTAAATGCAGTACAAAATACAATTTTATATAAAACTCAAAGGCTTCCGAATTTTTGATTTAGATAGTTCATCCTCAAATAGGATAGGGCAGAGCAGTTTAATGAGCAACATTTGGAACAAATACACTATATAATTCTCCCTTTTTCTCACCCAGAAAATTCATGCTGCTGGTTTTTAAAGTTTTTGTGGTTTTCAAATGAAATTATTTTTGGGAGTTCAAGTAAGTTTTTAAAACTTACTCAGAGATTTTAAAATAATAATATTAGGGCACTATATGTATATGTATATCATATGTTCTTATTTCATTTGCATCTACATATATTGATTGGGTACATATACCTATTTTGTAAAAAAGGATCCTTGGGGAGAAGATTTTGGTAGCAAAAAATAAATATAATTGGGGATTTTTCATAATTCTCCATGACATACCTTATAAGGATTATGTCATGGAGTTACGAATCTAGAAATTATGGAGTCATAATTATTAATGTAGATGCACAATATTAAAATTAAGACCAAATGTCACATAAAATTTAGTAGCATATTTCTTAAGAGGATGGGATTCTTAATGTTTTTAAGTGAATGAAATTTGATATGTATAAATAAGGGTAAGAATTTAAGAAAATCTCACTTTTAAGACATTCAAATATAAATATGTGCCAGAGATAAATTCTTCCTTGTTAAGATTTATTGTATTTATTTTCTCATTTTGCACCACAATATCAGTCCTGTGAATTTTGATAGCAAAAATTTTTAAAAATTTCTAATTTTGTGTCATTGTTGTTAGGCCACATTTTGTCTTGAAATCATAACGCTTATATGTATATACCTGTATGAATTTGTGTTTGTTATTATGTTTTACTTTATTTTAAGTAAAGTTGCAGTCAGGAACAGAAGTGAACAGAGGCAGGAAGACAAGAAGAGAGAGAAGAAAGAAGTTCTTTATTTCATTTAATTGTTCACTTGGTTGTTATTCCTGACCCAGGATGAAAACCAAGATCCTTGGAATGTATATGGACTATGAAGGCTGGTGTCTGAACAAGCAGCCACACTGCCAGAGCCCACTTCTTATTTTTTTAATAGAGCATGTATTTTGCATTTACTCCATTAATCTGATAATTTTAACCCATAATAATTGCCTCTTAGATTTTAAAATTGTATATATATTTATTACATATAATACATTTATAATTTATATTATATAATTATATATAATTATAATTAATTCAACCAGTAAAATATTGTTCTCTTTATCAGCTTGATGTTAGGAGAAATACCTACAGCTATAGATTGTCTGCTCTTAAAATGCCTCCACCATGACCTATTTGAAATGAGCAGCTATATTATTAAAGTCATGATAAATTAAATGAGACAATTTTAAATGATTTAAATGACCCATCTTGTTATCCATATGCTCTAGTATAGGTGTTAAACATCTCTTTTTCCGTATTCTTTGAGTCTGATTTTATGATTTCATTTCCATAAAGACTAGTCATTTTGCCCTTTGTAAAGCTCTGTAGCCAAAAGGTTGTCTGCCTCATTTCCATTAATAAAAAGGACGTGCTTTTAAAGTTTAACTAGATTATCTTAAGGGCAAAAACTGAATTGAACTGTGTTTTACAGTTAGGTAGATTTCCAGCTCAGAATGATTGATTGTTCAACAAATATGAATGCTTTAGATTACTTTTGTGGTTTTGCTGTTTCATTATTTTTAATTATCAAAATTAAATAAAATGTTTAATAAGCCGTGATTTTTAAGTCAGAGCTCTGATTAAATGATTTAATTAAGCAAAATCTAACAATGTGTCACATGAATAGTTTATAAGTATAATCTTCCTGTTGATATAGTTACGTATTTGTTGAGATCTATTACGTATATGCATATACACACATTGCAATTACATTTACTAATAGGAAATAGCAATGACTAAATTGAGTTATATTCTGTAATAATTTAATTTAGACAAAAAACCTTAAAAATCTTAGCTCAGGACTTTTCACATAGTAATTTCATAAAATGTGTGAATTCTTAATCTTTTCTTCATCACAAACAGTTTGAGTCCTACACCACTAGCCTATTTGTAAGGATATATTTTACTTACTTGACGAACACAGGTAATTTATGTAGGTTGGCCTAGTCTTTATAATAAAATTCTTTATCATACTTTATCACACCTCATTTAGCACCTTAGCTAAAGTAAGTAAATGGATATGGGCATTTCTATGAGGTTGTTAGATTGATGATTGAGCCAAAGGAAAGTTAAGCTGGTTTGTACTTTGGCATTGCCATCATTATCATCAGTGCAGCAAATTTTTCCAAGTCCTCTAATGGTTACCTGCTCTTGCCTTGTGATTAGAGTGGGAGGTGGGGTCTTGAAGGTCTTCTATTTTGCTGCTGCGTTCTCAGCTTTCAGTTCTACAAGTCAAGTGTACCCCAGATAGTGTCATCTTCATACTTATTGCTCTCCTGCATGGATAGAGAATTAGTGATGCAGTTTGTGGTAGACATAGGAGTATTATCTAGGTAAAGCTGTAATCTTAGAGGAGCCCAAGTTCCTTGGGGTTAACATTATTTTTAGCCTTCTCTTTGCTTGGTATATGTATATACATATATACTTTCATGTATATATGTGTATACACACAGTGGGAAAAAAACAATCATTCATTAAAAAGGAAGAAAATCCTGCCATTTGTGACTACATAGATGGACATTGACATCATCATGCTAAGTGAGATAAAGCCAGACTGACAAGCAAAGTAATGAATGATCTCACTTACATACTGAATCTTAAAAAACAAAACAAAATCTACTCATGTATACAGAAAACAGTTTGATGGTTGTCAAATAAGCCATGGGACATAATGTACAGAATGGTGACTGTAATTAGCAATATTGTATTTTCCTAAGTCACTTAGAGAGTAGATCTCAAAAGTTCTCATCACACATATAAGCTGTAATTGTGTGCAGTGATAGATGTTAATTAGACTTGCTGGCTGTCAATTCACAATATATATCTATATCATGTTGCACACTTAACACTAAAGCCATGTAATATCCTAATTATATCTCAATTTTAAGTTCATTACAAGGACATTAAACTAAAATTAGATATTCTAAAGTGAAAGGTCACTGGTACTGTGCTGGTCCCCAGCAGTTGCCAGTTAGTTGCCCACTGAACATTTAAGCTGCTGAGGGAGGCTTCCTACAGACTTCTGCTTGGGCCCCCAGATTTTTCTAAGGGCACTCAATGGAAATTTAGAGAAAAAAAGCTTTGTAAATATTTGGGGACCCTTATCTTTTATTTAGTATCCCCAGTTTTTTCAAACTCACATGACAGTTCAACCTTGGCTTTAACAAGTTTTTGCACATTTAGTTGAATTCTTCTAGTTTGTTTTTAAGATTACTGCTTTCTCCTATACTCTAGCAAAGCTGAAAATACCCTGCCTGTATTTTAAGGGCTTCTCCCTCCAGAAATCAGTGTATTTCATTATCCTTTGAAGTCAGTTTGCTGATGTGTTAAAGATAAATTATGATTTTTTTTAGGTTAATGTTTTTATTTTTGTTTTCTCCTAGATAGGTTTCAAGCAACATTATTTATAGTCTCCTATGCCTAAAATACCTTTTAGTTTTCTACTTTTTCTCTCATTTTAGTTATTCGGCTATGATGTATTTCATGTTTTTTGTCATACTTCTGCTCAAAGTAGATGGAATTATTGGATCCATGAGTGTGACCATCAGAATAATGGATCTCCCCTAACATACCCAAGTCTGCAGGAATTGTTAATTTTGTGTTACGTAGAAAAGGATAATTAACGTTGCAGATAGGATTGAAATTGCTAATAATTTGAATTTTAAAGAAGGATGTTAGTGTATATTATCCATGATGGTCAATAAAATCATAAAGCTACTTCATAGTGGAAATAGGGGCTGCGGAGGGAGGAGATTAAAACTGGGAGACAAATGCCATTGTCAGAATGATGCAATGTGAAAAAGTCTTGACAGCCCATTGCGAGCTTTTAAGATGGAAGGGAGACAGCAGCCAAGAAATGAAATAAGCCTCAAGATGCTGGAAAAGGCCAGAAAACTGATTCTCTTCTATAACCTCCCAAAAGAAATGTAATATAGCTGACAGCTTGATATTAACCCCAGTGAGATCCATTAAAAAACTTCAGACCTTCAGAAATTAAGCAATAAATTTGTGTCATGTTAAGTTTCAAAGTTAGTAGTAATTTGTCAGCAATAATATACAACTAATCCATTGGGTTTTTAGTTTTCACGTACGTCTGTCAATAAATGCATTCATTTTTATAGCTAATATATTTATTCTGAAATCAAATGTTTCTCATTCTCCTCCATGCTCTCATAATCTTCTAGGATTCCCATCATCCATTAGTGTTCTATTCACGTTTTCATTGTAAAAAATTATTATTCTTTGTAAAAAATTATTTCTCTGTGATCTATGTGAAAAGTTTCTTTTGCTAAGTCATTAAATGCAGTGATCCTTATTTTCTATAGTATTTCAATAGTATATAATTTTTTTTATTTCAGATCCCCCAAGTATTTTTATTTCAGATATTATATATTTTATCTTTAATAGTTTCTCTTCTCATTGTATGCATGTTTCTTCTGTTTTCCTGACCAGATGGAGTGAACTTACAATACATATATTATTGACCGTGTCTATCTTTTCTATCATCTAGGTTATTTTTGTGTCTGTTATTATAGATTTGTTTTTTATCCTAGTTATGGAACTGTTTTCCTACTTATATGGATGCCTAGTGATTTTTTTAAATTGGGTGTTATCCATTGTGATTATTTTTCTGATTGATGATAAATTGTGTTATATTTCTGAAATTATCACTGGAATTTATTTAGTTAGTTTACTTTTAACCCATTTGCTCTTTCAAGGATTTGCCTTTAAACTTTGTTCGGGATGGTCCAGGACAGCCTTTAGTCTAGCTCTAATTCTACCTCCTGAGTTCTCTCCCTCCTTGTAACAGCCTCCTCTCAATTAGGCTGCCTGTAAATCTACTTATCTAAACTTCTTTCAGCCTCTTCCTCTTAATGTAGCAAACCCACCAAGTTCCATTTCAGTTCACCAACTCTGTTTTATAGTATGGAAATTCTCTCTGGGTGATAAACTAGACCAGTGGAAAACTCAACTAACTTATTTCTCTATTCTTAAGATATCAGTTTCCGATGGTCCCCTTTTGTTTTTGTTTTTTGTACTTGAAGCTCTTTGTCATATATTGCACTGATTGCATATTTAAAGAAGGTCAATTTCAACCCCTGTCAATACGTGTTGATAAAAGACCACAAGTGGAAATCTGTTTTTTGTCCTTGTATTTACTAAAGGAATATAAAATAATTTTAAAGTTTAAACAGAATGACATCAATATTTAAAAAAAAAAAACAAAACCCAACGACCTTTAAATGTTACCAAAAACCTTAATTTCAAAGTTAACATAATGGTTATAATTTTTTTACTCAAATCTAGATAAAGAGCTGGAGAAATGTACTATTCTAGTGTGACACATATATGCTAATTTATGTCACAGAATATATTATACTAATAAGCCCCAAGAGTATCTCTTTCCCAAGAACAGAAATGATATACTGTGACACTAAAAAAGTATTGAATTATGAATGTGCAGAAAGTTCACTTATTCTCCTAATAATTTAGACCATGTATATGTAAATCGACAAGTTCTATTAATATTAATTATTATCTAAATATAGAAAAGTAGCGAGACATCAGCAAAAGTACAGCATGGTGTAACTTTAATAGCTATAATGTACTATATAAAGCTGTAAATAGCTACTGCTATATTAGATTAATAGACATAAAGACTAAAATAGCCAACTGTAAATAAATTATGTTTAAAGTCTTATTTATAGACTCCTGTTATTAAGGAAATGAAGACAAAATAACTACTTCAGGAATACCAACTGGAAATAAAGAGTATTATTTTAAAAACAAAAATAAGTTTCAGCTTTTTTTAAGTTGTATTAGACATAAATATTACAGAATGTTTACATAGACAATTACTAAAAATATGATCTTACAGAACTGACACATTGGTTTTGTAATGGTGTCTCTTATTTTTCTCTGACTTAAATAATCTTGAATATTATAAAAACATAAGCTCAGATATTCTCAGTGTAGGCAGAAAAGGCTAATTGTCATAAGAAACATTTTTCTATGAATTTTGATAACATTCTTATAGACAAAAAAATCCTTAATTTGTTTGAATATTTCTGTACTTCTCAATTTCATCATGACTGTCTATGAACCAAAATAAAGAGATACTAAAACCAACTCACCAGAAATGTAAAAAATTATTCTACTTTCTAGACGTTAAACCAAAATTATATCCTTAGTGGAGTCTTGGTATTTAGGAGACATAAAGCTATAGTATCTAATGGTAATCCCAAATAACTTAAACACTTCCCTCTATCTGTAAATGTTTCTGATCTTTAGAAATGTCTAAAGAATTGCCACATATTTAGTAGAATTACAAGCCTAAAAACTCACCTGAAGAAGAGTAAATGATTCATTCTGACATAGATCTTAATGAAGAGTATGATGTTTCTTCTTAATATTAATCAATTTCACTTTTGTGTTCATGGAATTATTTATCTTCAGTTAAATTCTAAACATATTACTGAAAGAAAATATATGTTTTCAGATTATTTGAAATGAAATTAGTAACATTACTTTGGAAATCCTGAGGCAGGGAGTTGTAGAGAGGTGAGGAGAAATGTTTTCAGGCGAAAAATGAAGAATCTTCTCAAACTTGAGCATTTTTTCAAGGGCCAGCCTTGTTTCTTTGAAAAAATCTAATTTGTGAGTGATTATTTGATAAATAATTTCCCTTTAGGATAAAATTCCAGATAAAATTCCCATGCCGATGGCATTATTTGAGGAAAATGGCAAGCTTCAATAACCAAAATGTATCATCAGAATTACAAAGAGTTTTATTATTTATAAATATCATTCTTATAGTTTCCCATTTAATTAATAAAAATTTGCAGCCTCCATCTTGGGTGTGTTTTCACTCAATGTCTTGCATTTCTCCCTCTGGAGAAAGCATGCTTTCATGTTAGAATAGTCTTACATTAAAGGGTTTTTAGGTGATGTTTGAAAGTAATCATGAGAAATCAAGTGAAATTAATAGAAACTTTAATCTTTAAAGCCAATTTCAGTATTTACCTGGGAGGTGGGACTAAGAACAAGGTACCTAGTATGTGAGTCCAGAAAGTTGTAAAAATTGACCTTTATTTTAAATTTTGGGTGAGGCAGAACAGTACTAATGAATGAGTCTATAACAAAGCATAGTTAAAAACAGGAATCTGGTTACTCTGACATTCTGATGTAAAGATAAGAGATAAGGGAGTCCATTTACATTTCCTACTTTTAATTGCAATATTTTATCTCCTTGGCTAGGAATGTTCTATGTATGAGAAATGCCAGAACTTGATCTCAAGAATTCTTTATATCAAATAAAGCAGATTCCTTACTATCATCTCCTGGACCATTAAGTTTGTCCAATAGTTTGACTTCAAGGAGATGATGGTTTCTGATTTCCTCTTCTGAAGGCAATGAAAAGAAACTTTGCAAGTCTCCTTCCATTTCAGCAGGTGTTTTTCTAGCCCTTTGTTAGTCAATGATCTGTGACAGAAATTCTTATCTTCTGTTTTTCCTTCTACAGTGAGAACTTGAAATCTCTAGCTGACACCAGAGATATTAGTCCTGCTAAGAAAAAGGAGTAGCTTGCAAGTGACTCTTTCTACCCAGTTGTCTCTCGAAGTTTGCAAATTTCCAACTCTCAATCACTATGCCAGTTAAACTAATCCTCAGAAACTAAGATTGTAATGTTTTTGCTTTAATTTTGGATACCTTTTGATATATCAATAGATCACTAATACAACCTGTAATTGATCATCAAGACATTCAGGTAAAGAATTAAGAGACTTCCCAAGTGAGGCAATCAATGATTGTTAGATATCTTACTTGTCAAAAAAATCCACACCTTCCTCCTCATATCGCTTACCAACACACACCAATTAATTGGAGTTTCAGGGGAAAATGTTACTTTCACTATTTGTATCAATGAATCTTGATTGATTTGAGTCAATTAAATTAATTCCATTTCTTTATTGATTGAGCTTTTCACTGTTTCCTCACACGACCAAGAAAGGCTGAGAAGAATCTCTGGGGTCTTTTTATAAGGGCACATAGCTTCTTCATTAAGGCTCCATTCATAAACCTGCCCCACCCTCCTCATGTTTGAATAAGGTGTTAAAAGGCCCCACCTCCAAATACTTTCACATTTTGAGCTGGGATCTCAACACATTCATTTTAGAAGAACATAAACATTCAATCCATTGCAGTGAGTATTTCTCTGAGGTTTTTAAAAAAATAAGGGAAATTTCTTTCAATAATAGCAAACACATGTAAAATTTTCTGATTTTTTAGCTGTACTTCAACAGATAATTCTAGATAGTCCAAAATTAAGAAATAATGACTAAGAATTCTTACTGTGTTTTACATGGCTGGAGAAGAACCACTGATATAATAGGCAATATTAAAGGGCGGTTAAGAGAACTGTTTCTGGAGTAGGACTTAGCATTCAAGTTTTCATTCCATCATCTTACTGAGTGATATTTTCAATAAGATAATCCTTCTGCAATTCAGTTTTCTTATCTATGCAATAGAAACCAAATTGGAACATAAATCTTGGGGATTGTTGTGAGGATTAATGAGGCGTATTATCTGCTACAATTATAAGTACCTGGTACAAGATTGGCTCTTAACATTACAAGTTATTAGTAATTTATTATTGTGAAAGCCACATCAGCCTCCATAGAAGACTGATATTTGAGTGAGAAATATTTCTTCTTCTCTTTTCCCATGGATAAACAAAAGCAAATAAACATGTCTTCATATATTAGTGGCTTAATCAGGTTTGGTGACTGAAATTAAGTTCACAGAGATGGCACAATAAAGATTCAATTTAAACATTGCACTTGTTACTTGTGCAAATTTGTTCTATTTTTGCTTATCATTGTTTCTTAAACATCACTCAAAAAATGAAGCATAATTTTTTAAATGATGTATAAATCTGGTATATGCAGACAGTAATATACAATACTATGCTTTTCAGACAATTTAAGACAACTGTTCAACGATTTACTTTTAAAAAGCAATATGTGTGTGGTTATTACAATTTGAATTTTAGGAGCTTAAAGATCTACAGAACAAATGAATATAGTACATTACATTTCCTTCTTATTAGAAGGCAAGTATTTAACTATTAAATATTTAAGATATGGTTAAGTGACTAATACAGTCATTAAGTTTGATTGCTATGACCTGATAAGTTAAAAATGCTAAATATATGGATGATTTTATAATTAATATAATGACTAAAATTGGTGTAATATTTAATAAACAGTATCACTAGAAAACAGTCATATTTACTTATGAATTTATCTCATATCATGCATGTTATCTTTTATAAGAGGCATATTTTGTTATTATAAATGCTAGAAAGTTATTTTATATATGGTCTGTACGCATCTATACTCAGACAAATTAATAGCAAAAGATATTTGTTGATAAGTACTACTACTGCATGGCAAAAGCTCTTATAGACAGTAGGCATATTGTAACAATACACTCAATCTTTGAACTCCTGGTATTTACAATTTAATGGGAGCAGTGAAATATATATATAATATGTAAATATTACATATATATAATAGCTGTCTATCCATCTATCTATCCACCTATCTATCTTTCTATCTATCTATCTATACTAGGTCCCAAATGCATTGATGTAAAATTAAGCGGCATAAGGAGCAATGAGTGTCAGAAAAGGAAAATGCTATTTATATCAGGTGATGAGACCAAGTTTTTCATGAGTGATTATTGATGATAGGGCTATAAAAAGAAAGGGTAATATACAGATATTTGAGTAA
Organism: Solenodon paradoxus; assembly: GCA_004363575.1. NCBI lineage: Eukaryota > Metazoa > Chordata > Mammalia > Eulipotyphla > Solenodontidae > Solenodon > Solenodon paradoxus. The sequence continues at coordinate 1,441,078 of RJWH01000024.1, forward strand.
AAAGTCTTTTAACTAAAGTACACATAAAATATTCTAGATGAATGTATGCAACCTTAGCAATTTAGTGTAAAATATAAACAAATCATGATGCATTTGTTGTGCCATTTGGAAAGGGTTAATATCATAAACTTGATATATTCCTAGGAGCTCCATGTTCACCACTGACAAAATGAGATGTGTAAGTCTGCCTAATGTTAGGGGATGGTCCTGAAGCAGGCCAGGGAAAACCATTACATATTTGATCATCAAGCATAGTGAATAAAGCACATTGATAAATGAAAATGGTCCACAATACTCAGGTTTTTCATATAATTTTCAGACTGAAGGTTTGTTGTGTGAAAAACGAATGTTCATGATTAAACTTCTGGATATAATTCACTGCAAATACCGTAAAACATAGCCACAAATATATTCACATATCAAGTGTCCACAGGCACAATTCACAGAATGGGAACTTTATTGCATACTTATTTCTTACTCTGTGTAGATTAAATACTAAAATATTTTTAAATATCACATTTATACATATTCTATTTTTTCACATTCCAAGCAAATGTACAAACACCCATATTCTTGTTAAGGGAATCTTAAATTCTATGCATTAACCATTACAGTGATTTGAATGCCTTCATGTTCAGCATATATAAATGAAAACAACACATGAAAACATGGAATGCTTTCTCTAAATGCTTTAATTTTCATATTATGCCATTCTAACACAACCTGTGCTGAAGGTACTGAAGTAATTGCCTTTTTAATGAAGAAGGTGCTAACTAAATTCCCTGTGATTAAAGGATTTCAGCAGGACTTCAAAAATTTTATTAAACAAAGTCACCCTATTTTTCAGTTAAGTTTTTGATGAAGATTTCTAATTTATGTAAATCCAGATTAATATTTGGAGTTTTCCCTTTTTGTTTGGGGCTATTCGGTGCTGTATTAACAAAAATTCTAACCTAAACCTCAATATTCCATAATTGTAAATCATCAATCATCTGTCTATTTGTTCATCATTTTAATGGTTGGGTATTCCAAAACCTTGGCAAGAATACTATATAGAATTAAGTCATATGATCCAAATTTTTAAAAAGATATTAAACTTTCAAACATCTCATCAATGGTTGGATTATGAAGGCAGGCACGCTAGTAACCTTCCATAATTTTATATTTTTTTAATTTTCCATGACATATCATTATGTAATTAAATCCAATTTTTGCACAAGTAATATAATCAATGCAACACATTTCTTTTTAGTCTTCATCTATCAGATGCTCTACTTATCATCATCGCATGAAATAATATTTAATACTGAAGTAAGATCACAGAAATTTATTCTTGTTTCAGGTCTACCTTTTATTAGCATTATTAACCAGTGGTCATATATAAATTGACATTAGTCATTTTAGTTCAAAATAATTATGCAATGTTCTGACATAGTTTATTTCTTACTTTTATATATTTTCTGTGTTTAAAGAAAAGTTTGATTACATGATCTGCTGAGAGAAAAAATCACATTGAATTGAAATTAATTAATGTTTCCAGGAGGCTTATAGCTCCTTCAATAAGCTATTCCTTTAATTTAAATAATATTGCAATAATCATAAGCTAGCTAATATCCAACTGCGTAAAAACCTTCACATACTGTTAAAATGCTAAAAAGATGCTGTTGAAAATTCCCAAGAGAAGCTTCTGTTTTTAAGTGTGAACAACCACTTTGCTAATATCAAAATACACAATTTTCATTTCTAAAGGATACTCTAGTGGCATTACCTATTGTAAAAGAAAACAAAAACTTTCATTGAGAAAAATGTGAATAGGAAAAAATAGACTAATGTGCTCATCTCCATGGGCAAATGTCAGAAGAGCTATACACAATAAAAAAGCTTATCTCAAAGTACTCTAGACTTTTTCAATGAAAGAAATACAAACATTTTGGGTGAGAAATCTTTTATTATATAAAAGTAGCCCACACATTGTAGTTCATTTATGATTGAGTTGAGGAAACGATTATTTGTTATTATTAGAAAGAGTCACCTCCCCAGAATACTCTGGTTCTATATAATCAATGCTATACCTGTTTTATCCTTTCCCTTTCTAATTTTTATCTCTTAATAATTTTTTTAAGGAAAGGTACAAGCAGGAATGAAGGTAAGTAGGCAGGAAAAAGCACTTTATTTTACACAGTTGCTCATCATTAGTTGTTTCCCCAACCCCAAGTCTAGAACCCAGGACCTTAGAATGCATGTGGACCATGGATGATGTAACCACTAGGCCACCAGAGCATGCCCTCTTCACAATTTTTTAACCCGTATTCATCAATGACAACTCATACCTCAATTCTCTGATTAGTGTTTTAAACTTCTATGTATTTATTTCAGTGTTAGAATACCATGTGTGTAAAGTTCCAACTCCATTGAATTGAAACTAATTTTATAAAAGATAGAATTTAAAATTAATAAAGAACACAAAACAAATTACCATAATAGCAATTTAATGTAGTACATACAGATTTCAATTTATGACATGTGACCAAAGCTTAAAATCATTAAGATTTATTATCTCTGGTTTCTAATAATATGGCTTGAAGGAATTTTGAAGTTTTATTCTACAATTTATAAAGTAACAATACATCAGAAAATAGAAACATATATATACATACATAACTTTTAAAATGCCCTCAAGAATTTCACATTAACTGAGTATCTCAGAAGACATAAAATTCAAGATTTTACTTAGTAATTAATACATTTCAAATAGTGACCTGGACATCATTCCCTGATTCTAAAATACAATAATTCAGTAAATGTGAAAGCTATACAGTAATTCAAGAGATTAAGTTAAACTAAGATAAATATGAGCACTAATCATATATTTCTAATAATAATTTGTTTAAAATGAAATTATGTGATTGAGGACTGACTTTAAATTTATATTAATTTGTATAACATTAAACTATGTCAGATTTGGTTAAGAGTTAGTTCCAAATATCTTTTTTTTTTTCTTTACACCTTTAGAACTCTCAGAAACACAATATAAATGTTCTAGTCCTATTTTTTTAATGTTTGGATTGGCAAGTATATCTATTTCAGTTTCCATTAACTTAATTTGTATCCTTTCTCCTCATACCTAGCAGTAATCTAAGTTTATTTCAGTCTCTGCAGGAAAGAAAGCCCCTTTTTATTCCTAATTTCCAGAACATGCACTAGTCCTCAGACACTGGCTATTTTATAGCTCCTTCTTCAGAACAATTCAGGATTCTCTTTAACTGCTTTCAAAGGGTCTCTGATTTCAGAGGTTGAGTTGGGAAAAAAAAAAAGCAAATCAGTAAATTTCAGATTAAACAATTTTGTGATGAAATCTTTAAGATTTTCAATTTGAATACCAAAGAATATTTTTAGATACTCAAACTGCTTAATTGCAAATATCAGAATCAATTCCAGTAAATTTAAGCAGAAAGGGATTCATAAAGGATGTAAGATGGGTCATAATACATTCTCAAAGCCAATCTTGACTACTGAATAACCAGAAATAAGGCAAGAAAATATCACCATCACCGTCATCAGTGCTGGTCTGAAAATCATTCATCTAAGCTTTCCCAAAAGAACTAAGTGACTTCACTCTTGTCTTATCAGGAGACCGTCATGTAACCCTTATCCAATCACATGTTTGTGAATCTGCTTGACTGAACTTAATTTTACCAGATATGAAAACATCCTTCTTTCTCTCGTGGGTTAGAGATCTTTTTTTCTTTATTTTTATATCTATTTTGATATATAATATGCATAAAGAAAAGTACTTAATTTTCAATTTTCCAGTTTGAACAACTAATACAAAATGAATATGATCAGGCAAACAGCATTACATCAAGTATAACACAACTATCGGCCCACAAGTTTCATTGTGCTTGCTCGTCATTACTTCTTCATTTCCCCTCCCCTAATGCAACTACTGCTTTAATTTCTAACTCTACAGTTAGTTCTAATTGTTTTTGAATTCTAAACAAATGGAAACAAGCACCGTTGTGTACTGCTTTTATTTTTTCCACTTAACACCATGCTTGTGAGTTCTATTTAATGTGGGCTGAAGTCCATTTTCATTGTTTCATGATATTGTTGGATTATAGAATGTGCCCACATTCAGCATTAATAAATAGTACAGAATGCAGATTACACTTTGAAAGGTATTATTTATTTTTATTTCAGAAAGTCATGATTCCTAATGTGGAAATTTATTTTAAAAATACTGAAAAGGATATCCAAAGCATATTGGTCAACCAGGAATATCAGATATCTTTTTCAATTATCTCACTAAATTCTAATATAAAGGAATTGTTTTACATTTTATCTATTAAGGACCTTATAAATATCATAAAGTATTGAATAATTTTTGGTAAATATTTCTACCATTTCATAGAAAAGTAGGAATATACAGAAACACATGTACCCACAAATACAAAGAATCTTTCATTTTTATATGCGATAAATAGAAATTTTTGTAACCAGAATTTTACCTTTAATGCAAGATGAGGCAAGAATATATTTACAATCAAATGGAATTTTTATTTTACTTCATATATGCTCCATTTATTTAAACTAGTATTTTACAGACTGTCATATTTTAAGTACAAAGGAAAGATATTTATTTTTAACTTCATTAATTAATATTTACAAAAATATTAATTAGTATTTGAACATTAATCATATTTTCTATTCATTTGGCACATTTAACTTTATTGATGCTTTTTAATTGTCATTCATATTACAAATTTTCCTTTTTCAGTTGTAGTCATAGCAATATCAAATAACATTTTTCTATGAAAATCTTGAAGTTCTAAGAACATTAATTTCAGTTTCTACAACAAATGATGTCTATTGAAGTTTGCCAGAAGTAGCTTAAGATCTTTGCCCTTTTCTCTCCCGGGAATTCTTAGTAAAGAAAAACATTTATACAACCAAGGCAGTTTCAGAAAAAAAAAGGTGAAATTAAGGCAGATTTAGGATGTGGAGGTTATAGTTTGAGTGAGAAGAGAGTATAAGCAGGCTCAAAGTGTGTTGAGAAGCAGGCTCATGTGTCCACACACTGAAACCCTCCAGATTCCTCTTCTCAGGACTTTATCAAAGTAGCTTTTGAATGTTTCCAAAGTTGAGTCTATGAGAACAATACTGCAATATTTAGAAACTTACTTTGTTTATAATCTTTTGTTTCTTGAGAGAACCTTATGCAAAAATATTTGAATGGCCATATAAACCCACTTCAAGTGGAGGTGTGAATATAGTCCAGGATGACCAAACAGAAAAATGAGAATTCAAAATCTCTTAGTTCATATTAACTTTGTAGCATTTGAAAAACGTACATCTCTGAGTCTGCTTTCTTAAAGATAATGTTTTATTTATGTGTGTTTATTAATATATAAGTAAATCTTTGGTACACTGCCTGATTTCCGTTAAAAAAAAAACATTAAAAACAATAATAATTTTATGTCCCAAATTGCAAGGTGCAGTTCTGCTTTGTACATACTTTCCTGGATTACTTGTTTTTGTTGTTTTAAATTTACATTGAAATATAATTTACATGTAATACAATTAACTATTTCAGTGTACATATTTGAGATTTAATAAATATATGCAGTATGTAACTACCATCACAATCAGGATGAAGAATTTTTCATCACTCCCCAAAATTCCCTCTGACCCCAAGGGAGTCTGTATCTTCCATCCTTCTCTTGGTCGCTGGCTACTACCAAATGGCTTTTGTCATCATCATTTTGACTTATTTAGAATGTCACACAAATGGTTTCTTTGGGTAAATACCTATAACTGAGATTGTTGGGTAACAGAGTATATTATGTTTATCTTTATAAGAAACCACCAACCTATTTTCCAAAATAGCCATACAATTTGGATTTTTAGTCAGTGCCAAGTCCTCACCACATCAGTTACTTTAATTTTAATCTTTAACATTTTGAGTGGTTATGTAATGGCACAATATTATAGTTCTAGTTTTCACCTTCCTTACCACTAATAATGTTGAATATCTTTTCACGTATCCACTAGCCAACTGTTTTTATCTTCTTTGTTTTAGTCCAAGAGATGTAGGTGCTTCTTATATATCCTGAATGTAATTATCTTTTTCTTTTCTTTTGCATATTCTATTTTAATCAAGTTAATAATAAGAAGTACCAATGTAATTACATGAAACACCTCAGATTTAAGGTGCTTAAATTGTTTTCCACTGTCTATTCTTGTGAGGTGCAGAAGGTGGCATCCACTGCTCAATCTTCTTTCTAGTGGTGGAATAGGGAACATACTGTTCTCCTCGGCACCAGTTACATTGAACTTCTGTTTTTTTGTTGTAATAAATGCTATTCAGGGGTCAGGGTGCTTCCATTCACGTCCCAAAATATGTTTCTGCTATTAATTTCAGTAGCACAGATACCCTTTTGGTAACTGCCAAAAAATTGCTTGTTGTCTTCATAGTATTTGTTTCCATCTTTGTCTTCCCCCACTAATGCGCGAATGCTGACATCAGGCCACCATGGCGGCTGACTGCGGCACCCCGGCTTCACCACATGCAGTAACTTTACCTCTCAAGCAGACCCAGCTTCCAGGGTGAGCCGCACAAAATGCACCAGGAGAAAGCGAACACAGCGTCGAGGAGGATATACATCTTTTATTACATACTGGTTTACACAGTGTTTTATAAGAATGTGTTATTGTAAGGACTTCCTTTCTTAGAATCTTATTTTAATGCAATTGTACTTTCTCCTTTTTTTAAATAGGTATTTAAAATAATTTAATTCACTTAAATTCTAGATCAATGGACAGTTTGTGAAAATATTGAAAAATGGTAATTCAAATAATATAACATGATTATGTTATGCAGTTAAAGTCCACTGTGTCAGAAATTTTAACTAGCGTATATGCACAGTCATTCTCATCTATTTTATTACAAATTTAAGTTTCTCTCTAGACATGCCTAAAGTCATAGTGCTGTTGGGCAATAATTGTGCTGATCAGTGATTAAAATTTTTGCTTATAAGAATTTGAAACATATTATGGGGAAACATACCCAACTTGTAAAGGTGTATACACACATGTATAAATATATGTTTCAGGTTGATGATTTGTCTGTAGTTTCCCTTATTTTATCTTGTTTTAGTTCAGTCAGATGAAGCCGTGTTTTGACTATATAACCAAATCAATTACAAAATTCCCATTCTCAGATGAGACTGTGATTTCTTTGAGACCCACATAACTGATACCTATTTTTGTGACCTGTGGTCCAAAGACAAAGTATATTTTGTAACACTAGGTTGACAGTTTAAAAGCTGTAATTAAAGATATCAGTCTTGCCTAATGATCACCTGTGTTTTTGTTTTCCTATTGCATTTATCCTTAATAGTTATGTATACTTTATAACCTTATGAATTATTTCAATAATCTCAAAAGTATAATTTTTGTATAAGGCATAGTATATTGACATACTTTGTGTGTGAGTGTATGATTGTTTTCTGAATAAGACCAATTGCAATGAAAGCTGGGATAAAATTAAAATATAATGATAATTGATTGAAAATTTCTATTCAGATAGAGAAAATTATTAAATATGCTATTTATGTGTTTTTCTACATTTTCTGTATTGTATTATTCTATAAAATAAACTTGAAAAGGCATTTTGAGCTAGTATATACAAATGTATTTATACATGTACTAGTAGCTATCATTCTTTACATCACAATGCTAAATTCCATGTAGGATACTGAAATTACAGATTAGTCTGTACGTCACACTACACACATCACCATGGCTTCAGCGTACCTTACCATTATCTTTTCTCCTCATTTCCACACCCCCATTACTAGTCTTAAATCCTGTTATTTTGTTAGTACTTGTATGTTCATTTGTTTCATTTAATTTTACTCCACATGTGAGCGAAACTACCTTGTATTTCTCTTTTTCTTTCTAATTTCACTCAACATGATCCCCTCCAGTTCCATCTAGATAGGAGCATAGGGAGCAATTATTTGATTTTTAATAGTGGCATAGAATTCCATGGATTATATGTACCATAGCCTTTTTTTCCAGTCATCTATTGATGGGCATTTAGACTAGTTGCATGTCATAACTGTGGTGAATTATGCTGTTATCAATATAGGGTGCAGATATTCCTAATTAGAGATTTTGTATCCTTTGGGTATATGCCTAGAAGTGGGGTTGCTGTGTCAAATGATAAATCCATCTTAATTTCTTTGAGGAATCTCCTCATTGTTTTCCAAAGCGATTGCACCAACTTACATTTGCACCAACATTGTAAAAGGGTTCCCCATTTTCCCATACCCCCTCCAAGTCCTGTTATTTCCAGTCTTTTCGTTATAGACCATTCTCAATGGTGTGAAATGATATCTCATTGTAGTTCTTATTTACATTTTTCTGGTGATGAATGATGAACATTTTTTCAGGGGTCTGTAACCCATTTGTGTGTCTTCTTTAAAAAGATCTCTTTTCAGTTCTTTTGCCCATTTTTTTTGAGTATGTCATTTGCTTCTTAGTAAGATGTATGAACTCTCTGCATATTTTAGAAATTAGGCTTTTATCTGATGTATGTTTTGTGTATGTCTTCTCAAGTTCTGTGGGGTGTCTTTGTTTTAGTGATATTTTCTTTGGCTATATGGAAGCTTACCTATTGATTTAATCCTAGCTGTTAAGTTTTGCTTTGATTTCTTCTGCTGTCACTGTTCCTACTCCAAAGACCTCTTAGAAGTTGAGGTCATAGAGTGTTTTACCCATTTTCTTCTAGGTCTTTTATGGTTTTGGGTCTATGTCCAAGTCTTTAATACATTTTGAATTGGTTTTTGTATCTGAGTATTTTTTATTGAAGTAATATTGATTACAAAATAATTTAGGGTAAATATTCAGCTTCACTCATCATCAAACATATAATAATATACCATAGCCATCACCACATTTTTAAATAGTCTTTTACTAAAGTCTGACCATTGGCTCTCCACTGCCATTTGTCCCCAGCCCCACACTCATCCCCTCTGATAATTTCAGTTCTGTTATCTATGTCCAAGGATTAGTTTTTGTTTTGCCCATTTTTGTTTGCTTGTTTCTTTGTTTTCCATATATTAGTGAGATAATCTGATATTTGTCTTAACTAATCCCCTCTACTTTTATCCATATTGTTGCAAATGGAAAGATTTCATCATTTATTAAGTTCTTTAATATTCTTTTATTCTTTTATATGTATATATGTGTGTGTGTGTGTGTATATACCACTTTTTAACTTATTCATCTGTAGATGAACAATTAGATTTTTTTTCTATTTCTTGGCTATTGCAAATAATATTGCCACCAACATGGAGGTGCTCTTTGAATTAGTGTTTTTGTGCTGTTTTTGTAAATATTCAGGAGTGGGATGAGAGGATCATATAGAATTTCCACTCTCAGTTTTTGAGGAATCTCCATTCTGCTTTCCTTAATGGTTGTACCAACAATGTAAATGGCCTTCATTTTCTCTGAATCTTGCCAACACCTTTTTAATCTTTTGAATAATAACCATTCTCACAGGTAGATGACACCACATTGATGTTTTGCTTTGCATTTCTCTAATAATAAGAAATAAGCATCATATTTCATGAAAGTCTTCACTGAAAAAATTTCTTTTCAGATCTTCTGCTCATTTTTGAATTGATTGTTTGGTTTTCTGTTTTTGAGTTTTATGACTTCTTTATATATCATAGATATTAGCCCATTATCAGATGTATAATGTGCAATTATCTTCTTTCATCCAGTAGGATGTATTTTCATTTTGATGATAGTTTCTTTCACTGTGCAGAAGCTTTCTAAGTTTGATGTAGTTCCCATTTGTTTGTTTGCTTGTTTTATTTATTTTTATTTTCCTTTCCACTGGAGTTGAGGCACAAAGACCTCTCTAAGGTTGATGTCATAGGATGTATTATCTATGTTTTATTTATTGCCTATGTCCTTTATGGTTTCTGGTATTACATCAAAATCCTTTATTTTGAATTAACTTTTGTGTAGAGTGTTAGTGATCTAGTTTTATTCCTTTAAATTTAACTGTACAGTTTTCCTAATTGCTGTTATTTCAGTACCATACTGTTTTGATTACTCTAATTTTATGGTATATTTTTAAATCCAGGAGTCTATTAGTTCCACTTTTGTTGTCTTTTTATGATCACTTTGGATAGTACGATCTTTTCTAATACCATACAATATTAAATTTTTTGTTCTATTTCCTTGAAAAATGTCAGTGGAATTTTGATGGACATTGTATTAAACCTGTACCTTGCTTTAGAGAAGACAATCATTTAAAAAAATGTTAACTCTCCCTAACCATGAAATTGAAATAATTTCCATCTCCTCGTATCCTTTGCTCTTTCTTTTAATAATGTCTCGCTGTTTTTATTGTGCAGGTATTTCATCTCCTTTGTTCAATTTATTTCAATGCATTTGCTTATTTTGTTTCTATTGTAAATGAGATTCTTTTAAATTTGCTTTTTTATCTCATTGATATATATAAATGAATCACCTTTTAAATATCAATTTTAGCTTGCAATTTTACTCATTTCTCAATTCTAGTAAATGTTTTGATGAAGTCTTTAAGGTTTTCTATTTATATTATCATGCCATCTCCAAACAGTTTTGCTATTCTTTTCCAATAGATCCCATTTATTTCTTCTTCCAATGTGATGTTGAATAGCAGTGGTGAGACTGGACACCCTTTCTTTATTTCTGATCTATCATTCTTAATATTGATTATTATCTTATTATAATAGCTCTCCAGAATTTTCTATAGTTTCTAGAAAGATATACTATATCCATATTTTTCTTTTGTTGCCTATCTCATTATCTAATCTTTTATTCCTACAACTTTTCATCATTATTATTAGAATAGCTTCTTTGTATGCATTTGTCAACTACTAAATCCTGAATAAGATAACCATTAAATTCTGGGTCTTCTTTTGATTTTGAATTATAGTTTTTAGGAATTTGTTGAAAAGTAATTATGGCTTTTATTGTTTTAGCTGTAAATTTTTGGTTTATATTTAGTCTTTCATGACATCAGCATGTTCAAATTTCACTGCAATTTCTCTTAAAATATTTCTAGAAATTAATTAATTTCTGATGCAATTTATTTTCAGTGTATATACACGCATCAATAGCTGGGAAATAAATATTCTTGCTGAAATGAATTATTTTAATATAGAAATAAATGTCCTTTTAATCTCTAGTTTTGTTTTGTTTCGGTCTTAGTTTTATAACACAATTTTTTTAATTGCTACTGTACCAAAATGAAACATATAACAGGGCTTAATGATTTCTAAATCTTGGGAAGCTGAATATCTCATATCTCTCTTTTGTTAAAAAAAAGCTCATTTTGACTGAAATAGGACAACATGTCATGTAGCACAGGTATACTGGCAGCACAATAGGAAGATAATTTGCCAAATTGCACCTCAGAGAAACTTAATGCATTCTTAAAGCAGAAAATCTGATTTTCATTAGTATTGATAATAATAATGAGCAACTTGGATAAAGACCTGAAGTAAAAAGAAAATCTCTGTATCCTGTTTTGTGATTCTTTCTTGGTTTAAAGAGAGATCACATGCCAAGTTCATGCAATCTTTTCTATTTGTCATATTTAACCTCTTTCTCTCAGTTTGATACTCCTTTAATGATGTGTTTCATAGTGTTATCCAGTGGTCTCAGATGCATACTAAGTGCTTAGTTTAGTAATTTTAATAGTGGAAGCAGTAGTAGTGTTATAGGAAAAAACAACAACAACGACAAACAACTTTATATCTTATGCTCATGAAAACGCACTTAAAACATTAAAATAAATAATCTTTGTGGTTTGCATTAGTCAGGAGTGTGGGGTTGAGGGAGGAGAGGACACTGCCTCATCTATCCAATTATTATGTGGATCCTTTGAAAGGGAGGGAATTCCAAATGCTAAAAATAAATCCTTTTAAAAATGTGTGCTGCATAAGTAGTATAAGTGAATTCAAGGGACTTCTTGAAATGTTATGAATATTTGTGATGCTCGTTAGGCTTTCAAGGAACTGTTAAAAGTGCTGCATTAGAATTGAGGGACTGTAGTGACTTACTTAAGTCAAAGCAGGGACATAAAAGGATATTCAGCTTTCTAATGAAATGAAACAAGACTACTCAGATTGTACAATCTGCTCATCATGAGAGAGAGAGAGAGAGAGAGAGAGAGAGAGAGAGAGAGAGAGAGAGAGAGAGAGGGAAAGGGAGAGAGAAGCTATCTCATTTTAAGGAGAAGAGGGCAAGATACTGTTTTGATTTTTTGAGTTTCATCCTATTGTTAATGTTCTGTTAATTCTAAACTGAAAACAAAACTCTACTTGGAAAAATGCCACTAGTCTTTCTAAATGTGTAATATGTGGGGAACATATTTTCATGAATCTCTTATTAAACTCACTTCATTGGGTCAAAAACTAAAGTTAAAGGTTGAATTAAAAATGTGCATTTTAATCTATCTAGAGAGGTTTAGAAAAAAAGTGTAACACAGCTAAAAATTAGTGATACTATATTCAGTACCAGTCTTGAACCAGGGTCCATAGGCTTTACATGATTTGTACCCTGGCCATATCAGCTTCCTAACTCACAGAGATTTCCGTAAACCCAGGTTTTAATGGTATATACATTAAAAACATAAAAGCTTTTTTCCATTACAGTCATAGTGATCCATAGAACAATCTTTGAGTCCTGATAAAATCATACCTTTGCTTTTTAAAAAAAGAAATAATGAGAGTCATGTAACCCAATTAAGCCCAGGGCTGGCTTTTCTTCTAATATTTCTCCAAAGTTTGGTGCTTAGCTATTTTTAGATGACTTCCATAATCCACAATTTTATACACAGGGTTTCCAAAATTACTCTTTAGATAACAACACTGAGACGTGAAACAATGTAAGAATGTATAACAACGTTAATAACTGATTACAATACTCTCATATTTCCAAGTTTAATCACATCCATATTTATGTAAACTAATACAACTAGGAATATTACCTAACTTTCCATATAAAACATCTTTGTTTTTCAATTTGTATAATATTTTGTTTTCCTTATATAATCTTGTTTTCTAATTACATTTACTTCTGGTTCATTTAGGTTGCTTTTTTTTTTTTTCGTTAATATGGACAGAACATTTTTTCATTGCTAACAACAACACAAGTAAGCATTTCTTTCACTCTAAATGCTCACAATATGCTTTTACAATCCAATGTCAGATTCTCTTACTCAGGAATGTGGCATGTTTGATTTGTGGTTGTGAGTATGCAGGGAGAGAGTATTTGTATTTTATAAGGTAAAGGAACCTAACATATATTAAATAAATGCATTAATTACATAAATAAAATATTTTAAGCAACTGCAAAATATGACACTATTCTATTTCATGGCAAGGGCAACAGATATGTTTACTCAAGTAGAAGTAATTTGGTCACAGAATTAAGAAATATCCGTAGAAACAAAAATAAACGCACATACAAAATGTTCTCAGAAACATGCCTGAATCAAATACTTTATAAGAGAGATTCGAGGGTAGAATTTGCAAAAATATATTTTGCACTTAATGTTTGTTAGAATTTAAACAACAGCTATCTTCCTGAGTTGTACAAACAGCTCAAACTTAGACCAGTGATTGCCAAGGCCACCCAGACAGCAGCACAGCTGGGTACTCCACGTCTCATGAAGCAATCTGGAAACGTTTTATGGTGAAAACTGATAGTAGACAGGATTAAAGTATACATAGAAAGATTGGAAGCATATTATTACTGATATAATTATTTCACAATAAATCACTTAACATATCAATTTGGTAATAATTTTATTGAATGTTTCATATATATATATATAAATGTTTCTAAAGTCTAGCAAAAAGTTGTGGTTGATCTTGTGAATAAGGAAAAACAACTTTATTAAGATTTTGATTCTCAAGTGTTTGTCTCACTGTTCTTCAAACACCCTAACCCTATCAAAAGAAATTCCAATGAAACATTTCCCTACTGACTGCCTGAACTCACTTGACTAGGGTGAAACATATGTCGGGGATATATATATATATATATATATATATATATATATATATATATGTATGTATGCACCTTGGTGGCTTAGCAGATAAATATGTAGGGTGTAGTCAACATACATCTCAAGGACCAGGTTTAGAAACCTGGGGTTCTGGGTTGGGGGTGTTAACAGTGAAGAAAAACTACTGCCTGCCTATTTGCCTTCATTGCTGACGACAGCTTTCCTGAAAAAAAAAAAAAAAAAAGAAGAAGAAGAAAAGAACAAAGGAAATTTGTTTAATTAGATATTTTTAGTGGTAGAGTGTATAGGCTGTAGTGAGATAACTGGATTTTGATTAATTGAAGCATTCAGAAAACAAGCGAGTTGTCTATAGTATTAATGTTTGCTGATCAGCAAATTAAGTCATTTTAGCAATCAACAATAATCTTTAAAAGACACCTGTTAGCTGTGGATTTAAACTGAACAAATGGATGAAAGGTCTAAGTAATATAAAAATTGGAATGATGGCATAGGGTAAAAAAATAAGTAAAGACTAACAGATTGTTCCCAAGCTTATTTCCTGAATAGAGAAAATTATCTGTAATCAAGAATAGCAACAGAAGAATACTGCAGATACATCTTAAGAGTATTTTACATATTATATATATTTTATATATGGTACTGTCAAGCAAGCACCATGTATAAAGCCAAAACTTTTGGAGATGTTAAAGACTAAATAAATATTCTTCAATATAACTGACAAAGAGATAGGAAATCATGGGAAAGAACAAGTTTAAAAAGAAGGTGTCTACTGACCAAATAAAATGCAATAATGAAGCTTCTGATTCACGCATCCTAATGTGAAATTATGTGTGAAGAAAATACATGAAATCTTATTGATTTATCAAGACCCTCTGAGATTATATGGATCTCTCTGGTCATCTCTAAATTTAGTAGAATAAACAGAAAGAACTCCATAATCTCAGATACTAAATAGTCATCTGATTAAGAAATTCATTATCGTTACCAAAAAATCATGTATGGTTAAATGGCAAAATATGTTATACAAGGAAATGCCTTAGAAGTACCAGAGCTTGGAAGTCAATTTAAGATAAATCAGACTGAACAAAACCAAGAAGTGCATGCCATGATTGACTTGGAATAGTGTCCAGAGAAATTATTGGGAAGTTATCTGGTATTAGTAGGTAGAATAATAACAATTAGTTCGTGAAATTGACATAGGCAATTAGTATTATAAGTAGAATTATCTTAGTGAAGAAATAATCAAGATGGAAGAGTAGTATTAATGTACGACTAAGCTAATATTCAAATGGATAAATCATATGTATGTATATATGTAAATATGTATGCATATGTGTATATGAACAAAGTCAAAGAAACACTAAAAGACATTGAAAGCATGATAAAAAGCAGTTCTGAGTAACATAATGACTAGACTTTAAGTGCAAGTTATATTTCCTAAATTCTTATCTCCACTGAAATGAGTGGACAAACCTGTATTTGATGCTTGAAACTATGTATGTTTTGCAGTGTACACATTAGACAATGTAGAAACAACAGTGTCAAGATTAACTCACAATACCCCAGACCCTGCCCCCAACTCCCAATAAAAAAGAATGTGCCAGAAAAATAATTGGAAAGTATCCCATTAAGTACACAGTATTGATAGTTTACATTAGGTAGTAAGAACATCTAAAGAATGCAAAAGTGGGAACATGATTTTATCTAGAGTGGTCCTGGATGAAGTAGAATTCCTCATTGATTTTCCTCCAGCAGGAAGTGAACAGAGGAGAATAGAAAATATTTTATTCCTTAAAAGAATGTGCCAATGAAAAATAAAAAAGGAGGAAAACTAGATTTGTATAAAGCTAATTCAAGGTAGGAAAATAAGTTTTAAAAGAATAAGTGTATACTGAAGAAAGAACTGAAATTGTACTTGTGAACTTAATTTATTACATACAGATGCTTATTTATAATTATACACATCAAAATAATTAAATATTTAAAAAATAACAAATCATGTAGAATTACCAAAGGATGGAGTTCTGCAAAAGTGGAGAAAGTATCATCAAGATATATTTGTCCAAAGTCTCTAAACTGCTGTACCCTTCAGTTTTTTCTCAGGGTACTTTAGCCCTTGTCTTACAATCAAACATAAATGAACAAATATTCTATTTAGAAACTATGCTGTTAGTCTTAATTGTACTTGCTAATATACTACCAAAAATAATATGATTCTCTGATCTAAGTATATCTTGCACCACCCAAATCCAGGACTTGATCTTCTAACAACTTTAATGCAGAATTATTTTCATCAATAGTTATTACGTTTCCAGTATTATTATCTAATTATACATTGGACATGAAAAACAAAATTATTTAATTATAATAAGAATATCATTTATCTACTGAAAATATTTTAATGACTTCCTGATACTCCCAGGTTTAAGTCCAATCTGCTTAACATTATTTGTGGAATCCTCCTTGGTTTTACCCCTCACTATGGACACAGCCTCATTTGTAGTACTGTGTTCTTTGAAATGTATCCTCTAGTCATATATAGATCTCCTTATGAATGAGTAAGGACCTATACCTTTCGCTGCCTTCATCTCTCTGAATATTATTTTATCACTTCCTGGGGTACACTCAACCTCCTAAAAGACAATTTTCTATTCTATGGGAATAATGTAAATCTTTTGAGAATGGAAGTTTTGCATCTCCTCTTTCAATTTCAATTTCAAGGCATGCCGTGTATTAGATATAACATCAATCCATGTTTTATCAAAATTAAAAAGATTAGACAATGAAGCACTACATCTAGCATAGAGCAAGACTACAAGCAAGTTTATGCTAATGGTAGCAATGTTATCCATGTTATCTGGTTTTGTGAAATGTGCTGATGTTTAATGCTGTGCATAGCAGAGTTAAGCTTTAATAATTGTGTTTTAATTTGGGCTGTTAGGTTTATTACAGAAGTTGAGAAAAAATATGTAGTTCAATTGAACTATTTTATGAAAATAATTTACATATTCACCAAGATCCCTGTTATCACAATTCCCACTGCAATTAAAATAAAAAAAAAAAAAACATTTTTAGGAAGCAATCAGAATTTTTTTTATCAATTCTGAATTATGAGTGTTGTATGCTTATCTCAACAGAAGGGTAAACTATGACTTTTCAAGTCATTGCTATCTGTGTATATATATATGTGTGTTTATATGTATATATACTGAATAGAAAACTAAGAAAATGGTCTTCCTAAATCCAGTATTAATGATACTTATCAAGATATCCTCTTTACAAGGTAGAATTTTGATACAGCAAATTTCTCCTTTGTTGGTTGTCCCAGGTAAACTGTTCTAGTTAAGAACAAACAGAATGCGTTTGTGTGAAACATAATGACAGCTTATTTCTCAGAGTAGAAATAATGATAGGTCCAGACGGCTCAGTGCAGCTGGTCTAAATTGCTACCTCAAAAGCTATCATTATTAAGTGATTATCAAATGATTCACAGTTTGACTACTACCACCAATCAAGTAGCACTTGATCAAGACATATTTCCTTAGAAAAAACTAAAAAGTATTTATTTCATATAAGGAATTCATAAAAATGTCACTACAATATAATATGCAAATATGGGGGAAGGGAGTTATAATTTTGTGCTACAATAGATGAAATGCTGCAAGAAAATTTAAAATATCCAATATTGATAAAGGCTAACATGTACTAGTACACACACACGCATACACACAGAGACAGAAATAAACACACACAGAGATTAAAGTTAGTATACTGATTTACTGATAAGTAATTTTCTCCTAAATTTACTTTTTATTTGCAATAATTAATTCAAATACACAAACGTTAAATGAATTAATAAGTGAAAATATCTTATTATAGTTAAAATATGAGACCAAGCAAATCTAAACTATTTAAAAAACAAAGTCCTTATTTCAGAAATAATTTTAATATTCATGTTTGTTTAAATAACTTATTTTCAAAAGATGATATTACTTCCCCCAACTGGCATTCACCATTTCTGAGGGAAATATGACTTAAAAATAATTGTTATAAAAGTTATTACTGATATTTAGTGGGCAGGAAAAAATAGATGCTAGGAATCCTGCAATGTATAAAACCATAACACACAGCAAAGACTACATACACATAACTTAATAATGGCCCCATCTTACTAAAATTGATCATATTTGAATCACAAAAACTTATTAAATGTAAAAGAATTAAAATTACTCAAATTATGTTCTGTGATAAAAATAAAATTAAACATAAACACCAGAAGGGTATCTGATAAATCTAAAAATATTTCAAAAGTAAGCAACATGCTGCTAAATAATTCATGGATCAAAGCAGAATTCTCAAGTGAAAGTAGAAAATACCTTGAATTCAATGAAAACAAAAATACACCAAATATACTTAAAACAAAATTAGAAGCAAATTTATAAAATGATATGCTTGCACTGGAAAATAATAAAGATCTGAAAAACTTTAATATTCAGCAATAATCTAAGCTTTGTTCCACAGAAACTGTAAAACATTTATAGTTAAACTATAAAATATAATAGAAAATTAAATACTAAGAGAAAGAAAATAACAAACATAAAATCAGAAATCAATTGAATTGAGAACAAATATAGAAAATTCATAAAACCCAAAAACTGCTTGTTTGACAAAATCAATAAAATTTATCAACAGTTGACCAAGTAATGAAAAAAATAAGTGACACATGTCACCTACTTCTAAAAAGCAGCAGGAATTATCACCACAGATCCACAGACATTAAAATGATCATGAGAGAATATGGCAGAGAACTCCAGAGATGAAATTTAACAACTTAAACAAAACTAATTAATTCCATAAAAGACATAAACTACCGAACCTCACTCACCCTAAATTAGATAACCTAAATACTGGTAGATTAGTAACTAAAACCTTTCTGAAAAAGAAAATGTCAGGCCAAGATGACATCACTGTAAATTATAACAAACATTTAAGGAGATATTAGACAGAGATAGCTTTTTAAAAGATCAATATCATGATACAAAGCACTCAAAAATATTAGCAAGTTGAAATAATGTATAAAAACCATAGTACATCACAAGAGGGTTTATATTAGGAGTACATGGCTAGTTAAACATTTGAAAATCAATGTAACCTATCATATTAACAGAGTAAATGAAACAAAATTAAGGGCTCAAAGTCTTAGGTAAACCAAGTGACAGAATTCAGCATTCATTCATGATTAAAAAAAATAGGAGATTTTCTCAACTGAACAAAGAAAACCTATACGTCTACAGCTAATACAATACTTTCTTTTGAAAGATAGCATCTTTCTCTTACAATCTATATCTAGGCAAGGATATTCTCTTTAACTACTCCTGTTATGAGTTTTACATTCCCTCTATCTAATTTTACATAATCTTCATCTTATTATTACTCAAAAAATCTAAGAAAAAATATCTCTACTACACTATACAATTTCAGGTATGGATCTGTCTTACTATGGGATGTGAAAATCCCAATTACACCCTGGCTAACTTTATGTAAAGGGTTGAAGTTTTGCATCTAGCCTCTGACAATTAAACCAAAGCCTGTTTTTTAGAGCTAATCAAGATCACAGTTTTGACCATCACAGGAGACATAATTTACATAGATCACCCCTATCCTGTACTTCTTGATGAAATAAATTTATGAAGGAAAGTCCTTGCTCCTTCCATGGTAGCAGGAAAGTCTATTGTATGAATTTCTAAACTCCATTGGAGCAGGGAGTAAGCTGTAGTCCAACTTTCATGGAAGGGCTGTGGTGTCTTCATCAAACACTTCTGCACTTTTCTTACTGTTGTTATATTTCTGAGCTTTGTCCTTGCTTGGGATATGTTGAGCCTAGTTCCCACTCCTCTTATTATTCTTAAAGTTACCTATATCTTTTTATCTTTTTTAATAAACATCTACTCTAGTCCAGTGAGGACCTGATTTGGAGTCGTATATTCCATTTATTTTTAGTCACCTGAAGAATTTGAAAAATGTTTAAAAATCTGCAAAGTTCTTTTTGTTCAAAAGAAATACTTTTATAGTACACAGGCAAATATATAAAATTTGCATCATAATACCAGTATCTCATCCATATGAATCTCATTTTTTGCATTTATAAGAAAAGATCACAATTAAATTAGTCCATAAGATTATTAAAAGACAGAATGCTTTGTATATTACAATCAGGTGCTATAAAAAAGAAAAATGAAATTCTTTTCATGCTAAAATTTCATTATAAATCTCCCAAATTCAAGGTGAATTTTTTTCTTTGTCCAAGGGATAATAATAATGGGAAAGAAAATTACCACTTGTTCAGCAAATAATGATTATGCTGAGTCAATTGTCAATTAAAATGGAAGAAAACTGAAATTTTCATGGTGATAGAGCAAGAGATCTGTCAAAAGGAAGAATAATATCTGAATTTCATTTCAATGTAAAAGACTAAAATGTAAAGGTACAAGATATTGCTTTCTGTGAGAAATTTATAACTTTAGCTTGCTGCTTTATACATACAAAAGATATAATATATCACAAAATTATCAAAGCTAAATCTAAAGACTGTGATAAAGCAAAATGAGGGCATTTATGCAACTGAGCTTTTTTTCCAAAATTGAACCAATGAATCTACATTCTGAGAATAAAATTATTAATTATTTAATGTATGAAGTACAATAAAAATAATTTCATTTAACAAATGCTATTTAGTTTCTATAGAGTTTGTTCTTAGGAATTAAAATTTTATCAGTTTAATAAAATATTTGGAAATTCTTGCCACTTTGAAGTAAATTAATTGAAACTTTAGGAGAATATTGATTCAAGAACATTTTATGTTATTCATCATTTTCAAATGAACAAATTTTCAATAGAAAGATTAGAACTCTAATTTCACAGACTGTGTGCTATTAAATCCAAGTTCTAGTAGAATCTACCTTGCATTGCTTTACAGTTTTCTTTTTCATATTATGATCTCAAAAAGTATCCAATGTATTTATTTTAAAACAAAAGACAATATGAGACAGCATTCAAAAGATATACACAAAACTAATAAATAGATGCATGAGGATTCATTTTTCCTTCCAATTTCCTTATCGAAAAAGAATTATAAGGTCACTATACATTTAAGTTTAGTGCAATCATATTGTGCTACAAATTATGTTAATTTTTCTCTATAGTTCAAGAAAAAAGTATTAAACAAATATGTGGAGAGCAGTGATAACTCACATATAAGATCTTCTAGATTAAAATGATAATTTCTAATTTGATCATTCTTCTTAAATGCTGATTTATCCAATTAAAATTTTCAGTTGCATATGAAGAATTTATAGACATTTATAAGGAACGTGAAGGTTTTGAAGTAAAGTTTTATGCTCTAATATCCATAAAAATAAAGCTAGGTATAGTTAAAAATAAACATATCTATTACATTTGAAATCCAATTTTGAATAAACATTTAGAAAACACTAACACAAGTGACATTGTCATACACAGACTAGATTATCCGTTGTTAGATGAGAGACATTTAGATGAGAGAAATAATCACTAAATAATTTCCTTTTTTATAACTATCCCAAACTGAAATTTACTAAAGAAAATTCAAGTTGTTTATTTGGAAATCTTAGCTTAAGAGCAATAGAGAATCTGAACTTGAGGCTTCATTATTTTCTTGCTACAACGTGAGGTATTACAGATATCATTAACATATCCACTCCAGGGAGAAACCTGGAAGGAAGTAGCTACAAACGCTCATTAATTTGAGAAGGTGAAAATTGTGGCATTCTGAATAAATAAATAGTGTTAATTGCATTTTTAAACATTGACATGCTGCACTGTACTACCAACAGAAAAGAGTGAGTTGTGGTAGAAAAGTAAAAGTTAAAAATATTTTTCATGCATAATTTACACAATTTTATTGCAAATTATTTTTCAGCTAAAGGAGAGATGTGTATATATGAAATATACCAAAACAGAGCAATGTAAAAGACAAATATCAACACAATTCACGGGGCACAAGACTGCGGTTACCAGAGGGTAGATTAAGGGAATAAAGAGAGCAAGATGATGGTAAAAGGCACTAGAACTTTGGTGGTGAATGTGGTGAGAATTATACACAGACTGAGGTGCCCTTCCAATATCCTAAAATGCTGTAAACAAACAAAATGATTATAAAAAAGGCAATACTTCAAAGTATTAGAAAGAAGGATAATTTGGAATGTGAGCCAAATAATCATAAATATTAAAACATATGATCTATTTGATTTGCATCTAACTAGAACAAAGGAAAATTAATGAATATTTTGGATATTTTCACTTTAATGAATACTAAAATAGTATCAGAAAGACCTACAAGGTTTTCCAAGTAGAAAAATGAAATTCCATTTACCGTGTGTCTAAATATTTAAATCGTCATTAAAACATTACATGCTACATATATTCTATACTCCAATCTTGAAAATTATACTTCTACACAAATATAGGAAGGGCTACACTAAGATTTAGGATTCTTGGGCCTTCAGAGTTCTGTACTAGGATAGGAGGCATAAGAAAACAACTAAAGTGGGCATATCTCTTTATTCCCATAGATTCTTCATCTATAAAGAAGAACAGGACTAGAGGAGGACCAAAGAAAAACTCTTTAAATAGTAAGAATTGTCTAAAAGGTTGCTGTTATTTACCCTAATAAGTTACTGGAGAAATATGAGGCAGAGAAAAAAACATTTTTCAGGAGGGTTTAATATTGAATTTGAAAGCAATGAATCATTTTTTTTCAATTTTAGTAATGTGATACTCTTATAAATTTTGATGAAATATTTTCAAATTTGCTTAAAGTTTCCAATGAGTGACAGTATGTAGAAACAACAATGAAGATTAATACCTCAGAATCTGAGATGGAGGAACAATTCAAATTCGATATGGGTAAACCTAATTGAAAATGGACTAATAATGCCAAAGAAGGATGTCCATTGCAGATCTCATGAACTACAGAAATAATGTCAAATAATGCCAAACTTGCTATAGGGAATGTTTAACAACTAGTGTTAAGAGAAAGTAAATATAATCATTCTTAACAAATGTTTTGAAATATCACTTGAAGACATGCAACCAGCTGGAAACAAATGAGTATTCACCTGAGCTGCTATTTATTGAATATTGATTCAATAATATTTCCAGTTAGAACTCATCAGGTAGCTGCAGTGTGATATGCACATTGACTGAGTTATGTGGCTCTATTCTACTAATTTTATATAGTATTGTAAACTAGCTAGTGAAAAAGTAATAAAAATCTGTTAAAATGATTGTTTAAACTACATACTTATTCATGACTTCAGCCGCACTAAAAAGGAAATAGATCCACACCTCTAGGTGCAAACTTACTAGCAAAATGTTTGTTTGGAGTCTTCAATTTCCTGTGTTAATACGATCCTCTCATCAGTTCTTGTTGCAATATCTAATTGATAACAGTGACATAACATGTTCGAGGCTTCCATGATGCTATTTCTGTAAAAGCTGTTCTGTTTCTTGTTCTGTCCAGTTCCTGAGACTTGTTGGATCAGATGAGCATAAGCGTGGTTAACGATCTGAAATGGGAACGCTTTCTAGTGATCTCTTAATTACTTCCTCATTGCAGAGAGAGAATACTGAAAATTAAAGAGCAATACCTCTATTTTAGAAAATACAGCATCACCAGTGTTGCTCTTGATAGCACAGAAGATATCTGTAGCAAAGTATTAGAACCAGTTATCAGTCAAAAAATTATTTTGAAATGGTGCACTCTATGCATGAATCTTAATAATATGTACTTTACTTCAAATATGTTTTATTTTTATTTCTGCAGATAGCTCAAATAAAAGGCCATATTGAAAGTGAATCAAATCAAGAAACTATATTTGTAGCAAAACATCACTAAAGTTTGATTGGGAGGAGTTTCTTTTGCACTGCACATGAAATCATGACACATGATTGGCAGTGTTTTAGACTTACTGAAATATAACGTATCCTATAAACAAACATTATTTAAGTAACTACAATTCAGAGAGTACGATGGCTAATAATGAGTTGTTGAATATCTACTTGAATAGAAAGATTTAAGTGAAAACATTATCTGTTTGCATGAATATGTTATGAGTCTTCAACACTATGTTCTTCAGGAACATGTGCAATTTTTATTTTATTTTATATATACATATATATGTCTATTAGAGATAAATAAATAGAAATAATATTCATCATATGATACAGAATATGTGTAATTTATCCATACATATATGTATATGCCATAAAATTATTTATATATTTGTATGTAAATATTATTGAGTCATAAACAAGAATTAAATCATGGATAGCATTGATAAAAATATGCTAAGTAAAAAAATGTCAGTCTCACAGCCAGCGAGAACAGATTGGGATAGAGATGGGAAAGAAATGAGTGAAGGGGGCCAACTGCCATTGTAAAATAAATAAGTAATGAAGATGTAATGGAGATACAATGTATATACCAAAGTGACTATATGAAAAAATGCTGTATTTCATATTTTAAAATTCCTCATAGATTAGATCTTAAAAGTTCTAATCAAGAAAATAATTTGTGATGATGGTGATGTATGCTAAGTAGATTTATTGTAGTGTTCATCTTGCCATGTATGCAAGTAAAAATTATTGTTATAGACTTGTAACTGGTGTGTTGTATGTGAGGTAGATCTTGATGCAAATAAATCAAACATCTGTCTACTTATAGATCTAAAAGAATAATTTTAAATTAATTTGTTTTTCCTGTTGTATATTACTATTTCTTAAAATATTCTTTGTGTTAAAATATTCTCTATGTTTTAAAAGCATGGAAATTTATCACTGTGCTATATTAACTTTCAAATGCATTCTCAAACAAGAAGGACTATGTTATAATTCTCAATACAGATTAACTCTTTGTAGAGTAAGAATGTTAAATATTTAAAACTAGAACATAGACAAAAATAACTCCAGAATCTTCAAAGCAGATAAATTGTCTTCAATCCTCTGATATTTCTTGCTATAGGATGATTGTGGTGAGCTCATCCATTTCACTTTGATTTATTTGAATAATTTAAGATTAACCAATAGTGAAATGCACAATAGTATAAATTTTGAGTTCTTTGTGGAAAATAAGAATAGTCATGTCCCTATCTTAGACACAGTAATTTGATCTGAGGTTATATACATACATATGTGTAAGGGGGATATGTATATAACAGTGAATGTATTATATTGCGTATAATATATAATAGCAAATTTGGAATTCATTTTAATTTATAAGTCCTGGAGTTCCCAGTTCTTAATGTTTCCATTTACTTCCATCTTCCATAATGTCCCCTTTTTTCTCTCAATCATTAACTTAACAAGTGATTCCTATATTTTTCAGTAAATCTAAAAATAATTCATAGTGTAACAACAAAATGAGTATTTAAGTATAACAGTTTTTGTTTGTTTTTTTAAAGGAAAGGTGCAGGTAAGAATAAAGGTGACCAGAGGCAGACATGTAGGAAGAGGAGGAAGAAGCAGTTTATTTTTTATTTAATTGTTCATCTTGATTGTTCAACCCAGCTGGGCACGAAAACTATGTCCTTGAGATGTACATGAACTACACTGGCTGAAAGCGGTTGACTGAACATCTACTCCACCAAGGCCTCAAAATTCCTTGGCATTCCTCCAAATCCATTGTTGTTTTAACCAATAGAACACAGTGGGATGAAACTATGTGACCTCTGAGGTGGTTTGGACAGAACAGTGATGATTCCTCTAAACCTTCTTTGTTCTTATTTACAGTCAAGTTACTTGAAGCAGTTTGCTCATTTTGCATTTTGATATTATGGTTTTATTAGGCGGTTCCATGGAAGTACTCAGTCTGGGGCTGATTATGTCCTCAGTATTGAAACAAGACCCAACGTTTTGTGACTTGAGTTCTTCTAGACTGGTAGTGGGAACAGTCACTATTCCCAGTCCTTTGCAAGCACGGGGCACTGTTCCTTCTAATCCTTGCAGATCTTTCTTTCCCAGACTTTTCATCACCTGTGTACTCATCAGCAGTATCATGTACTGTATATTTTAGGAGTAGCTTCCTCTGATCCCTGTGGTTCTCTCTCTGTACAGCTCTCTCCTCTCCAGCATTCTGTTCTATTAACGCTGGTCACTGTAGTCTCCCTGGGATCTTCTTAGCAAAGAGAAGTGAACTTTGGGCTCCATCTCAATCTTGTCTCCTGCCCCACTCTCCCAAGGCACAGAAGCTCTCAAAACAATGATTAGGATAAGCCTAGTTCTGACCTAATATGTTACCCTTCTCTCAAGGATTGTTTTCCTATGTAGTGTGATGTACAGCATCTAAAATATCACATTTGCATATTTTTCTGATTTTTGTTCAATTTAGACAGAAAGATAAATATCACCCCTCTTAGCTCATCTTGGTCAAAAGAAACATTCTCAAAGCATTCATTTCTTTTTGACTTCACCTCTTTGATGATATATATCAATGAGCAGGAACTAAATTACAAAAAATAATATTTTAGCAATGTTTTGAATTAATTGGATCATATTACACTAAAATATTAAAAATTAATCCTTGACCCTTATATGATATTAAAAGTATATATAAATATATATGCATATATGATTTCTTTGCAAGGACAAAATTTACACATCTAAAATATTATAAACAATTTTAAAATGAGTATATTAATCTTCAAAATGAAAATCTCATTAAAAACATCTCGTGAAAATATTACTATTAATGCTTTGCTAAGTATGCAGACAATTCATTACACCAGCTGTGCATGTTTCCTGATGAAGACAGTGATTGAAAAACAGTGACAATATGATCTTTGGAAAACATATTATTATTTTGATAATTTTACATGGATTCATCTAGGAGTAGATGGCTGACATAAATAGAGAAGATGATCACTGAAAGTGAGGAATCTAAGAGGTTGATAAACCAGGGATGTGAAAAGATTCTCTATGTAGATTTTTTAAGCCACCAAAAGTGATGACAATATTACTACTGGAGAGACTGGTGGTAATACAGGTGTTATGAATCAGAAGCAGTAGCTAGCCAGAATGAAGGTATATAATTGCATCAAAATAGATTTGTATGAAACATAATTATCAAATCTTCATTTCTCCCTAAGGAGATGTATCAGAGAAGTGTCTGGAAGTATTAAAAGCAAGAAAGACACCCACTTAAAATCAAGATAAAGATTTTGTGAAATATAAAATAGAATAGTTTTATGGAATGAGCAATCGGGATTCTTGATTGCCTGCTTTCTATGAGAACTGAAGAATCAAAGGGAAGATTTAGCGAAGTGACTGATGTTAGGAGAGATTTTGCTTCTTACAAACTTCCATTTCAGAGGGGACAGTGGATTCATTTTGACAGGTCCTAAAGAGGTGAGGGATGATTTGACCAGAACACAGTGTACTCTGAGGCACTGAGAGGACTCTCTAGGAGAAGAGAGAATTCTTTCTTGGGCATGAAGGTATCAGTCTTGATCTCTTAGGGTAAGTTGGAAAACCAGCTCTAAGTTATTTATTTTGGGTTCTGGGCTCTAGGGCAATTTATATTTGTGGCCTAAAATGAGTTGACAAGATTATATAGTATAATAAAGAGTAATTGTGTCTATGGCGTGACTAACAATCCTATTATATATTAGGGGTGGGGTCTATGTGACAGATACACTGAGGGTGTCATTGTTTCTGGAAGTCTAAAATTTATTTACATAATGATGTCCAGATTTCACTTTTTATAGTCTTATTTTATTTTACTTTTAGAAAAAAATCAAATATGATTATATCAATTGTTATTTTAGTGCTATTTTTAATTTCTTGACATTACATTATAACTATATAATTTTGAGGTGTATATGTTTATATATCAACATCTGTCTGTATACACTATAAAAAGATTACTTCAAAAAAAATCCATTTCATCCTTCACCATATAATTGACCTGTTACCCTATTTGTCACACCTTTTCCGCATTCCCACCTGTTAATCACTGTTTTGGCCTCATAGACTAAAACTTTTTTTGTTTTATTTAAGTTCATCTTTTTATCTTGAAAACATGCAAGCTATATCACTTTTTTTTTGTGTGTTGGGAAAATTCTAGAGTTACATGATAGCATTATCTAAAAATAAGTGATAATTGCTGGTCATGAGCCAAAGAGCAAATATATAAAAAGGTATTTATTTAACTCATACCAAGATACCATAAGTCAGTTATTTTCAAGCTATACAAAATTAACTCAGGACCTCACTAAAAATACACATGCTGGAGCACATACCCAGATGTTGTCATTTAATAGTTATGTGATAAGACACCAAACCAGCTTTTATATCACTTATTTATGCAATTCTGATGCAGGTGTTCAGAGGTCCAGATTTGGAGAATACATACACCAAAAAACACTGTGAGGTATAGAATAAGAGACAGAGATAGTGTAGTTGAGCTCCAAAGTAGATTATAATCTTGCTTTAAATGCAAAAAGTTCTCAGAATTAGAAAAACAACCTGTAGCAAGAAAAAACAAAAACAACAACCCCTGTTACATTTGTAAACACATTAAGATGTGGCCTTTGAGGAGACCACCTGCTTGTTCTGGTTCCTGTATCTCAGTGGAACCCCCTTATTTGGGCCTCCATATGTTCCCATCACTAAATTTTCTTATGATCAATCAAGAGGGAAAACTGGAAGAAATTGGAAACTTGAAGCAAGGAATATAAATAAATGTGCAAAATAAATCTTATGATAAATATGCTTTGGAATTATTTCAAAACTATGGTCATCACATTGTAAATATGTAATTAAAAAATCCCTCCTTTTGAAAGCATGCTTAATTTCTGTTGCTTTCTGTAATACAGGAAAAAACAACTTAGGAACGATAAGCACATTTACATAGAGCACATACAGTAAAACTGTAGGTCGTATCAAAGTCAGTACAAGCCATTGAAACCATATTTTGCATGCACCCCTCAGGCATTCAGCAACCAATAAAGATCTCTTAACTCCATAGTTTCTCTACATATTTATTTGTGAAATGTTGCCAAAAGGAATCATACTGACTTAGTTTCATTGTCCTTGTGAATGTCTCAGCTTAATACTTCAAATGTCTTATAAGATATTGTCTTAACTGCATAATAAAATAGACCCCAAAATTGAGAATTTTAAGAAAATAATATATAGTAACATTTTACCAAAAATGAGGAATTATACTATAAGCATATGACTTTTTCATTCTTGACAGATTTATCCACCAGCATATCGTCTTTGTTTTGTGATGTCTTTGCATTGCTAATAAGCCTCAAAAAACATATAAGCTAATTGTTTAGCACTCTTTCTTTTATTTAACACATTTTTCATGTCTACTATGTCAATAAATAGTGCATAATTAATGACATAGGACCCTGATGATAAATTTTTGCTTTTAAGTCAGGGAGATAGATTACTAGGTCAATAAAAAAATAGTTAAATATTGTATGATGGATATTAACTTTTGGGTATGACCCCCCCCAATACATAAAATTTTGAGTCAGTAACATATTTCAGCTCTGTAACCATGGTTAGCTTTCAATAAACCTATTAAACTGCAGCATAACATAAAGTTAGAACCATTCCATAGAGAGGCTAATTATTTTAATTCCAGGCTTCAGATTTGCCTGTAAAGTGAACCATGTTCCAATTGTTACTGCAGGTTCATTACCATTCTGAAGTTGTGGTCATCCATTTTCTGTTTTGCCCTCCAAGCTGAGTTGTATGAGCGTTTAGTTCAATTGACTTTGCATGTGCTGCAGGTGTTGGTTTCTGTCACAGCTGTGCTTCTCTGCTTACAGATGAAGCTTCGCCTAAGTAGTGCTAAATTCTCCAACAAACTATCATCTGTGCCTTGCATATATTTTAAATGAGCTACCACAGAACACTCTGTGCAATGATACATCTTGTTAAATAACGGTCTGTTCTGATTGAAAATGGATCAGTATTTCCAGAAAGCAAATGCAGAAATTAAATGACAGGGTTTTCAGCTCTTAGGTCATCCAAACCTCTGGACATTGAATAGAGGTGCTGCTGGAGCAGAGTTTGTTGTTACAAAATGACAAAAATTTACAAAATCACCCCTTTAAAAGGTGAAGCATTGCATTGAGTTCTTATTAACGAAAGCATATTCATTTTTTAAAATTTCATTGATTTCTGATGTACTGAAATTATTACCTTTACAAAGGCTTTTTGCATGGGAATTATTGTTACAAATACAATTAAGAACCCCAAACAAAACTACTTTTCACTGTTTTTCATACTTTTATTTTCTAAAATATTGTGACATTACGAAGTGGTTTATTGTGACTTTGAAATTTTTTATTTTGTTGAAGTTAAAGAAATTTTTATTCAGATGTTGCACTTTCTCCCTATCATTTGATTCTATATCAATAAGAGCTGATACATTCGGAGTGCACTCTTCTGTGTCCATTGTCATCTGGCTTTCAGCTTCATCCACAATCTGGAGGTATGGATGAAAGACTGGAGCCTGGGAGAGAAACCATAGTATTTCCAAAAGAGGAAAACTTGATGAATAGACTGTGTCCTAATAAAAATCTGTGCTCTTAAAAGACCCTTCTAAAAAATGAAAAGATATGCTACATACTTGTGATAATCAGTTCTGTCACCTGCAGTGGGTCATGGGGTGCACAGCCAGTTGGTGAAATATTGTTCTGGATGTTTCTGGAGGAGATCAACATATGAATGGATAGATTGAGGAAAGTACCTTATGTTCCTTAATGTGGATGGGCCTCAATCCATCAAGTGATGATCTTAATCGATCTAAAAGGGCAAGTGAGTTGTAATATCTCCCATTTGACCAATAGAACCGGGACGTGGAGCTTTAGCTGCCATTTCACTCAAATTTAAATACTAGCTCTTCCAGGGTCTGAAGTCTGACAGTCTTCTGAATGGCGCTCACCCCACTGCCTCTAGAGTTTCCCAGGTCGTCAGTGGACTCAGACTGAGACATCTACTCTCTTGGTCTCCAGTTTGCCAAATGCATATGTAGGAACTTTTTGCCAGATAATTAAATTAGAAAATCATACAAAACAGGAAGAAACATTTTGTTGAAGGAGGTATGCGTTCATTTACCATATGATCAAGCAGTTCAACTCCTAGGATTTACTTCAAAGAAATAGTAAGTTATTATCATTTATTTTCACACAAAACATACGCGATTGTCATGCAGCTTTTGTTATAATAGTTTCCCAAATGAAAATAACTCAAGTGTTCTTCCAAAAGTGATTGGTGAAATAACTGGCAGTATGCCAAGACTGTGGAACACAACACAACAACAAAATACAGTAAGCAACCAAAACACAGAACAATTTGAAGGGTCCCCAGAGAACTATGCTGATTGGGAAAAAAAAATCCCAATATGTTCCATTTTAAGAGTATTCTTGAGATGATAAAACTACAGAAATTGAGAATGACAGATACCTAGATGTGGCTATAGAGGAGAAACATGGGGGATACTTGTGCTGATGGAAATATATATACTTTCAGAATATCAATTTCAATTACTGATTGATATTGTACTATACTTTTGAAGGATATTTCCATTGAAGAAAACTGATAAATCCTATGAGTATTCTATGCTATTTTTTTATTGTATTTGAATCATAATTATCTCAAATAAAATCTTTAAGTAATTAAAGACAAAAAATATTTGTCTACCTTTGGGGAAAATGATGATAAAATATATATATTTTCAAAGAAAAAAATTTTAAAAACATCAAGAACTTGCATGAAAATAGATATAAGGGGGAGATCTTCAAGCACAACTAAAATAATCGCAGATTCAAATTCTTAGAACACAGTCTGGAAGTACACTACATCTGATTATTATCAGTCTTTATTCATTGATGACTTTTTTTTCATATTATGTTCTTTTATGCTTTTCCTTTAACTTATTTTTTAAATAACTAGTTTGATAAATCTTATTTTTAACTAAAATATTTACTCCTATTCATATTTCTCTGACATATTTAAGTATATTTTTATTTAAGTATATATTTATTCTTTGCATTACATTTTTCCCTACTGCATTTTCTTATCTTCTTTAGTATAAGTTATGTTTAATATCATTTTCCTCTATCTACTTACGTATTTTATTATCTTTCAGTAGGCATACTAGAGATTATAACATGCATAATTAACTTCTAAAATATACCAAATAAAGTTTTATCACTTCAGAATATAGCAAGTAATCTACAATATCTCAAAACCATTTATAAATTCACTTATATTTTTATTTTTATATAACTTTTGATTCAGAAGTAGCATAAATTCCAAAGTACACTGCTATTTTTGATAGATCATTGTTATATATTTTAGTTTTACCATCTGTTATCTTGTATAGAGTTATTCCTTCCTTCTTCCACTAACAGTTGAATTCTGAGATTCTGAATAAACTACTACATTGAATGAAATCGCAGAGATTTATAATTTATCTTAAATAACCCAATGAAAGTGAACTTGTGAAGAAAATACATAGAGGATAAGAAAAAGTGAGAGGAAAAAGTGAAATTAATAGTAAAGTTCTCATGAAAAAATATTTTAAAATATGTGAAGCCAGGGAGTGGAAAGGGAAAATGAAAATGGATACATATTAAGCAGACAAACCAAACTGAACTGAAGATATTATGTAATTACGCTAAAATACGTTGTAGTTGCTGACAAATAATGTTTTCTCTGAAGCTATTTTTATACATTTTAGTGGATAGTTTATTTGAAATGCAAATAAGGAAAACAAAAATATAATTGAGAGTAGATAGCAAAAAATAGACTTCATAATATAAATTATAAATCAGAAATGTCAACTTTGATTTATACTTGAATGAAAAAAATCAGGAATATGAACTATAATATTTGAAAATTATTTAATACTCCTGATTAAAGTTTGAAGCAAACATTTATCTTTAAGAATATGTCTCACAAGGTATTGGCAATTTGTTTTAGATTTAACTACCCTTTAAGAAATGTTGTAGAAATTCTTGGCAGAGATTTGAAGGTTAAAAAAAGTTTTTAAGTATCTGTTTTTCATAAGATTTATAAAATATTGTGGTCTACTAGAATTCTAACAGGCCAGAAAACCCCTATGGAGTACAATAAAAAGATTTCTATGTAGTTCATATGTCTTTTCTGACTAATGGAAATCAAATGAAATGATGAAAAAGTAGCATTAGAGTCAGTCACACATCATAAATTGCCTTTCTTAGTGTGTGATTGTATAAAATGATTTGATGTGCCCCAGGGGAGAATTCCATTAGAACACATACCGTTTGCATTCAGAACCTCAGCTTCATAAAGCAGGGAAGATAGAAAAGTGTAGTAACCCCTATAGAACAGCTTGATATTAAATAGATCTAGGCAACTATAGATGGACATAACTGAAAAGTCATAGAGAATGGAAAACTCCATATTGATGGTATTTCCTGAGTAAAAATTAATTGACTTGTTTCTGAGGTCTTAATTTTCTTACTTTAGATTCTTTAAAAATACCAACCAATTTCCCTAAAATCCAAACCCATTTTGTTGAAAGCAAATGGTAGCAGTATTTGGGAAACTTTGACACTAAATATTAAATATTCTCTTTTCTGAAACTCATAAGGTGAATTATTTTGTGAACAATCCAAATTTGCTGTATCTCGTAAAGTCATAACCCATCTAGAATAAGTATCAATAAATCTTGCATTAAATTGTATATTTAACTGATTCTAAATTATGCTCAATCTTACATACATAGAAAACATACATACACTTTTAAAATCCTTTCAAGAGGAAAAAAAAAAAGAATGAAAAGCATTTTTACATTCTTACCATGCGCTGTATAATACTCATAACCCTTTTAACATAACTCCTTTCTCAGTTTTGCAAAATGATATATAGTAATCTGTACACCATCCAAATCTGGTAGCACCATTCATACAGAATAATAAATAGATGGTCACATTTCAAAGCTTTGGTATTTTTCTAATTATTTATTTTAATACAATGAATAAAACTTCATATTGATGATTATGGACATTTATATATGAGGCAGAGTTTTCAAGTGTTGTCCACACTGTTGGCGGTAAATCTTAAATTAAGATGCTACATACACAGAGTATTTGTTATTGATGCTTTTTTCACCTAAAATGTGTGTGGAGTCTCTTCTCATTTGAATTACATTTTAAACTATTTTTTTAATAGCTATTGTTTAGAAAAGTTATCCCTTAATTATGAATCACAAAAATCAGAATGTCATATTAGTAATACAAGTGTATATTAAGAGGCCATTGTGATTTCCACTTCTCCATTTTTTTCTACTTAATTTTTATAGGATTTCTAATCCAAAGTACCTTTAATAATGTTTCCCACTCTATTTGTCTTACCTTTTAGATGTTATCTAATGATAACTTTTTAACTTGAGTATTGGATTTGCTGTTTTTGTCTACTTAAAATATTGTACTTTTATTGCATAAACACATTTCACACAGTAATATTCCCAGTATTTTTTAAACTTCGAAGTTCAAATAATCTTTTCTCCATTCTGTTTGCTTCCCACTCTCTCTTTCATACTCTAATTAAGCATTATATAATAGAAATATAGTAGAATCATACTTAAAGTATGAGAGGCATGCATGCACATGAAGCATAGAGAAATAGGTGATGTTAATTTTAATTTTATAATATTCATATACCAATATATCCAAAATATTTTTAACATTGCTGAAAACTCCTCTATGACAAGTGTTATTACTAATAATATACTCTCCCTATACTGAGATGAAAATGTATCATATATTAGCACCCCAAACTTTAAGAGAACCCGAGGAAACTGAATTACAAATAAAACAAAATCTATTTTCAGTCAATCTGATAAAGTTTTTTGAAGCTGGAAACAGCTGAGTTACAGAAAGGAGAATGACACTTTTCTTTCACATGTGAAATAAAATCAATACCTAATACATTATTAAAAAAGTTTTTGTTTTTTATTGCCATATAATTATTTTTGATACATCAGTGAAAGCTAATTTATTTTCTTTGACATAATTTCAACAAAAATAATTGTAGAC
This sequence comes from Solenodon paradoxus, assembly GCA_004363575.1. Lineage (NCBI taxonomy): Eukaryota > Metazoa > Chordata > Mammalia > Eulipotyphla > Solenodontidae > Solenodon > Solenodon paradoxus. Next base: position 1,476,319 of record RJWH01000024.1, read on the forward strand.
TATGACTCAAAAAAGCTCAACCTTAATGGGTTGACTTGAAACATACAAATTATAATATGACTGTTCCTTCATCTATTATAGTTTTCTTTATTAGCACTTCATAATTTATACATACATTGTGAATATTTCAATGACACTTTTGGAAAGTTGCAGGTATGCCTATTACTACTTTCTTCTGCTATTCAAATAGTTGACAATACTTTCTCTTTATGTGTCAGTTGAAAATTTTCAGAACTGCATGTTATAGTCATAATTTCAACATGTCTACTAGTAGTTCTCTGTGGAAAAAATGTTATGCTTTGTTTTTTAAACTACGTTTGTATTTTCTATCACAAAAAGTTTAATATATCATGAAATGATATTCAATTTAATAGAAACACACTAGAAAGGAGATAAAAAACTGACAGGCTTGATTTCCTTGTAGATATTATGCTTCATAAAAATAGTGGGATAAAAATGATGTTCCCTGCAGGAGTAGCAGTTGTGTCTACCAATAAACGCAGTCCACTGATAACCCAAGGACCCATGGTTGCATCCCAGGACTGGAAGAAACAACCTAGATGAACAACTAAATAAAAACAAAGTAAGTGTTTCTTGCGTATAACTTTGCTTAAAAAAATAAAAAATAAAAATAATAGATAATATAATGTAATAAACATTTCACAATGTTATACAAGTAACAAATAGTATGGAAATATGAATTAAAAAAACTCCTTTTAAGCAGGTCTTTAGGGAATTAAATATACATATTTATTTATATTACATATATTAATAAATTCTATAAAATTTGTATATGTACATTTATTTAGCTTCAAGTATAAGGCCATTTTTTAATGTATTTTCTATTGTAGCAAGTATTTTATACATTAAAATAATTTCCTATGTATAGGTTCCCCATTTCTTAGATATCTCTCAGGATACCATGTTCTCCACCAAGTCACCAAGTGTTCTCCCCCATTGTCCAGTGAGCTCCACCACCATTTGCCTCCGCCTGCACAATTTCCTTTTGGTAACCTCAGTTCTGCTGCAAATGTTTCAGGGTTGGTTATTTTAAATCTGTTCCTTTGTTTTTTATATTTGCATTCTACCTCTTAAGTGAGGTCATCTGGTATCTATATTTCTTCTTTTGGCTTGTTTCACTCAGCATAACCACCTCTAACTTCATCCATGTTGATTCAAATGACAGGGTTTCATCTCTTCTAAGGACTGTGTAGTATTCCATTATATATATGTACCATAACTTCTTTATCTGTTCATCAGATGTTGGGCACTTAGGTAATTTCCAGTTCTTAGCTATTATGAATAGGGACTCAGTAAACATGGGGATCTTGAATGCAACAGAAGGTTAAGTTATGCTTTTTAATCCATTCAGCCACTCTGCATCCTTTGACTGGTAAATTCAGTCCATTAATGTTTAGGGTGAATATTTATATGTAGCTTCTTAGTGTCATTTCATAATTTGTATTTTATATGTTACTCCAGATGATGACTTTGTTTTTTATCTTTTTTAGGTCAGATGGGTAGTTATTTTTTGATTGATTTTACCTTTTGTTTTCTTCTTCACTTTCTCCCTGTGGATGTATTTTGAGGTTACCATGAAGTTAGCATTCACAGTTCTGTATACTACCTAATTTTATTTGAAAGCATATTAGTCTTAAACTCATTCTAACTATCCACATTTTTGTTCCCTTTTTTCTCCCCAGTTTTAATATTTCTTGTCTTACTGTTTTTCTGTGTGGTTTCCTTATGCTTTATAGAGCATTCTTTAATATTTTTTGCAAATCTGGTTTTGTGGTGATGTGCTCCTTTAACTTTTGCATGTCAGAAAAGTATTTTTATCATTCCTTCAGTTCTGAATGATAATTTTGCTGGATATAGTATCCTAGGTTGAAAGTCCTTTTCTTTCAACACTTTGAATATATTATGCCATTCCCTTCTGACCTGTAGAGTCTCATTTGAGAAGTCCGCTGACAGTCTTATGGGGGCACCTCTGTGTATGACACATTTTTCAATAATAGTCTTTAATAGTCTTTATCTTGTATATTTGACATTTTTGTGATAATGTGTCTAGGCGTATTTCTGTTTGAGTTTCTTTTATTCGGAACTCTTTGAGTGTCCTGGATCTGGAAGTTTGCTTCAGTTTTCAAATTGGAGAAGTTCTCATCTATTACTTCTTCAAATATGGTTTCTGCCCCCTTTTCTCTCTCCCTCTGGGACACCTATGATGTCAATGTTGTTCCTTTTGATGTTATTCCAGAGGTCTCAAATTCTGTCTTCGATTTGTTGATTTTTTTTTTAATCTCTTTGCTGGTTTGCTTGATTGAGTTCCTCTGCCCTACCTTTCAGATCACTGATTGTATTAGAGTGTCATCCATCCTATTGTTGAGCCCCTCTATTGAGTTCTTTAATTCAGCCACTGTGTCTCTTTTCTGTTTGATGTCTTGTTTTAATTCTTCTCTTTGCTTCCTAACAGTCTCATTTACTGCCTCTACTGATTTCTGGATTCCCGTGAGTATGGTAATCATTATTACTCTAAATTCCTCCTCAGGTAATTTACATATGTCTGCTGTATTCAGATTTTCCCCTGGGTTTTCGTTTGGATCCATCATTTCATGTGCCTTTGCTCTATTTGGCATTCTGTTTACATTTCTGAGGGTTCGACTTCCCTGCCATTGTGTAGGTTTGACTTGCTCAGCATCAGCAACCATGCTGCAGTTTCACCTCTACCCACAAGGTGGCATTAGTGAATAATGTTGAGGCTTGGGCATGTCTTCTCACACTGTATTCCAGGGTGTGTGGCACCTGATGGGCAGGATTTCCGGTGGTTGAATTTGAGGTGGGCTGCATTTTTTACTCAGTGGACCCACGCTGCTCTGGAGTGAAATAGTTGTGGGAGAGGTTTGATTTGGCTGAGTTTTGGTATTTTTGTGCCCATTTCAATTTCACCATGTGGGATCCAGCTTAGCTCTTGGTGTGCTGGTTATCCTTTCACCCCCTCCCAAATCAGTCCTCCATAGCTCCACATCTCAGCCCCACTGGGCCTGCCTCTCTCTGTCTCTGCAGCTGGTCCTGAAATCCATAGCCTCTGCCCCACTGCATGTCTGGAGATTCCCAAACTCCATTCCAAGTCCAAATCAGTGGCTTAGCTGAGAACCGCGCCAGGTGGCCTCACCCACCGTTACTTGTCACCTGGTCCATCTCCAGTTGAAGCGTCAATTGCTTCTTGGTGTTTGTGTCAGGGCAATAAGTATTTTTTTTTTTCTTTTGGTGTCTGTGGGGAGAGACTCTAAAGTGTGTCTTATTGAGTCACCATGGGATAAGGCCATTTTTTTTTTTTTTTTTAACAAATGGGAAGAAAAGAGTTGGCAGCTGGAGTGTAGCCCAGCTTCCATAATGCCTGAGGAAAAATGAAAATTAAAACTGACATTGCAAAAGTTATTTGTAAACACACTATTCAATCTTCCTGATGATTCTCATTGAGAAAAATAATGGAGTCATAACCTCTGGAATGCTTTTATATTGGTGTACATGAACTGCTTATGATCATCAAACCTGGAATTTATGTATTTCTAGGCATGGCCTCTGGTATGTTGGAGTTGACTCAAACTGATTTGTGGAATACCAATTGTGAACATCCTTCTCCTATTCAGAATCCAATGACATCACATCAGTAGCTTAAATCATCACAATGTATTTACTTGACAAAAATCAACATACACTATACACAGAACTTTAGCACTCTCTCTTCCACCAGAGAGCAAATTGCTAAATATATGAAAGCAAGTGCTTTTATATTTTGTTCTCTTTTAAATAAACACACTCATATTTAAATAGAGTTCCTCCCCACTTTTTGTCTTTACTGAAACATGCATCTTCCCTAGGTCATTTTTTCATACAACATCTAGATAGTTTGCTAATCTTCAGGTAGCTCATGTGTCTAATCCCCACTGGATAGGGCCTGATAGAAAATGTCAGTTTCATCTGGATAATTACTGAAGTAGAAAATGGAAATATTTCAAGACCAAAATAGCTCCCTGGCTGTAAAATGATTTCCTCTTACATCTATTAGGGACTAGTTGTTTTAAATATGTAACAGGGAATGTAGCAAGGAAGGACCAGGGAAGCTGTATCAGTATCTTACAGATTACATCATGGTTTCCTTATGGCACATGCTTACATATATCATTCATATTATCAGGGCAGTTTAAAATAGGTAACATCAATTTGACAATCTGGCAAACTAAGTCAGATTTGACAATCTGACAGTATAATTTTAACAATGAAGAGTCATGTAGAACCATGGGATATTTCTTCTCTTTCCTTTTTGTAATTCATCAATTCAAACCTCAAAATAATTATAGAGACCGTAAATAGAAAGAAATTGATCTACTAAGAAGAACTACCACATGTTTTATTAAATCAATAAATTAGTAAAGACCCTTGTAAAGCCATAAGTAATATTAACAGGAGTGTGTATATATCTTCTTACACAGAAATTTTTCTTATACTATAATCTGTTACTCTTCAAATTAAAAAATGATAATTTATAAAAAATTCATAACCATTCTTAAAATTCTGTCTATGTCATTCCCTTCTTGTGATCATGGCTGTTCCTCATCTTTTTGATACTGAATAGCCTCATTGTTTCTTTCATACCATACCTTTTGACTCTCCTAAAATCATTCTATTTCAATCACGTTTTCACTTGTAGGTTCAACTATCTTATTCAATTAAACTTTTACTTATTTTGTAATAGTACATGAATTTGTACTTAACCTTTATTAATCCTGCCATTCAGATACTTTTCTAGTCCTTTTGAAGTCCTGTTAGTTATTTTATTTGATTTTTTAAAAGGAAATTACAGGTAGGAATGAAGGTTAGTAGGAAGGCAGAAAAAGAGAAAGAAGAGGAACAGGCATCTTTATTTTCTTTTTATTTAGTTGTTCACACTGTTTGCTTCCTCCCTGACCCTGGACTTGAACCCGGGGGTATGTGGCTTGCTCCTTCAGAGGGGATTGACCTAACCATTGCTCTACCAGGGATACCTGACAAGTTATTTTTGAAAACTACCTACAACCATGTACATAGAAATAACATTACAGATACAATTCAAATATATTGCTGTCAGTTTTAAATTTTCTTTCAAGTCTCTTTTATAATCCTTTCCAATCTTTGTAACCGTTGTTCAATTTCATCTCATATTTTCTATTGTGTCTGTTTAAAATAAAATAATTATTGCCAACCTTAATATTAATAATATTAATATTAATAATAATAATATTAACCTTGCACCTCTGTCTCTCTCTCCCTGTGAGTCTCTTCCTGACTTTTTACAAGGTAAAAAGAAAATACTTTGTACATATGCTCTCATTCTTTTCATCATTTTTTACAATTCCTTCACATTTAAACAAAATGCCATCTGTTGTCTAGATTCCATTCCAGTTTATATTCTGGGGAATCTCTTTAATCATATGTTTCCTTTCTGTGAACTCTGTATTTTTTTTATTTTATCTCTTCACTAAATTTTTATCCTCAGCATAAACCCTGGCTCTGCATCCCCTCATTTACAAATATATTACAATCAATCAAAATAATACCACCCTTACCTTCTTTTTTACTTTATATTCATCTCTAGAAATCATTCTTTCCTTCCTCTCACTGTAATTATTCTTAAAGAAAAACTATTCAATATTATATTTTATTAATTTTCTATATATAATATATCTTAGAATATGAGATACTAGACTTATAATAAAATTGGGAACATTAAAATATAACAGCAAAAAGTTTATGTACCCATTTTTCCAAGATTCAATACATTTACTTGAGAAACTAAAGAACTGTTCTTCTTAGGGGTATGCCTCAATAATTGATCTATCAAAGTTCTTCTTTTCAGTCTCTAAGTTAAACTAACTTCTACCTTTCACCAGTATCCAGTTCTCCTTCCCATCCTGGAAAGCTGTGGAAGGTAGTGATTGGTTTGATCATTATAATACGCTATGTGTGACATTTTGCAGCTGAGACAGTAAAGAAAGCTACAAATATCATGGGGGAGGTCCTGTGTTGAGAACACAGAGATACAATTTTAAGGCCACCAAATTCATTTGGTCACTTTATGCAGGCTGTGCACCCAGGAAAATTACCTGTTTTTCATAAAGTGAAAACAAATTATATTGTATTAATCTAGGTTCATTGACCAATCATTGTTTTTCCTAGGATTATACCTTTCTGAACCAACATACTTGTCTTAATGATTTTTCTCTTTGGTCCTAACATAACTGAAAGTGTCTTTTATTTCTAATGCTCTTCTCTCCTTCACGTTTATCAATGTATTGAGCAGTTCATATATATGTCATAAGCAAGTAAATAAATCAAAATCTAAATTAATCAATCTCCCAAATATATTTTTCTTATAAATCTTTCCTGTGTATGCTGCATAGGAAATGTCCAGAGGGAACATGTCTTGAGATTTCTGGTACCGACTAGCATCACACCTGATCAATCCTTGGGACCTCTGAGGGGATATGCAGTCTCAGTTTAGAGTTTGATTGTCTGTTACAATCAAGAGTGCCAGAGGGGAAAGATTTATTTTTAATGACTTCTTTCAACAAATAACCAACCAAATTCAATGGTACTATATAGGGAGAATATTCTGTAAAGGAAACCTTACCTACTATTAAAAAAAAGGTAGTTTATATTCTGGGGAGAGAAAACACACTAATGAACTATGCCTTAATTTATTTTTCTAATGAAGTATAAACCAGTACAACTCACTTGAAGGAAGAAAGAATAAAATTCAAGAAGCTTATACTTTATTTTAAAATAAATTCAAACTTTATTTAAATTTGTATTTGTTAATAATGGGTGTTTTTATTTTGTAAGTTTCATAAAATAATTTTAAATTAAACTAATATGTGAACCAAAAATGCTACACAAAATGATTATACCATTAATGCTGTCGTTTACACTGTATCCATGTGTTAAGAGAAGCTGTAAGCAGTACAGTTACACAAAACATAAGCAAGTCTAAATATTATAGTAAATAAACTTTTAGGAAGCTTAAGCAAAACGTTGCTGTGAACTTTGAAGTTAAAATTTGTCTCAATATAAAGAAAAAGCATGTACCTAGCCGCATACAAAAGATAACAACAGAATAATAAAGAGAAAATTTGTTATAAACCTGTTATAATATCAGACACCGTAGTTTGTAAATTATATAAGCTAAATAATTTTTGCTTATTCTATAATATAATAAAATAAATAGAAATATATCAAAATTTTATACCACAATACCTGCAATATAAGCTTCTTGATTAAAGGAAACAATTTTGCTTAATTGTATAGTATCCAAAGTATGAAGTTTTTTTATTTTAACTTAATGAGAACACAAAACAAAACTAGCAAAATGAGTTATACTTTATCATTTTGTGAAAATCATGTATAAATTTTATTTTTATAGAAAAATCTCAAAAGACCATTATAATTTAATACAGTCTTGTTTGTGTTTGCAAATCTGATTGAAATACTTCTCAAAACTCTCTCTTGGTTCATTAGTGAGAACAGGTAGAAATAGTAGATATATGCTTTTTTAAACTTCACTTGACTTAGGGGGAATCTGGAACACAACAAAGGAATTAATTATTGAAGCTGCAAAAAATAATAATGCAATAAAGATCACTGCATTGCTGTTAAGGATATTTTTCTATAAGCTGAGTTTTCATAATCTTAATAAAATATATTGTGACTTCCTGTGGTCAGCAGTGTTATGCTGCTGGTGGTTTTAATAAGGTTAAAATCATAAATTTAATGGAAGCAGTTTACATATCACAGTGTATATAAAATTCATTTTAATTTAAGAAACAATGGGAAATGATTCAATATTCTGTACACACTAACTTTTTCAGGTCTTGAGTTCAAATGTATTCTCTCATTTAAGTTAGGACGTTTACTAATTCTGTTATTTTTTATCAATTTATTAATGCATATAACATTATTATCAATATTGCAATATATTTATCTTCCATGAAATTTTTTATTAAAGTGGATTGTATCTTACAATCTTTTGCATACAATAGTTCTCTGCACATAATACTATATGGTACAGTGTGAGTAGTTGTTGGTATTTTTAAACACATTATAAGCATGAAACTGCAAAATTTGATGATCAGGATGATATTCAGCATTAAGTGTTGGAATTCTGGAATTGCTCTGAAAAGCAAGCGGAACACTTATTTAAAAAAGTAACAGGATTTCTACCCTTACAATGCAGAGCTGAAAATAGAGGCTACGGAATTCTTTTTTATGTACAGATAGGACAGATGTTGCCACAATGTAAAGAAAGTTAAATTGAAAAGCAATAAATAAATAAAATGCAACTCTAAATATTTCATTAAGGTTAAGTAATAAATCAGAAATCATTAATAGTCATGATATCAAAACAATATCACTTTGTTAAATATTTTCAAAATTTGCAAAAGAAGGAAGAATATGATATTTTAAAGGAGGAATTCTGATGCTATGTAATAGTAGTTATACCATTTCAAGTGTTTTTCACATAGAGGATAGTATTACAATCAATACTTAATAAGTGATTAGAAAACCCATAGGCAGTGAAAAAAATAAATATTCAGCAATGATTAGCAAAAGGATAAACAATACACTCACCATATCTTGAAGCAAATGTACACATTAATAAGAGAGGAAATCAGAGTTTTATTCATTTATTCATTACACAAATAATATTTTCAATACAAAATATATAATTTTCTTGGTGTTACAGATATAAACACTGCCTAGTCACTGTATGTATCAAACAGAGGAAGGGGAATTATTAGGGGAAAACAGGTATATGATAGAGAACAAAGGTAAGCCAGCAGGATCAAATCCGGATCACTCCCTGACCTGATAAAGTTGATTTGGTTCACAGCCTCGCATATTCATTTCCCTGTTGACTACAGAGGTTCCCACACAAGGGCAGAGCTGAGATTTTACAAAAAGCATATGACCAGCAATGTCTAAAATAATTTTGATCTAGACTATTTCAAAAATATTTTGACAGTGCTTTGTATAAAATATAAACAGCTGCAGCAGTGCCTTTATGACAGTTCCAGAACATTCATTTCAGTTACTGGGTTCATAAATCATGAAAGCTGTGGTCAGTGGTTTGCTTTCTTGTGCCTAATGCACCAAAATTAGCACTAACATGATAACAGAAATTAATCAAAACAACAGAAATTAATTTTTTCCTAGTTTTGCAGACCAAAAATCTAGAATCAGTATCACTGGGCAAACCAGAGGCAGTAGAGGGGAATCCGTTCCTACTTTCTGTCAGCTCCTGGGGGCTTCAGCATTCTTAGGCCAAGCCATAGCACGCCATCTTCAAGATCAGAATTTCCAAATAGCTTTCTCTTTCATCTTCATATCACCCTCTCCTGTGTATATACATGCTTGCATGTGCATTTGTGTGTGTGTGCACATGTGTGAAACCTCTTTTCCTCCTTCTTATAAGAAATCATAATTAAGGATAATCTCTCCATTCTGAGACCCTTAACTATATCTGCACAACTTTGCCAGATTAGATAGCATTGTTTGGTCCAAGGGATTAAGATGTGTATCTTTTTTTTTTTGATTACGAGGCACAGATCATTTTCTAGTCTTAGACAACCAATGACTTAAAAAAATGGTATTGTTGTCTAACTACAAAGAATAATAATAATAGAGAAGTGATACTGGAAAAAAAATTTTTCAAAGGTAGACTGTGTTGCAGTTAATACAAACAGTGTACTGGTACCTGAATGTAGATTTGAAATGTGAATATTGTGGATATATATTTATACCAAGAAAAAAATTAGGTATAGTGTTTAACATTTTATTACTGTTTAGGGCTTACAAATATCATTCAGTTAATTTATCTAATCCAGGGATTCTTAAATCTACTCGTTGTGTACCCTTAATCTTCCTAATCTTAACAACTACTATATGAATAAGAATTGTTACATTAATGAGAAATATGGCCAATGAGAGTGAATTGTACAAATGAAGATTTAAAGACAGAAAAAAATAGAAAACATGCTTGACATTCATTATACAACATTGTTAGAGTTCTCTGAAGAAGAACCCATAGCTTAAATTATGTTATTCTAGTTCTCAAGTCAAGACGCAAGTTTCCTACTTCAGGAACAAAACTATTTGATGACACCCTCAAATAGAATCAGGCTGACATTTCTCTTCCTGATTCACTGATAGGCCCCAACATCTGATAGAGATTAGACTTGCAATCACTGATAGACTAGTTGAGAGAATGACTCAACTATATCTTAACTCAATTTAGAAATAAGCATCTTGGATGTGGAACCAGTGCCATACTATTGAATAAGATAATTGTGAACACTGGGAGATGAGCGTGTTTTTCATATGTGAAGCGATTAAAACATTGCCTACTAGAGGACAGAGTATGGTAGCCAGTCACCATCATAACTCTCGAATCTCCTCTTTTTTGTTTTCACACCCTTATGTAGCCCCCTTCTATGTTGTACCAGATTGTTCTATATGAACACAAAACTATCTGATATATTGTGTCACTTCCAAAATTATGTTGTTAAAAAGTGGTGGCTTCTGTCTTGTACTTTCTTTAGCTTTATCAGGTCACTCACTCTGGGGAAAACAAGCAGGAGGTACAACTATCAGGAAACTGAAGTCCCAGGTCAACAGCTAGCAAGATCTGCCAACTCTGTGAATGAACTTGTAAGTAAATTCATCAGTCCAAGTTGAGCTTTCAAATGTCAAATGCCCTAGAGCTTTTAAGTATAACCTCATGAGAGCTAAGCTACCCTTGGATTCTAGAGACTCAGAAAATTATGAGTGGGAAAATGAATGTTTATTTTTTCAGGCTCCATGGTTCAATGTAATTTTTTATGTAGTAGCATATAAATGAAAGCTGAAAAAAAACATATTAATTTTAACTAAAAAGCATCAGTCCATAATTTATATAAAATTAAGCATACATGAAATTATATAGACACTTCAGAAAGCATATATATTTATAGATTCATTAAAGTATAGGTTCCTATCATAAGTACATATCTTTAGTGCAAGAAAAATTAAAGATATGGTGCACGATTAACAATTTTACATAAAAATTAATTTTCAAATATAGTGTATGTTTTTATTTTAAAAGGAAGAACAATAACTATTTGGATTACTTATTAATGAAAGAAAACTATCCTTGCTCACAATTAAACTTTGAGAAGTCATGTTATTTTTAACTAAGACTTCAGTTAGGACAAAGTTTCAAAAATAAAAAGACAGAAAGAAGGGTTGGAAATGAGAATTTACTTGTTAAACATGGCTGTCAGTCTTGATTTTTAATTCCATCACTATATGTTATAATCTGCAAGGATAGTAATTTATTTGAACATTTTAAGCTATTCACTTAGACAGCATTTTAAAAACATTCTATTGACTTCCATGTCAAAATGTACTATACATTTTATCTTTTTTGGCATTAGAGTAATATAATAAATAAGCTGCTTTAAAAATTCATTCTGTCATCATTGACTTCCTAGGAACTAGAAAAAATGAATTAAAGAAGAGAAAATATAGGAGATAATAGCTATTGAGAATAGTTTAAAGATATTCATTTCAAAGAGCATCTTCAAAAATGTTTCTCTTTGAAACATTATTAAATATTCCACTGAAATTATCACTTAGAAAAAATAGCAGAATGTCCAAATAATGGAAGCCTGAAACTATGTTAGAGAGTTTGTAATACAGTTACTAAATATAACTATTAAGAAGCAAAAAAACCCACAAAAAACAGTGATACAAGGTGAATAAAATGCACACTCTACAAAGAAAAATGTAATTGGAATTAATATAACAGATCAAGTGGTGACATAGAAAATTAATTTGCACTGAGAAATATTTGTGTGGAGGAGATAATTTCCCCACCTTTTTCATGATTAATATCGCCTTTTGTATTCTGTGCATTCTCCTTTTGTATTGACATCTTTAGTGCAGTCTCTCCAATCATAGGTCTTTTGAATTCTAAGAATAAAAAACTAAGTTCATCATAGAGCTATTCACCTGGCCCTTTTCACTATAGTTCCAAAGAGCTAATTGAGTATGACACCCCTTTTCTGCTTGGAAGAAACTGCCTGCTGTCAGCCTGATTTCACTCCTTATAAAATTGTCACTGAGAGTTTGCTTGTCTCTTTCAGGAAAGAGATACTGCCTTAAAAAGGGTCAAGCCAGAAAATCATTTTGTTAGTATAATCAAAGATTTCTAGCTTCTCTTTCAACACATGAGGCCTGGCAAGAATTATGCTAAGTCACAGTTCCTTATGAAAGACTATACACATTACTACACTATTGGGGAAGTTCACAGTATTATATGTAAATATTCCATAAATTAGAGCGAGTGTTCTTCAAATATGTTTTCTAAACCAGAGATATAATTGAAATGGGCCCTAACCCAGACAAACTGAATCATAATTTCCAGGAATGCAATCCAGTAATTTGTATTAATAAACTCTCCAGATTATTCTGATTTATGTTTGATTTTTGAGAAATAATTTTAAAAGAAATAATCTGACATAGTGAGAAATACCTGAACTCTGGGAGAACGGGACAAATCTAATTGTGAATATTTGTTCTCCTAGAGGAATTCATTGACTATAATTGTTCATTATCTTGGCTACTGTGTACATATCAAATATAAAAATTGTGTCTCCACCAGTTACTCACTGTGACAGTTCAAGCAAGATACTTAATATATAGTTCCGAATTTTATCCTCTAAAGAAAGGATAATGGTAGTCTTTCATGGTTATTTAATAAGGTTTAATATATTCTAGTCATGGCTATATTTGTTTTTCATTTAATTGATTTTATGTTATTAGGCAACATGCTTATCTTCTAAATACCAATTTTACATTTTTAAAAAAGGAATATAAGGTATGCCTTGGAAGAATAATCATACAAATAAAATCTGAAAATGCATATCACAACTGTGCTTCAGGGTACAATATGTAAGCAGTTCAGAGTGCCTTTCTATTTGAAGTTATAATATCATAGCTCATTTTCACCTTTTGAATACTTTCATTGCTAAACATGAATTTCAGTATTCACTTTCTTATCTTAACCTGGTTTTTATTTGGCATTCTTCAGTGCTCTATATAATGGATCTCTCAAAACAAATATGCCCTAGCTGAACTGATTTGCATTCATTTTCTCCTTCACCAGCCAAAATTGCCCCTCCCACAAACCACATTCGATCATAAGTGGTGATTTTTCTACTTGTTCACACAAGAACCTGAGTCAGCCTCAATTCTTTTCTTCGTTTCCATCTCACCTTTTATATGTGATATTCCAAAATGCCTTGTTTTCTTTACCTTCGAACATTTATTTGCAGAACCTGAGTCTAGCTTACTATCTCCGATGCTTCCATACTGGCCTAAGTCACCATCCACCCTCATCTGTTCAACAGTCACCAAACTCCATGAGAAGGCTCCTTTCTTCCTCTGATCATTTTCCATCACAGAAGTCAAAATGATTTTCTAATAGGTAAGTCATGAGCTGTCTCTCTCTTCTGAAACCAAGTGCTTCCCATCTTACTCAGCGAATCACAGGCTCCCAAATCAGTGCCTCACAAACTGTGGGGCAAAGGACATTTTTCAACCAAGTTTTCATGGGTCAATGCTACTGTAAAAGTAAATAAAATGAATTCACAGAAATGTTCAAAGAAGATATATAAAATTCAAAAATGATCACATGCTTGGATGTCATGGTAATGTCAAGCAGCTATAAAAGTATCAAATATTTGTTCGTATTGTCTGTATTTATCCTGACACTAATTCATGGATTACTTTTTGGCTAGCTTTGCCCATGTTTTTTTTTTTTTTTTTACCTAATTATATTGTTTATTGTTGTTCTTTCCAGCAATGGATAGGGTAAGATTTGTGTCTATTGTTCACTCTAGAACAGTGTGTGGTATATGATAAAGTTTTATTGAATAAGTGAATAAATGAGTGACTATTTGAAGTCTGCAGAACCTTAAAATGTCAATGAAATTATCATAGTTATTATGGCAGTCTTCAATAGGAAACACATTTTAGCAAGGTAAGTATAATGAGAAGAGATTTAATAAAGTTAAGCCTCATTGATAATCCTATATAATTCCCCAAATTACCAAAGAAAATACTGGTCTAAATTATTTGAATTAATGTACATTACACTAAAAGAGACTGTTGAATTTCAGTAGAAGCCCTTCAGGAAATCATAACTCAGACTAGTTTCAAGAGTGATACAATTTCTGGATTTAAATGTAATTAATTGTGTCATTTAAATTTTGCTTGCTCACAAGTTGAATTCCTTTAAGTGTTTATTAGGGAATCACAATAACTTTATAACACTGGTTTGATAGACCAGTGTTTGTGAGGAGAAAAATTAAATAAAAATCAACCAAACAAAACTCTTAAGGTTAGTGCAATAATCATTTCACTCATCAAAAGCTTTTACTCTGTTTAGAAAGATTCAGGTATGGTTCAAGTATTTTTAAAAACATATTCTTCTCAGTTCCATAAAACTTTATTACCCTATAAAATATTAATTGCACAGATACAAATTAATCATTTCCCAATCCACATCATACCTATATATAAATATTCCTGGGGGGGGTCACTTCATCTAATTTAACTATTTTAAAGAATGAGAATGTAGCAATCATCAGATTTCCTTTTACTCCTAATCCAGTGCTATTTTTATTATATGATAACAAATCTCTTAATTGGAAAATAAAAATAGACAAAATCTTCTTAACTCTAATTAAAAGTTGCTTAAACTACAAATTAAGAAATGCATGTGCATATTTTAAATGTTTTATTTTATTTAAAAATAAATATGTTGCATTTCCTTTTCTGACCATAGAGCTAAATCCTTTAAATATGGATATGTTCAAGGAAAGTTAGTTCTTTCCCAGTTTTAGATTTCTAATTTGGATTTGAAGAAATTCAAAACTCTCATAAAACAATAAGAAGGAATAATGATTTAAAAATACATCATCCCTATTAATGCTTTATGTAGGCTTAGATAGCTCCAGTAAGAGAAAACATACATTTAGCAATTTAGGTTTTGATATTTCTAAAACTTTCAAGTAAGTGTTCTTACAGTGAGATTCTTTCTTTTCAAAATTATATCTGATTTGTTAAAAAATGTGAAGTCACAAAAATAACATTCAATTAACATAAATAAGCTTGAGAATAAATCTAGAAGACGGTATCATCAGTTTTAGGACAAAGTATATCATAATATTAGAGCAGGGCCTTTGACTATCAAAGGTGTATTTTACAATGAACTTTGTTTCACTATCCATTTTGTAAAGGAATTTTATTAAGAGCACTTTTACAGTACTGAATAGCAATGGTATAATTTGTCTTTCAGTTATTGAGCTAAGATACTGAGCTCAGATTCTAGGAATGGTGAGGTCTGTTTAGAATATGCATTACCGCTATTGATGCACTGACCACAGTCACGTATCACCGTGGTAGTGATTGAAAGACTGCTAATTTTCAAACATGATCAAATAGGGCCACCTCATCTTATTTAATATCAACATTAGTTAATATATTTTACTGATTATCTATCCATACACTGTAAAAAGTTTGCTTTCAGTAATTTGTCCTCATTTTGCCGCAAAGTGGTATTTACAAGCTAAACACGGACATACTAACCTATATTAGTATGAAATCTGAAAAAACAATACATTTTTCTTTTGACTCATTCATTATCTTCTGTGCATGCCAAAAAGGGAAAACTGACATTACTGTATATCTGTTTTTTATGCTTCCATGGTAAACATTAAGAAACAATGAAAAATTAGCAAGAAGAGGACAGAAGTCAGGGATGGCAGAGGACTTAGAAAGATCAGAAGTTAATGGTTTAACGCTTATATTCCTTTTTTAATATTTTCTTAATCAAAGTTCTGTATGCTAAATATGTGTATGCATATATGGATGTGGGTATAAATATGCATATCTAATGAAATTTAGCATTCAATATTTAATACTTCGTTATACCTTATTGTAGTTTCTGCTATTTAAAATGAATCCTCCCTTGAAATCATTGTTTTAATATTTACTCTTATAAAAGGACACATACTATTTTAACAAGCTCATAGTGTTTCAATTTCAGATTTTAAATCCAATAAATTTTATTTAAAAAACTCATAATTTTGGTATTTATGCTCAAATTCAGAAAACTTTCCTTTTTCTGGAACACTTTATTGTAGCACATTCACTAAAAAGAACAAAACTTAATACTAGTACTATCAACATCATATTGGCTATATTTTTCCAAGAAAATAGTTGAATATATTATTGGTTATGAAAACAACTCATCTTTAAAAATCAGTTTCTGTGGTAGGCTAAATAGAATATGACTTCAATAAACAATGATGATATTCCTTGTGAAGATTAAGGAAAGTAGACCAGGGTAAAGATTTCTAACTAAACTGTCTAATAAACTGACACAAAATATAGCCTCTACAAATAGAACTTCTTTTAGAAACATTTCATTGCAAAGACAAATTATCTTTTTTTCTCTAAATACTGTCATCATTCTCAGAATAGTATTTTACTCCTTTTGCAAAATTATACCCAATAATTAAACATTGGTAGAACAAAAATATCAGTTTTGTGAACTCTCATTTTGCATTCCCAGAAGAATTCTACCCAGAGCTAAGAGGAGAATCACAATTTTCTTTGAATGACATATCCTCTTCAGCATTAGATCAAATTATTTTTTGAGAACAAAATAATTTAGTTTCTATAAGCACTGATACAGCCAAGAATATTAAAATAGCAACCGAGCAGTGTGCTGCTGATTATCATTCATTTTGTCAAGTGTCCTAATAAAATAATGTTTATTCTGTGTTCTTTCCTGATAAACCTCTTTTTATGCTTTTTTGATTTCTCTGAGAGTTGAAAAGCTCGGTAGTATTCCTGCAAATTGTGCTATTTACTTGAAGAAAATGGCTGCACAGAATAAAAGAGCATATCTTAAACACTGACTCTAAAAATGGTTAAAGTAACATAAGTTCCTTAATGTAATTTGGAAAATGAACTCAATAAACATTTGTGATAAACAAGTTATTGCATAAATCTTTTTTAAGATTTAGGGCAAGAGAAGAAAAGTTGCTGATTGGTGACATTTTAAGAAAATCTAAAATGTAAAAATACAAACTTTGAAACCAAATTTAGAAAATGATTCCAGAAAATGTTTATTTGGAAATGTTATAAATGTGCCTTATGAAAAAAGGTCACTTTCAGGTTACATAGCTAACATTTTAAATCTACTTTAAGACAATTTTGCTTTGCTTACTACTTGAGTTTGAGCTATTATAACAGATTATTGTAGACCGGATGCTTAAACAACAAAACTATTTCTGAGTCTAGAAGTAGTAAATCCAAGATCACGGAGCCAGCATGTTCAGGTTCTGCTGAGAGTTTTTACTCCTGACTTGCAAGAGCTGTTGCCTTGCTGGATCCTCAACATGGAGGAGTACAGAGATAAATCCCATCTCCTCATGTTATAAATTCATTAATGGTATTACAATTCAACCCACCTTCACAATCTAATTTAATCTTAATTGAGGATTAGCATTTCAGCATATGAATGTTGAGAGCATATAAGCATTCAGTCTCTAGTACTCATGGTCTGTCATTTAGGTTCAGATTATAAATATATGAATTCTGAGCAGAACTTTTACCACAATATAGTTTTTCTTAGAGGTTTTAATAAAACTTCTATGCTGAGTCAAACACATACATATGCTATGGGCTGAATATCTGTGTCTCCTCTAAATTCCTGTGTTGAAGCACAGTCTTCAAAGTACTTGAATCACTAACCTTAAGAGATAATTAGGATAGACTATACATAGAGTAGTGTTTGCATATGTGTATATATACTTATAAGAAATTTTTGCATGGTGAATAATATGCATATTATATACATGCATATTTTATTATATCTGTCATGTTGTAGTTAAATTAGTTATTTTTATAAAATAGTTTATATTCTATATCTCTTTGATTTGACTCTTAATTTGATTTTTCATATTTATTTTATATTTTATTTTGTATTATTTTTTCTATAGTCATTTAATCTCAAGTTCATCCTCATAATTCACTGCTTTGTCCTCTGCCAAACAATTCCTTCTTATTTTAAAAAGCCTATGTAAAGTCAAATAAGATTACAGTGAAAGTATTGTTTATTTTTTTAATTTTGTAGTATACTTTTCCTATTTCAACATTTTTTAAATGATGACATATATTAAAATCAAAGTCAAAAACATATGCCAGTTAAAAAGCATGTGACGCAGTTAGCATTATCTCTGCAAGTTTAAACTTAGCGCAGTTTAGAGGGATGTGAATGTCAGCTCAGTTACATTTTTGCATTGGTGTTTTCTCTCTCTTTTGAACTATTCCACATCAGACAGTGCAAGTAAAGAATAAGAAAAGAGCTAACTCTTAGAATAGATAATGGCATATTCAAACTGTCAGAAATTTGTGTGACTAAGATGCAGTTTGTAGCAGATTTTTAGTAAGTTCCCTACTATCTATTTTCAAAAGTTTCCAGCTAGCTTTCTGAGAATCTGTTTAATTCTCAGTGATACATGTGTCCAACAAAGGGGGTCGGGGTTGCGAAACTGACAGCAGCTTCAAAGGAAACTGGTATTCTCACATGAATTTAAATTGTATTATCTGTCCTAAATGTCTAAAGCCAGATCCAGCCTCAGTATATTCAAAACAAAACAAAATAAATCTGAACTAAGCTAAACTAAACAAAAAGTCACATGTTGCTACAATGCTTTTATAATTCTACTGGCCATGAGTAAGTTAAAAAACATCTTCAACTTTATATTAAAAGAGATTTAAATTCTAAACTTTGTCCATCTTGTTCAGAGCACCTACTCTTCATCACTATATTTGATTCTCTGTTGTGTTACTTAGAAAGAAAACAATGTTTTATTTTTGATGACTATGCATTTCTTTGTCTAAATTCTGGGAGTGGTGCTGGGCTGGGAATTTCCTTCCTAAAGAAATTTATTCTATATCCACTGCCATCATTTAGATTTACTGGGAAATTTCAGTTGTTCCACATAATCAAATGAGAACAAATATGTATTTTTCTTGGATTCTTTTGGTAGTTTGTTTTCATTTAAAATTGATGTAGAGGCTGAGTATGTTGCCCAAATCGTTTCTGGCAGATATATCTCCTGCTCTGTAAATTAAACAAGTCCACCAAATTGAAATAATTTAGTTAGTATTCAACACATATTTTGATACAATGACTCTTTCAGTAAGCGTTTCTTAAATCTATCTGGGAGTGGCCAGGACTGCAGAACCATTGTAAGCATTACATAGAATAAATGAGTTAAACAAAGATTGAATGTAGGATTTTACACAAATATGCCAACAGATGAGATAGTGGAGACCAAGGAGGAAAATATTCATTGATGATTCCACTATGAAACCCCTTAGCAACTAACTGTCCATAATTTGTTGGGAAAAACCCAATCAACAATAAATCACAGACAGCATTTACAAGGAAAACTGAGATGCTGCTATACTAGCATTGTGACCTCTCAGGTTTTCTTCTTCCCACCTTCCTTCAAAAGAGTTTCTGAGTTACTCTCAGTAACAAACTCTAATCTTGAACTGTAAAACAGAGGGAACTTGGTAAATGCAACTTCTGGACTCTTCTCTGCAATACAGTGCAATGCCAGGAGACAAAGTGAATGATTGACATGCAAAGTTAGCAAGTGGTAAAGTAGCACAAAACTGTTTTGCAAATTTCCTGATAATGGCATATAACAATTTGATGTTCATGAAATGGGATCTGAAAGAGGAAAAAAGTAAGTGAGCCAACGGAATTGCAGAGCTAGAAAGATATTGGCATTAGGACCTTGGGCAATTTCAAGGAAAGTGGAAAATTGTTACAAAAAATTTAGATGCATAACTGTTTGATGACTTATGTGCAATGATATGTCTTAAAATTATAGCAGCAATAAATATACTGAATGATATATCCTGAGATTTCTCATTAAGTAAAAATCACTCTACTGTAGAGTACTTCTGAAGACAAACTGGGATTCTATCAAAGAAATTACAGATTGCTTATATCATACATATTTTGACTTATTTCCTATTAATCTTTCAACTCCCTTTGTTATGTTCTTTTTTTTTTTTTTGAAAGTTAGTACCTTGCTTTATTGTTTTGCATTTATAGTCACCATTCATTTTATTTTCCTGAGAATTTTCTGATAGAACTATATCCTTTTAAATTAGTTAGTCTATCTTATAATTCACATTTTCAAAGAAAATGCTGATCACTCATAAAATTAAATCTTTATGAAACTGTTTCACCAAAATTTCATAATCTCCAAATACAAGTTCTTCCTTCTGGCTAAATTATTGTCACGTCTATGTACCTGAAATATATGTTTCTTATTATTCCATTTATTAAGTCTATATTTCCTCTTTTGCTTTCAAGTCTTGTAGCATGGAAGGTAGGATTTCTGGAATGACCATTTGGTAAGTTTCATAAATCATGTCCCTTCTCAGAAACATCAATTAATATGATAACAATAATTTAAAACAACTGTTCAAAGTTCTGGAAATTGACAAAAGGACATACAACAAAATACAAGCACTTAACAGTTACAGAAATGTGGTAAGAGCAGTGGCAGACTATAACATTTGAGTCAAAGGCAGCATCTATCTCTCCCAAGTTTCCTGTTATAAAGCATCCATTAGGGCTGATATGGGCAAAACCAAGATCAGGCAATCATCCCTGCCAGGCTGGTGTTGAGACATAACTATTCAAGCTGGACTCACCAGTGGTGCTAAACACCAGCTGCCATCTCCTTTAACTCTTTGCTGTAGAGAATCTGTTTTGGGTGGGCAGTAGCAAAAATTTATCTTGGCTGTGGTCCCCAGTCTCATGACTTCCTATTTGAGTAGCTAGCTATCAGAGGTCAAACAGCTCTGTGTTACCCCTAAAGACAGATAGCTGGAAGTAAATAGGGAGACTGAAAAAAGAAACTGTCAAAGAGGGTGCTGCTAAAATCACACTCATCAAATATCTAGAAAATCACATCTCTAAAGCCATACCTTTTCAAGTAGACAGGAAAAAGTGCTTTTGAACTATGAGTCCCTGGCGTTGAAGGTATGATGACTAGTAAAATCCCTGAAATGTCAAATCAGTTGTAGGTTACACACAGATCCAATGGTACATGGTGAAGAATTTTCGTATAGAGGACTCATGTTCAACTACTGACTAATAAATGACTGATCTTAAGCTATGCCAACCCAGGAGTAAACCCAAGGAAGCTCAATCCAATAATAAAAACAAGGAATAAAACCTGAACAGAGACATCAAAGAACATAGCAGGGGAAACATATTTTATAGAATTAGTCAAGACATCAAAGAACAAATCTCAGAGATAGAGTGGGTCATATTCTAGAGCTGCTACAACATATTGTTTAAAAATGTTGTTTTCAACAACAAAAAAGACATGAAAAAAAAAACAAACAGGAAAGTGTGACTTATGAGAGATAGATGAGAGAGACAGAGAAAGAGAGAGAGAGAGAGAGAGAGAGAGAGAGAGAGAGAGAGAGAGAGAGAGATAGAGAGAGAGAGAAAGACAGAAGAGATGATGATGGGGAGAACTTTGAGAGGCCTAAATGTTATAATCAGCCGACAATTCAAAGCAACTTTTACAACTAGTATAAATATGTTCAGATGTGTCTTGGTGGCCTAGTGGTTTAAAGAAGGTACAGTGCACATACATCTCAATTTCCTTGTTTCTGGATCTAGGGCCAGGGAAACAACCAATGATGAACTAACAAATGAAATAAGAAAGTGCTTCTTCATCCTCCCTCTTCCTGCCTGCCTACCACCTCACCTTCGCTCCTACATGCACCTTTCCTTTAAAATGTGTATATGTATATGTTCAAATAACTAAAGCAAATCATGCCTCCATACAAAAGGGAGGTATGATGAAGATGACCCATCAAATAAAGAATGCTAATAAAGACATAAAAATTATTTTGACAGAGAATTAAATAGAAATTGGGGAATTGAAAAGTTCAATTGCCTAAATGAAAATTCAGTAGAAGGGCTCACCAGAAGATTTGAACTGAAAGAACAAAAGTAAATAAACGAACCTGAGATAGAGCAGTAGTGATCATACAACCTGAGAAACAGAGAGAAATGTAATAAAGACAAAAACAGTCTCAGGAAACATGAGGGAGAGAAAAACAAAAAGGGATAGAAAAAAAAGCTTGAAGAAATAATGGCAGAAAAAAATCTTAAATCTAATAAAAATCATTAACATACCTACCCAAGAATCTCAATAGGTTACAAGCTGTATTAACACAAGTCACACCAAAATGCATAAACTATTGAAAAACAAAGAAAAATTCATTAAACCAACAGTAGAAAATGGACTCATACAAGAGAAACACAGTAAGATAAACAGCTGTCTTCTGATCAGAAATAATGAAACCCAACAAGTGGTGAGATGACATAATGCAAAAAGAACTATGTATCCAGCAAAACTGATTTTCAAAAGTTAAATCAAAATAATGATGCTCTTATAGGTACAAAATTAAGATGAGAGCATTTGTTGACTTCACACCTGATTGAAAAGAAATCTTGTAAAAAAATTCTTCAGGCTAATAACCCCTGTTATTTCTCCCCTTATACATCTTTATAAGCAGTTGAACTCATAAGCTTGCTACACCAATGAGTTCATCAAGCAAGAATGCCTGACAAATTTTACCTTAACCTTCAAATCGTTCATCAGTCTCACAATTCTTGTCTCATTTACTGCTATTTTAGTGAAAGCACAAAATGCTGCCTATCCTTTCATTTCTCTCTTCTTTAGAAATTAACTTCTTATTCCCATCAAGAATTTACCTCTATTTTTCTCACTCCTTGAAATTTTTCTATTTTTTGTGACTCTGCCTTCTTTTTGGATCGAAAGTATACTCCAATTTTCATTGAATTAAAACAAACTCCCAAATTTCTTCTTCAAGTTTGCATTTATGCAATATTTTCTCTCTTTCGTTTTCATAGAACTGAAAGTCTAAGGGGGAAATGTGTCTTCTCATGACTTTTTTTAAACTTATTTTCTATTTATTGCATTTGTAGCTTACTCCACTTTGATTAAAAAAGGCCTTTAATAAATTGATCTTTGACCTATATGTTATCAGAATCCTTTCTGCAAGTTTTACCCTCACACATATGTGAATATATAGAAAATATAGATTTCTGTCTTAAAATAAATTTCTCAAATATTTAGAAGGCATTTCCATTTTTTTTTCTGGTTTCCAGCATTTTTGTTAAGAAAATGGAAACTTTTCTAACAAGTATTTATTGCATAAAGGTCATTAATCACCTTAATTATCTGGCCAGTAATGATCTATTTCAATGATCACAGAGCAGCACATTTTTTAAGGTAGAAAATTGTGTTTGAGAGATATATAAACATTTTTTTATGAGATTCTTTTTCTTTTTTTAGTGTTGTGGAATATTACAGGAGTATGTGCTTTTGAAAATCTGTTTTCTCCCATTATTCTTTTCATTTGGTGGACTGTTTCAAGCGAGGAATTAATCTCTTTAAATGCTGGTAATTTAGAAAATATGTTTATAAGACCATATCAGACTTGCTGGACTGGTCATCAAACTTTTACAACATAATTTCTCTGAAATATTTCAACTTCTTTTTGTTTTTTGTTTTACTTTCTAAGAGAAACAAACTTGTGTTTGTTTCCTGAACCTTCTGGTTACTCATTTTTATAATATTTGTATTTTTAAAAATATTTCTCATTCTCTATTCCCTTTTTCAGCAACACCTTGCTTTCTATATTTGCTGTATTTAATTTATATGGTATTTTATATATGGTAATTTATATGTGTATTTAATTTATATTAAATTAAATTAAATTAAATTTATAATTATATAAATATTTGTTGTATTTAATTTATATGGTATTTATATATCTATTTAATTTATATTAAATTTAATTTAATTTAATTTAATTTATAATTATGTAAATAAATCCATTGCCCCGCACCTGGTATTCATCTTTCTGTTTAGTTTTCTTCAAATTATTTTGTCTATATACTAATCTGTTCTTGGTCTTTTATGTGAGAGACTTTTCTTTTATCCTTAATGATTTTAGTCTCTTCTTGAAAAAGGTGAAGCATTAGCAAATTATTGTAGAAGCTCTTAGCCAATGCCACACTGTCCTAATCATGTGCCCGTTGAAAAAAAGAGAAACAAAACTGAGAATTCCAGCTTATGAAATAAATAGAATAATGCTTACAATGTGAAATTATTTCTCTTCCCTTCTCTCTCTCCATCTTTATTGTTGCCTAATTCGCACATTTCTCAATTATCTTGACTTTATTTTATACAACTGTGTATGATGAAAAAAAGCACAAAATATTTCCTGCCCCTTAGGTGTTTTTGCATGTGTGAAGAGAGAAAAAGGAATAACATCATGAGAGTTCTGAATGACCTAGTGATATTTTTATTGTTTATAACTATATATACTAATACATGTAAAATGCATTTAAAATATATATAGACACCTTTTCAACAACAGTTGTACTTTATAAGACCTATATTTGTTCTAAGAGCAGCCTTAATGAAAGTTTTAACAATATCAGGAAGGTGGTATTAGAACAAAATATGTTGAATTTTCTTTAAGTATTTCTGGAGAGGGGATCAAAATCATTGTGAACAATCAGAAAATATTTATTGAAAACTTTCAGAGAAACTTGAAACTAATTTCACCTGAACGATTCAAATGTTTCTTCCAACTAGAACATTTACTTAGGGAAAAGCAGATATTAGTTCAAATTTCCTTGAAAAGCATTTATTTTTACATTGGCAAGTATTCATATAAATACTACTAAGGGAGAGAAAAAACATTATGAATTGCAACTTAATATTTATGATAACATGTATGCCCCCAATAGATCAAATTTGTGGTATAAGCATAGTGCTTTTTCTTTATGCACATTATAAAGTACACTGAAAACTCTGTATAAGTGAAGTATAAAATCTATTTGGTAGACTTTACACCAAATTTCACTATTCCAGGCATTTGCAAAATCTATAGCTGCTGTATCTTTGCTTTAATAGCATATTATTGATCCTGTCTATGATTTTACATAAAGAAATTTGCAAGGAATGCAAACTCATGCAATTTTATAATTGTCTTTAGGAGAAAGCACCAACGACTTTACAAGAACCAAATCATGATGAAAATTCTAGGAACACATTGGAGTTATAAATTTAGATTGTTTATAGATTGAAATGCATGTATTCCTTTAAGTTTATGTAGTTAAGTTCTGTTTCATGTTAACATACATAGGAGAGAATAAGCTCAAATGCAAGTCTCAGTGTATAAAGTCTTTGTTATCGAACTCTATTTAAGGTCATTTTTAAGAAAAGCATTGGAGCTATGTGACTATATGTAAGCTATCACATATAATTTGTGGTGTAATAATCCTGTCTCTTTGCAATGCAGCAATTACATATCTTTACATGCAAATGAAGTTATAACCATAGATAAATGTTTAGCTACATTTAAAACTATCCATCAGAAATTTAAATTTATTTAAAGCTATTTTTGGATTCATGCATGTTCTGACCCTAATTTTTAATTATAAGAAAAACTATAATTGTCTACAGTTTAACTGACATTAGAATTTGACCTGCTTATGCATTTGCTTATTAAAAACATATTGCATTTTATATTTAGGAAAATGCATGTTTAGGTCCAATTATTTTAAACACATACAAGGAATAAAACTTTGAAATCATGTACATATTTCCATTTATTAAAGACATATCAAGCCATGGTTGTGAGAGAGATGAGCTATGAGCTATTGTATTTTAAAATTGATGCAGTTCTTTAATGCAAAGGAAGTCTACTTTAACTGTATTAAGCACAGTCGCTGACACAATGAAGAATTGCATTGTAATATGGGACAGGGTGATTAAATGATGTACAAACTTCCTATCAGAGTAACATGCAGGATACTGAAACATATGGTTCTGGATGTTTTTTTTTTTTTTCTCAATAAGTACAGACTCTGGCCAGAGATTTTTGTTGATTTGTACAAAATCTCTTGATTAGAATCCTCAGCCATCTGCTGCAGGATGGCAATGTATGAAAATGTCAGCAGAAAGAGCAGAGCTTCAAGCTTATTTGTGGAGAGGATGTGAAGTTAGCATAACCATGAGTAAGACAAGGTGATCAGCTTTAATGTGATCAGGAGCTAAATGATACTGAGAGCAAATAGAGGATGAAAAATTTGTAAAGTTCTGAATTTCATGGTTTAATGCAATAACATTTTTGTAAAGATTTTTATTTTATTAGTTTTTTTAGTTCATTAAATAAGCCATTCAAATGTATACAAGTTATGAATACGCTAAGCATAAAAACAAAATTATTTGATAGCAGCTGCTAAAAATGGGTTCATCTTCCAAAAATAAAAATTAATAAGGTTTAAAGTTACTTATGGTAGATAACTTTAAACTTATTGTAGGTTGATTTGGAAAAGCACTGGATTAGAGTTTATCTTTGCACTGCTTATTAAGAAAAAATAATTTGTCAATTAAATGAATAATGTAAACAAATGTGAGAGAAAATGTTCTTAGGAAAACAATCTCTTTTAAATTAAATTAGAAGCAGCTATTTGAATACCAATGATAATTTAAAAATGAGTCTATTTGCGCATTAAATAGAGTTTGGTAAGATTTCTTCTTGGCCACATTTGTATATTGGTTTGAATTGTTGGCTGGGTGCCCTGGAAATGACTGAAATTCATTTTTGAAAAATAATCTATATTTCAGATTGCAATGACACTTCCTTTAGTTTGACTGACTTAATGAGATTTCATCATATTTATATTAAGGATTCTTAATTATTTTTATTTTCCTTTGCATAGGCAAATTCCTGCCTACCCATATTCTAAGAGAATTTTTTCATTGTGAAGCAGCGAGTTCACTGTCACTGAAAGAAAGAGCCAATGCAAAATGACCACAGGTAAGGACTTTGAGATGAAAGAATCAATCTTCAGACACCAAGTTTCTATTATTTTCATGTTTTGGTATTATATAGAATTCAGGTTGCTAAATTCAGCAATACTGTTTGAAAGTTTATTTTTCATCCAGTTATTTTTGTACCACAAGATGCCACTTTCCTGAATGTAAATAATATACTCATGTCCCTGTTATCCAAATAATGTCTTATAAGAAATTCAGGAGTGCCTTTTTACTGCTGCTTATCATCTTCCTAAAGTAAATGCAGTAATTATAATCCCTCAGAGACACCTCCATTAACAAAAGTTTGTAGCTCTTTGAGAGGTTACATGAAGAGAGTTATTATATGCAAAAAGAGGTGTGCTTCCCTTTCAACTACCTCACTTTGCATAACATTGTTGCCTCTGAGTCAGGAATGAGAATTGGTGATTGAAAGAAAAAATAACTTGGGAAATAGCCCTGTCAGTCACACCATTTCTGAATAATAATAATGACGATAATGATAAATACACTTTTTTTTAGAACACTTTTCTTTCTAAAAGTTCACAGCATGTCTGAAGGTCAACAGCAGAGAATTACAACCTTACTCATTTTATCAAATACAAGCATAAGGTAGTATAATGTGGATAATATACTTATGTGAAAGGCCACTTTTCTCAGTGATTGACAACAGCTTTATAAAAGCGGTGAGCTATTAGTAGAATGACTACTTATCTGAAGAGCACAAATACTAACAGCTAACAGGAATCCATTCACATGTATCTAGATTTTGTGTATGTGTGCGTGCGTGTGTGTTAAACCAATAACACAACATTTCTAAATAAATGAGAAGAGGATGATACAATATTAGTTATCCAACGAAAGCAACTTGTTTTAAGTATTTTAGAGAGGTGGAATTCTCTCAGTAGTAAATCATATGTTTTATTCAGTAAAGATTAGATTCAAGGTAAATCTAAAAACTAAATTATTATTTTTAGATAGATAAGGTATTGCTGAATATTTACAACCTAGATGACTTCAATTTAAGTCTATGCATAATTTATGAGTTATTTATCAATAAGAGTAAAGAACTTTCTTATAATATTTAAAAATAAATCTTCGAATCTTCTGCTCATTTTTTTAAGTAAGTTGTTTCTGTGTTGTTGAAGTGTATGAGTTTGTTATGTATTTTCACTATTAATGCCTTACCTTTGTGGTTTTATGTTATTTTCTTTCACTGTATGAAGCTTTTTTAATTTGATGTAGCACAATTTGTTTATTTTTTGCTTGTTTCCCTCGCTGTTTGTCATGTCCCCAAAGACCTCTCTACACCTGATGTCAAGGAACATGTTGTTTATGTTTTCCTGTATGAATTTCACAGTTTCAGGTCTTACAATCTAGCTTTTAATCCATTTTGAAATAATTTTGGTATGGTGTTAAAGAGTGATCTAGTTTCATTTTTTCTCCAGAGAAGACATACAGATGGGCAACAAGCACATTAGAAATGCTCAGTATCACCTATAATTTGCAAAATGCAAATCAAAATCTCAATGAGATTTCATTCCAGATGTATAAAAATGGCCTATATCAAAAAGACTGGAAACAAGTGTTGGCAAGAGTATGGAGAAAAAAGAGCTCTCTTATACTGTCGGTGGGATGCAATTTACTGCAAACTTTATGGATAACCATATAGGAATCCCTCAAAATGTACAAGTGTAACAATCATTTGATCCACACCCAGCAATTCCACATCTAAATAAATATCCTAAGAATATAAAAATATAAATTCAAAAATATATACGTGCCCCTCTTTGTAGCAGCACAATTCACTGGAATCAAGCTAAAGATCCACCAAGAAACAGCAGAATAAAATAGAACATGGTATACATACTCAACAGAATACTACTCATCTATGAAACCTTGCCTTTTGCAACAACTTGCATGGAACTTAAGATAATTTAACGAAGCAAAATAAGTCAATAAAAAGGAAAAGATTTGGTGATTTTACATGTATGTAAAGAAAACAAAAATAAACTAACAAAACGCAATAAAATTCTCTTAGGCTCTGAAATCAAGACTGTGTTTACCAGAGAGAGCAGGGGAAAGGGAAGGAGGAAAACTGGGGAAAAGGGCATTAAAAATTATAGTGGAATAATGGTGAATGGCACTAGAACTCTGGTAGTAGTTGTGGTGTGATATACAAATTGATGAAGGGTGAAGTATTCTGTACAAATTATACAGTAAATTATGTAGTAGAAAAATCATGTCTTAAAATAAACAAAAAAAATTATTTAATCACTAAATTAATAGTTCCAAGAACTCATAACTTTTCATCTTGACTGAGAATATGACTGCCAGTTACAAGAAACTGTATCACTATGCCTTTATAATAAAACACTATTTGTTCAATTATAAGCATAATTCATTTTGTCATAAGAACATGGCTCTATCAGCTTTTATGATAATCCGCTAATAGTAATTTTATTGATCTATTTTTAGTTAGCTTAAGGAATATTTATTAGCATATCAATCTTTAAAATAAAACATGGATAATTATTTTAAAATTTAAAAAGATAACATACTTATTATGTATTTTAAGACAATATACCACTCCACTGTTCCTTGACCTTAGAAATTGTCATTAAAAATATCCAAATGCTTTTAAATTCTGAGAATATTTATATTTAAATATATATTTTTATTATTTCCTACCAACTATATTGAATCATAATTGCTATGCAAAACACTGAAAATATTTAATGCATGTAATTTTGTGAGTTTGGTAATAGGCATACATCCATGAACCCACTTCCAATGTCAAAGTAATAAATTCCCATCACACCTTCAAATCTCTTCATGCCATGCCTTTTGGTTGTGATAAGGATTTTTAACAGCAGAGCTATATTCCTAAAATTTTAAGTGCACAATAGTTTTAATTATAGGCACTGTGCTTAGCAGCATATCTCTGTAAGTCTGCCTAGTTATCAATCCATTGTAAGTACGTGTTGAAGTCTCCTACTATTATTGTGTTGTTGTCAATGTCTTTCATCAGTTCTAATAATACTTGTTTGATATATTTTGATGCTCCTTAATTTGGTGCATATATGTTAATTATGTCTTATGTCTTCTTGCTGGATTGACAACTTAATCATTATACAATGCCTATCTCTGTATTTGGTTATCCTTCTTAGACGGAAATATATTTTCTCTGATGTAAGTATGACTGATCCTGCATTTTTGAGGTTACCATTTGACTGTAGGACTGTACCATTGACTTTGAGTTTCCTCAATGCAGCAGAAGTTTGGGCTATCTTTTTAATCCATTCAGCCACTCTGTGTTGTTTGACTGGTGAGTTCATTCCATTAATTTTTAGTGTCATTATTTATATGTATCTGCTTATTATAACTTTATAATTTGTCTTCTATATTGTTCCAGACAGTGTCTTTGTTTCTTCTCCTTTTCTTAGTGGTGCTGGCTGCAGTTATGTTTTCATGAGTCCCCCTTTTTGTTTTTCCTTTGCTTTTTCCTTGGAGAAGTACTCTGAGGTTAACCTTAAGCTAATATTAAGAATTCTGTTTATTTCTTATAAACATAAGGCAATGTTTTTTAAACATTGAATGATAATCTCACAAGGTATAGTATCCTAGGTTGAAAATTCTTTTCTTTAAGTGTTCTGAATATATTTTGTCATTGCCTTCTGACCCGTAGAGTTTCATTTGAGAATTCCACTGGCAAGCTTATCGGGACTCATTGTATGTGACTTGTTTTCTCTAACTGCTTTTAAGATTCTCTATCTTGTTTTTGACATTTTAATGATAATGTGTCCAGATGATGGTCTGGGTTTCTTTGATTAGGAAATCTTTGTGTTTCTTGTGTCTGAAGATTGGTTTCATTCTTCGGGCTAGGGAAATTCTGTTATTATTTCTTCAAATACAGTTTCTGTCTCCTTTTCTCTCACTTCTCCTTCTGGTTCCTCTGTGATGAAAATGTTGTTGCTTTTGATGTTATCTCATAGGTCTTGTATGCTGTCTTCATTTCAGTTCATTCTTTTTTCCTCTTTGCTGGTTTGTCTGAGTGCCTTCCTCTGCTCTATATTCTAGCTCACTGAATCTGTTAGAGGCTTTGTTCATCCAATTCTTAAGTACCTCTATTGAATTCTTAGCTCAACTATTATATTCTTCATTTCTTTGATATCTTGTTTTATTTCATCTCTCTTTTTCCTTTTCTGTTTTCCTTCCTTCCTACTGTTTCCTTGATTTTCATGAGTGTGTTTATCACTATAGCCCTAAATTTATCCTAAGGTAGTTTGCTTGCATCTGTAGTATTCATATTTTCCCCTGAGCTTTTAAATGGATGCATACTTACACACATATTTTAGCATTCTGTTTATGTTTCTGTAGAATACATTTCACTGCAGTGGTGACCTTGTGTAGTGTCTTGGCTTGCGTTTAGTATTTCTGGATCTTGGCTTGAACACTGCAATTTCATGAGTTCTTTTTGGTGCCACTGCTGATTGGATTTGTTGATTCTTATGTGACTCTGCCACTGGGCCTAAGAGTTTAGCCTATAGAGTTGAATTTTGTGTGGGGGATGCAGAGACTTCCCCCAGTGCCCCAGCTCCAAACAATAATAGCCACCTTGTTGTTGGTCCACAATCAGCAATCAGGCTACTGTTTCATCTTCATCCACTGATGGTGCTAGTGGGTAGACTTAACAGTTTCTCTCACTGGGAGTCTCTCTTCTTCCTCAAGTCTGGAAGCAGAATTTCCAGTGGGTGGGTCCTGATGCTCCAGCACAATACAGTGGGATGGGATGGGGTGGGGATTTCCCTAGCTGCTATCTGGTTATGGCAGTGTCCAATGTAATTTCCTTGCCAGGGCTCTTATTCAAACAACGGGACACTTTTCCTCCTTCTTCCCTATGCCAAGACCTTCTCCTCTATCTCAGTCTCACAGAGTGGGTTCGCTGCTGTTTTTGCAGTTCTTGGGTGACTGGGTTCTTCCCACAGTTCCATCTTCTCCAATGCATAAGGATTCCCAAATCTGCCTATACTTTGTGGTTGTGACTGCTGTTGTATCTCTTTTGCCTTTGTATCTGCCTTTCCTTGGTGTTTGTTTCTGGAGAACAGGTGAATTCCTACTTGCTCTGTGGGTCTTGCTCCTACCAGATCACCATCTTAACTCCTCAGTTGATTATTTTTGCTTCCACAAATAGAATCATTCAATATTTCTCCTGTGACTGAACTGTTTTATTTAATGTAATATTCTGATTATTCTTGAACTGAGTCTGGGTTAACTGTTTTTATACAACATTCCCTCAAACGTTCTGATGCTGTTATTTCAGGAACACTACATTCGGGGAAGGCATTGTAATATTTACTAATTCTGGCAAACATATATGATAGCTTATTCAAAGGTCAAAAATTCTGCTCCAGTTGATCATCTTACAGTGGACATGCAGGACTTGTCTTGAAATAGCAAGGTCTTAGCATCTTTCTTTCTATTGGCAATTGGGGAATCCATGAATGTCAACAGCTAGATGTCTTGGTGAGATGGATTTCATTTTCTTAAATCAAAGCAGAACCTTAATCCTTGTCACTCTGTCCACCCTGTTCATGGGCCCACTATAAAATTATTTAATTGACACAGGAGAGATGTTACCCTATTTCTACATCCTGTGTCATATTCTCTACCTAGTGTTTAAAAACAACCTCTGTGCTGATTTCTATCCTTTGAACTTTACATAAACACACAAATTCATTTAATTTTTGTTTCACTAGCACAGATTTATTTATAAATCTCTCTCTTACATCTGTCTGACATCAGTCTTCTAGGTTTGTTGTTGCCTGGTGACTGAGGAACTGTCCATAGTTACATTTGCACGTGAGTTATGTATTTAGGTTCTTGGATACTTTGTTTCATAAAATGTGAATGATCCAGTTTGCTGATCACAATTCTATCTGTAAGAAGCATTATACTCCATTTCTATTATTTGGTACTTCCTTGATGTTTCAATAATATGGCAACCCTCAGTTATGGTTAATGCCAACATAAAGCATTGACTCATCATTAAAAAAGAATTTGTACTAAATATCATCTCTTTTCCTTCAGTTGACCATGAGACCATTGGTGTATATTCAAGGAGAATATAAGCAGAGCATGTGAACTGGAGTTTTACTCACCTGTTTATGTAATTTGCATATTCCTACTATTCCAACTCAAGTCCAATTCCAAATGTAACATCAATAAAGAGGACCAGAATGGTGTTTTTCAAAAGATGATCATAGCCAAGTAATTTGCAGATAACATTTTAATAAAGAACAGATAATTATCATAGACTTGAGGCAATATAATTTAACTGCACTTACTATATAAAGGTGAACTGAATTTAATGTAAATTGCAAAGAAAACAATTGGCCCAAGCTAAAGGCAAGCAAAATGTTGCTCTGCATCCATAAATACATCACAGGAATAGAACAATTTCAATAAAAACCATACCCATGTTAGTTTTGCAGTAGCCCATGATTTATCTATTTTATTAAGAAGCCAGATAGATGAATGGAACCACCACCATGAGTCTTTCAAGTGTTTCACGGTGGCTCTAGTTTCAGCATTCACTCAGGAACATAGTGTCTCTTATTTTCTATCACAAGGACAAGGGGGTATAATGATTGGTAGTTCCTATATTTTCACTTAGCTTTTTCTACTATATCCTTAATCCAAGTGTAATATAACATGTATAATGATGCTGCTAAATATAATGATAGACTGAGTATAAGTATATTTAATATATATTATTCTCCATGTTATAATTTGTTTCTTTACCTATGCAATTAAGATATATATAATTAATACTGATACAT
Source organism: Solenodon paradoxus (assembly GCA_004363575.1). NCBI lineage: Eukaryota > Metazoa > Chordata > Mammalia > Eulipotyphla > Solenodontidae > Solenodon > Solenodon paradoxus. Next base: position 1,510,283 of record RJWH01000024.1, read on the forward strand.
TAATGTCAGTTTATTATTCATTATTCATTAATACTGTGCAGTATTCATAGATCATGAATACTTTGAATATTCATCATAGAATAGACTCATGAACAAATTTGTAAAATGGAATTGGTTCCAAATTCAATTTAACACCCAAACTCGTTAAATCTCCATACAAGCAGAGATGTGACAATGACTTTTAAGATATCCGATATTCAAATCTACTGTACTAAATTTTTCACTTTATTATTGTATGTTCTAAGATAACATCAAAACAGATCAACAGTCAGCAATTTTCATAATTGTTGATATTCCTTATATTATGTATTATGAACACTTGATCTCTCAATATCTTAAAGTGTATATATTCTTCTACCAATTTATCACAATGCATTACATACACATGTTGATTTATGATGATGGACATATTAAGTCTATATATAATGTCATATGCAATGTTTCTTCAATAAAATGTGTGCTCTAATTGGATAGCGGGTAGAACTTTATGAGACATTGCTTCATTTGTAAAAATAACAAAATAATAATCTAAATATTTATTAATTTATTAATAAATACATAAAATGCAATTTCATGCCGAGAAAAATTGCTGCCCCACTTAACAAAATATGAGGCCCCTTTAACATCCAAAAAGTTTGAGATGACAATCCAAAGTGCCATGTTGAGCATCTAAAACTACTCCTGAAACTGATAGTGTTGTAATTCTAAATCTGTTTACAAATAAACAAAAGCTAAAGGAAGGATTTAGTATTAATGTATTGATGCTTAGGGGACAGAGGCAATGACAATGATGCTATGATGAAATGTTGTAAGAAAAATATGCTATTTCCAAGCTCTGTTCCTTCCTATAAAGACTGAACTAGCATCTTTAGAAGACTTCATTAGAAGGACACATGGAGAAGTAACTAATTTTCCCTATCTCACTCCTTTTTGTTCTTTGTTAAAAAGTTGTCCAAACATTGGGTAACCCCACTATACGTCTCTGTAGTTTAATTTGCTCTGTATGGAAGTTTCTGGAAAAAATCAAAAGGCATATTCATTGTCAGTCACAACCAGGATAACTCAGTTGGACAAGAGATGAGATGTCAGGAACAAGGTGAGTGACCCTCAGAGTATCTTTGGCATTTTATAAGGTTTGTACTGAAAAGTTACAAACACAAAAAATTGAACAGAATCTTAATTACCCAGATTCCACTAGATGAAAAATAGCTAAACAGATTAACTTCCATATAAGCACTGTATAATTTATGAGCTTATTGCTTCTCAGCTCCATTCCATTCTTATTTGCCTTTCATTGATATAATCATGCTGTACCCTATATACATCTTTTCTTGGCCTAATGGTATAATCGAAGCTATGCTTAGAGAAATGAAGACACCAAAATGGCAATATAGGACAGTTTTTGCTTGACTTTCTTTTGTAGGAGGCAATTAGTAACTATTCAGTAAAGAGAAACCACTATAATAATCCTAAAGCTTGGTAGGAACAGGATATAACTTTTTATTTAATCCCAGGCCTTGGGTCTCCATCCCAGGTTAATATTTTTCATAGTCTGCACCTCAGCCATCTGAGAATAGAGAATGACAACAGGCTATAAAGATAATATTAAAAATCTGTTTCATTTTAAGTGCAAATATTGATCTTGCAGAAATGAAATAAAAAATAATATAATCAGAAAGAATTAAATAAAAAACTACTTTAAAATTAAAAAATAGCTGCATTAATATTTATTCAATTACTAATTGAAGTGTTGAACTAATAACATTTCTAAATGTGTTAATAAAATAAATTCAACAAGGAAGTGAAAGACATGTACATGGAAAATTATAATACAATGTTGAATGAAATTGAAGATGTAAATAAATGGAAAGATATTCCATGTGCATGCATTAGAAGAAATAATATTATTAAAATGGCTATGGTATATAAGTAATATTAAGATTCAATGTAATCCCTCTCAAAATACCAATGCTAATATTCACAGAAATAGAACAAAAAAATCATCAAATTAATTTGGAATTGCCAAAGATTCCAAATAGTCAAAACAATCTTGAGGAAAAAAAAATTAAACAAAACAAAAATGGAGGTAGTTTGGTTCCTATATTAAGCTATAGTGCAAAGTAATAATAACCAGAACAACATGGAATCGCTTATGGATCAACTCAATGGAACAGAATTGAAAGTCCAGAAATAAACTCCACAGATATATGGACAACAAATTTATACAAAGGAATATATCAAGAACGTTCTCTTCAATAAATGATGTTGGGAAACTTAACAGCTACATGCAAAAGAATGAAACCTGACCACTGTCTAATGTCATCCAGAAAAATTAATTCAAAATAGATTAGAGAGTTGGATGAAATAGTTGAAAAATACATAGAATTTGTTGATAAAATACATAGAATAAAACATAGAAAAATAAGTAATATACTACTTGACATTGACCTTGGTTATGTCTTCGGATATTTAATAGCTAGAAAAACAAAAGCAAAAATTAAATAAGATTATATCAACGTAAAACTTTCGTGCACACTGGGGAAAAATATCAAAACAAAAAGGCATATTACTGAATGGGAGACAACATAGCAAATCAAATTTAATGAGTTAATACCAAAATATATCAAGAAATCATAAAACTAAACAATAATCTTATTAAACAATTTTCAAATGATCTGAATAGAACTCATTCAAAGATTACATACAGATATCCAACAGGCACATGAAAAGATGTTCATTATTATTTATTAAGGAAATGCAAATCAAATGACAATGAGATATCACCCGACTTGCTAGAATGGCTATTAACCAAAGGACAAGAAGCAACAAATATTGGAGAGAATGTGTAGAGAAGATAACCCTTGCTCACTATTGTTGGGAGTTATAAATTGGTACAGTCATTATGGAAAGCAGTATGGAAATTCCATAAAAAAATTAAAAATAGAAATTCCACAGGCTCCATTTATCACACTTCTGGGTACATACATTACACAAATTTGAAGAGATATGTACACTCCTATGGTCATTTCAGCAAAATTTCGAAACAACCTAAGTTCCTATCAAAAGATGACAGATAAAGAAGATATGGTATATATGTAATGAGATACTACTCAGCTATAAAAATGATAAAAGCTTGATGTTTTGTAATAACATAGATAAACCTAGACAGTTTTATGCTTGGTAAACTAAGTTATATGGGGAAAGGAAAATTCATGTAATTTCAATCATATGTTATTCAATAAGAAACAAACAAATCAATGTATGAAATAAAACAAAAATAAATGTTTAGGCTGTAATAATTAGTGATTACTGAAAGAGAAGGAGGATTATAGGGAGTGTGTACATTAGGATAAACAGATAGTTTGGTAAAAATGAAATTGAGCTATTAGTGGTAAATAGAACAAAGTATATATAGATGGTGATCTCTAATGATGTTCACATGAAACATATAAAGTTATAATGCAATGTTACTTCAATGAAAAAAGAGAAAGAAAATAAATTATACCAATAGATCACACTAGAGTGATGTGTAATACTGTTGTAAGAAGGACTTTACTTCCTTATCTTGAGGTACTGCTTTTTGTTCAGGGTGACTGTTAGTAAATTGTGCTCAGTGGCCAGTATCACTCACCTCTATAGCCTAGAAGAGCACTCAGATGCTCCATGTATATAAAGGTGAATTTCTTGACCATTTCTTTCAATCAGCTCTAGTCCACCTGCACTATCCAGAAAAATTTTCCAGCACCTACTGAATTGTTCCCATAAATAAACTCATCTATTCTCCAATAGTTACTCAATGGCCTAGGACACTTCTGTGAACCAGTTACAATACTACTGTACCAATTGGTGATTTTGTCCAACTAACGAGCTGTTCCCAAGACAAGTCCATACTGACACACCTTACAGCAAGTTTCTTCAATACTCACCATTCTGCTCCTTCAGATCATCTTTGACCCAGAACTCTGACAAGTTTGACAACAAAGTGTGAGTGTTCTGTGCTTGTCATGCTCTATCAAAGATCAGGATGTTAGCTTTGGACACTAGAGGGGACAACTTCTAAGTACTAAATTGTTCCCTTGTCTACTTTTGCTTAGTCCAAGAAATAATACTGACCTTTAAAATTTATGTTTACTGTATTCCTTAGAGTATTCCTTTTCTCCGTTTAGTACCCTTTTATTGGTTAATAATTCTTTATATTTAACTTTCCATATTCAAATTTCTGACTGTATCTTGATGGACACACAAGTACCATCTTCTTGATAATCTTTGTGTCTCTTCTATATTGTGAATTTTCAAGAACCAAGATGCAATCCACATTAAAGTCATCTTGCAAATCTAATTCTGGCCCTGGGTAACTGTTGCCCATGGTGGTATTTTTACAGTAAAGCTAAAAGTTGTAACATGATTTGATCAACTACTTTAAACATTCCAGTAGTCAGTCCGCACATATGAAAACTCTAGCTCAGTCCGGAGACTGATTTATATATATATATATATATATATATATATATATAAAGTTATATGTACAATTATATATGCATATATAATTTATATATTATACATTTCTATATTTGATTTGTATTATATAATTTATATATTTTCAAATCAGTGACCTAACAAATTTTTCATAACAGTTTTCACATGTGCTTTAGTTGGTGAATCATTCTGCCTCTCAGTCCTCACCAGGATGACATAATTGCCCATTAGAAAAAGTTGCTTTTATACTACTATCATTGCACAGTATTCTTCATTTTGATATGGCTATTATTTGGAGGGATTAGCATTTCCAAAGTGGTATGGAAGTTGTTTTAGAATTGTTAGAGTAAATATCCACCTTTATAAAGAGCTAATTATGGACAGACTATGAAAGAGTTATCTTAAATTCTTCTACCATTACTTCTGTGTTCATACTTACTGGTTGAAATATAAGAATATATAGAGAGAATAGAATTTAGTAGTATAGGAGACAGTGAAAACTTTTACAGTTCTCTTATTTTGATCCTAAATATTATAACAGTTTTATGAAAACATATTCATCATCAGCCCAACAAAATCAACTGTTTTTAAGCTAAAGTATTACTAATATTACATTTTGCTTGCTATGTAGAAATGAAATTCCCTAGATATCATTTTATATGTACTGACTCTGCAAATGCAGTAATTTAGTTTCATTTATTTTATAGAGCACATAATATAATGCTGAATTTGCATTATATAGAAATATGTTTCATTTAAATATAAAATTTGCTAGGGAAGCAAAATGATTTACATTATCCATTATATTTCTTCCTCACTAAGATAATGTTATAATTAATCTTCAGATAATTTTAAAATAGCAACTATGACTACAAAGCACTTTGAAGTAATAAACATAATTTTATTTATAATGGAATTTTTACCTACTTGCCAACAAAGATATAATTCTACATTCTATAATAAAATAGTATGAAAATTAAATGGATATTATGCACATAGAGCTATATTTTGAGGATATGAATGTTAGTTCTTATGTACAAAATTAACTAAGATACCAGTTTGTCTCAAATTATAACTGTCATTTCATTGTATATACATTAATTCTTACATAAAATAAAACTCTATCCCATGAGGAAACATGATGACTAGCACTAAAACAATCATTTCAGAGTGTTTTTAACAAAGAAGTCAGTTTTTAAGCTTTTGCTTTCAGAGTTCAATTATTATGTACACCACTGTGAAATACCTCATTATTTAAAATGAAAAGACATTTGCAAAACCAACCCTGAAAAAGAATGGATTTTAGGGTCTAGAAAGAGTGAATCATAAAATAAATTGTCAGTATATAAAAGTTGAAAGCGTGTTATTCTTAATTTTTTTATTATGCCATGTAGTTTTCAAAACCAAATGTAGCTTTAACAATGTTTCTGCAATGAAGGATGCTAAAATCTTAAAAAAAACGTGTGTAGAGAAAATGGAAGAAATATATAATAGAAATAGGAAAATGCAAAGAAGGAAAAGATATTATATGTATATATGTATATATGTGTATATACATAGATAGACAGATATAAATACAACCTCATAAAAATATACTGTCTACCAGAAACAAAGAAGGAGGTGAACCTCTAGTGTTGGCTGTGCATAAGCTCAGTTCCTAATTAAACCCAAGGTAGAGTGAACACTACTGGCTGTTTTCCTCTATCTATTTCAATTTTTCCTTGTGAAAAGGAGTGTAACTTTGTTCAGATATTCTCACATAACCTTGAGATGTGACTCCTGCATTCCATTTCCCCTCACCACTATATTCATTGATATAAATTTCAGGAATTTGATTACACAATGTATAAAGCAAATATGGTGAACCTTTTTCCTTTGAGTAATTATAGGTTTAAGAATAGGCAGGTGACCCAGTAAAGACCAATGAGAAGTAACAAGAAACTAACTAACAAGGTTATCAGAATTTTTTCTTAATTCCTAAGGGTCTTAGAAATTCATGGTTTCTATTTTTGTTGAGGTGGGAAAGGCATCACACCTAGGATGTGACATCTGAAACAACTACCGTTACTCTTCCCAGACTTAAGTTAGTAAGCTAACAAGGGTAAGTTATACCCACTCCCACCCTCTATCTTTATTTTTGAATGTTTGTTTGTTTTTCCTGAATAAAATATATTTCTTTGTTTAACCTGGTTTGGGTGTGTTTTTTTTTCCCTTACAGCTGAAAGCAGCCTAATTTATTCAGTATATTGTAGTAAGATTTATTTTTTCCACTTTTATTTGCTCTATTTCATTGAAATAGTCATTTGATAATTTGGAACACATTATGGATAGAAGTCATTGTATTTAGTAGTCATTTGAATTAAAATAAAGGTGTGTTTAAAAAATATAGAAATATTGTTTTTCAATTCATTCAGCCATTCGGTGTCTTTTAATCAGTGAGTTGTCTCTGTATTTGTTATATGAAGTCTTGTTAATGCCATTTTAACTTTTTTTCTGATTTTGCCTATTTATGGCATTGTTTAATTTTTGTGAATGTGCTGAGTTGTTTTTGCTGTGTTTTTAAAATTTAGGTAGAAGTGCATCTTTCAACATTTCTTGTAAGAGAGGTCTAATGGTAGAAAACTCCATAAGTTTTTTTGTTTTTAATGAGAAAACCTTTATTTGTCATGACATCTGAAAGAGAATGTTGCAGGATCTATCAGACTTGACTGGCAGTTTTTATTTGTGAGTGTTTTGCATATGCAGTTCCACTCTCTCCTGGCTTGCAGAGTTTCTGCTGAGGAGTCTGATGATAACCTGACAGTTATTCTAGCTGCTTTTTCTAGCTATCTTTAATACTTTATTAAAGATATATGCTCATGTATAATACATAATATATAAATGCATATATAATTATATGTAATGTATGTGTATTTAATAGCTAAAAGTAGCTACACCATCTCTTCATCTCTTACAATAATCACTGTTATATTTTACTGAGTCAGAAATGACTAAGAACATGTACTCTATCTTCAACGTGCACAAAATCTTTAAATAAGTGATATGTTATGAATACACTTGGGTTTGTGGTACAGAATACAGAATGCAATAGTGAAGCATCTAAAATTATGAAAGTTTTCAATGAATTAATGTAGGGAATATTGGAGGGAAGAGAAAGTAGCTACAATTATACAAACAAGTAAAATGAGTGCCTTTGACAAGTCAGTGGGTATTGAAAGTTAGAATGGGGTTATGATTCATAGTGCTACATGAGAGAGATGGAAGATATTAGATGATCCCAAACTTCCATCATTATGTAATACAACTAAATCGAATATGACATGTACCACAGAGAAACAAGATATGCGAATAACTAATAATGACTTAGTTACAAACTACTTGAGTGGCCCTTTAATAAAATCAAGTAGAAAAGTAGCAATTGTATATTAGTCTCTGGAAGTAAAAAGATACAGCTTAAAATGTGCAAAGGAACCAATGATACACAGGGTTTCAAATAACGAGATTGGATGAGCTTGCTAGGTAGTGAGTCGGCCATGGAAGCAGGGGAAAGGGAACAGAAGCAGTCCTCCAATCAAAAAGGCAGCAGATCATGAGTGGCATAAATCTGACATCCTCCCACCATTTAAAAAGGTGAACCACTAGAATGCCCCTGGGTAAGGATTAGGAATACCAGGTTCCTTAAAAACTTCCACCCAAAGCTCTTGTGTCCTGTTTCCCTCTTGGAATATGGTCTGTTCTTATCCTATCTCTTAAGGGGTGTACTATCTTCAGTAAGTCTCACTTGTTTTTGCTTTCAGTTGACTGTGCTACCTTCTTAGTTCCCCATGCGGGTGGGCCCAACAAAATTTTCTTGGACTCATAAGAACGCTTGAGTGAGACCCCCAAGATCTCACAGTAATACGCTTTCAAATATGCATAGAAAGTTTGAAAAGAGAAGAGGAAAACAATGATACTTGGTGATCAAGATGGGGGTATTATTAAAGCTGCCTGTAGTATTTGGGGATGAGTTCCTAGATCGAGCTTTGCTTTTTATCAGTACCAATCATTCTTTTGTGTGCCGTCTTTTTGGCACAGAGGGGTTATATTTGTGCTCTCCTGGTGTCTGCGTATACTTGTTCTTATAAATAAGTGACTGCTTTTGTTGTTAAAAGAACATTTTAGATTATCAGCAGGAGTTTCTTCTTTTTAAATTATACTCAATTCTTGGTCTGTCAGTATCACTAAAAAAATATATATATATATTTATATATATATGTATTTAAATGTATGTTTTGACAATTTTGCTCAGTTCTGTACTTGTTTTAGGTGAGAAGATTCACCACAAACTACTAAAGGAGACCTTACAAATTCAATGATTAACAAAAATAACAAGTCTGCTTTTTTCTCTTTTCTTGAAATTTGCTTAAAATCAATCTTATTGCTACCAACCTAGAAAAAGTGCTAAGATCAAAATTCAAGCCATTACTGCCAGACAGCCTGGGACCACCCTTCAAAGATAACAAAGCAACCGTCCTGGGCATGCGTCTCCCCCACCTCTCCTTCCACAATCCCCTTTCCTATTCTACCAGGCTGCTCTATCTTTTCCTTGCCTCTTTAAAAGGGCCTCACTTTACTTGTAGGACAGGATGGTTGTTTTGGGACACATATTCTTTAATCTCCCAAGTTATTAGTCATTGGAATAAAAATCCATTTACTCTCAATATCATCTCTTTCTCTGTTATAATGATGAGTGATGAGTGAAAAGAATCTGTTAGATCCTCTAGAGGGGTAGGCCAGGAGAATTTCTCAATCCTGAAAGCACAGGAGGAATAGCACTGATGCACTCTAAATATCCAAGATTTATTGGAATCTCACAGTGGCTGAAGCATTAAAGAAATGAATCGGCCCCAAGACCTGACATTGATAAGGTTCTATAGGTGGTCTACTCCAGGTGCAAAGATGTCCTACATGGCTGGGTCTCATCTCCTGTGGTATATGTGCAGTTCTGCGCAAACACCTGTAAATGGTTAACAATGGAGTACAGAGGTCCCAATGTTCAACTAGAATTAATGGTGCCATTGTCATTCAGAATGCTGGGGTCAATGTCTGGTGAACTCTCAGCCACTAGGGCCAGGTTTTTAAGACAAAGGCACATATTTTAACTTAGTGCAAGACAAAATTTTAATAAAAATAAAAATGGCATCTGTTTGAGTATCCTAACATTCCTTACTTTTTCTCTTGGTAAAATGACTGGAGATCATCTTGATGATTTGCTGCTTGCAGCTGACCAAGGTCATAGAGGTGACCTAAGCTGAAAAGGGTCCTGTTGGTGAGATTGTTAGGACAAGGTATAACTCTGTAAAAATAAACTTTTTCCCTACTGTCTGATTTGCTAAAATCTATATGCAGTTGTTGAGAAAGTGACTAAAGAGCTGTAACATGCAAGGGCAAATATTAGAAGCAAACACAATAATGAAGACTGACCCCCAACAGGGGGAAAGCCATATCCTGAAATGAGAGGATGGAGGCATGAAGAGGGATTGTAGCCAGGGGGTTCTGAATCAGCATGTTCCTTGAGTTTATCTATGATTTTAATGTTATCTTTGATAATGTTAAGATTTTCCTCAACCTAATGGGTGAAGTTGATCCAGAAACAGCAAGCTTCCTTTAGCATCCTGCAAACTCCACCCATCTCAGTGGTGAGCATGCTTAAAGCCTGCTGATTTTGAAGCATCACTTGCACCAGAGAATCAATAAAACATTATTGTGCCTCAGTTGCCCCACAGTAACTTTCCATGAATTGTGAACCATCAGAGTGAGATTAATAGAATGTTGAAGGATGGAAATACCTGCACACTAAAAGAAGCCTTGGGCTATGTAATGACCAATTCCAGGTTTCTCTAAAGGGAGATAGTTATGTGCATGTCTGCCGCAGCTCTAAACAAATAGGTCAGGGGTGCCTGGATTTGTTAGAGCCATGCATTTTTGCTGGGTTAGCACTTGCTCTGAGAAGTATCCAAAATTAGGGAGCTGTCCCAAAGAGGCAATCTCCACCTAAGATAGAATGGTAACATCAGGTATGGCAGCCATGACAGTATAGCAGCCTCTCTCCAGTTGCCTGGCAAAAGTAGGCAGAGGAAGTGACCACACAGAAAATAAAAGCCTGTATTTAAGTGACTAACTTCAACAGCACGCTCATGGGAGAAGGAGACCTCAGCTACAGTCATACCAAGATAAGGATAAATTGAAGATTTATAAAGCAAAATTTCATCATAGCAGGAAAGCACTAAAGTCTAGACTTATTTTGGGGGGTTTGGGATAGAAATAGAGTCGATGAAAATTTTTGTGACAATGTTATTGGGAAAGTGCTCAAGGCCACATAGGTATAGTTGCTAAAAGCAATTTTTCTGCCCTGCCTGCAGAAACCCCTGCAGCCAAGACATATTCACCAGTGAAGGAGCAGAGCTGTCGAGAGTTACATATGGTTCACTGGGACATTTGGGGTTAGTAGTAATTACCAGGTGATAGTTACCCTGTGTATTATTGGGATGTTATCTCCCAAAAATGGTCCCTGAACTCTTGGCTACAGGATTTACTGAGTATAATCTGCTAGTTAGAGGCAGTTGCTTTGGGTAGAATGAGAAAAACAGATTTACAAACCCCATTGACACAGGATAGATCATCCTTTTGCAGGTGCTGCTGGTTAAATGGTGAAAGTATAATTACAATAAGATGGATCTAAATATCCAAGTTCAGGGTAACCCACTATAATATCGGTAAAAGAACAGATGAGTCTTACCAAGGAGGACATCGACTTTGTCTACCTGAAAGAGTGAGATAGGCCAGGGGATTGTTTGTCCCCTGATGGACAGATGAGACATTAAGGAACTGAAGTTTGTACCATGAGTCATTAAGACTTGTCAATTGTTCTAGAGAAAGAGAAACCTTGCAGTAGGATGTGTTGTTGGCTCCCATTGGCACATGTGGCGTTAGATCCCAAGAAGTTGGGGACAGAGGCTCCCAAGTTCAATGAATGGGGGAAGTCAAGATATGTCAAAGTCTTGGATCAATCAGTTTGTTAGATGTGATCATCGGTGAAAAAAAAGCTTGAGATCTTCGAATGGGTCACATGAGTACACTGGTAGATCTATGTTCTCCTTTCTTTGGGGAGTAGAATCTTTAGCCAATACCAAAGACTGGTCAAGAAGCAGGTCTGGTGCTGAAGCCTTTTCCAACCTGGTGAGGTGAAACCATGAGAGAAAACCTATTAGCTTGGTGGCAGTTGGTGTGGTGAGAAGAACCTGGTATGAACCTTGCCATGGAGGCTGAAAGGAGCCCTTGTTAGCATGGAGTGGTTTAAAGGGGACCCAGTTACCCAGTTCCAGAGCCATTGGGGTGTTCATTGGTATTATTGACTCAGGAAGGATATTATGTGTAAAAGTCAGAAGCTGCTACCTCATGAGATTTAAGAGAGTTAGATAATCTCCCACTATGGATTGTGGAGGGGGGAATATTTCTTAGGGTGAGGGGGCATTGTACGTTGACTCAAATGGATTCAAAAGGGAAGGGTCACTTAGCAGAGTACAAACCCATAAGAGGGCAATTGTCAGTAAGGTGATCCATGTTTCAAGTATTTTCAGGGACAACTTAGTAAGGTAACATTTCAAGATGGAATTAGTCTTTTCCACTTTGTTGAAAGACTGGGAGATTATAAGGGATATGTGACTTCTAATTTACACCTAGTGCCTGGGAGATAACCTGAGTTACCTTGGACATAAAGACAGGGCCATTGTCTGACTGGAGGGAGGAGGCCAAGTCAAAATGGTGAGTTACGGTTTGTAGTAAGGCATTGATTACTGCTGAAGCTTTCTCTGAAGCAGAGGGAAAGGATTCCACTCATCTGGAGATAGTATTCACAAAGACTAGGAGATATTTAAATTATCTAACAGAGGGCTTATGGGTAAAATCAATCTGCTAGTCTTGGCTGGGTGTGAAGCTCTTAACTGATGGTCTGAAGCAGAGGTTAGAGGTTGCAGACCACCCTGAGAAGAGAGGCATCAATATAAGAGCAGGTAGATTTATGGAGTGAAGTGTTTTTTCCAGTTGGGGATAATAGACTAACAGTCTAAGGAATTTAAGAAGAGGGAGTTCCCCGACATGAAAAGAGTTGTGAAGAGAGGAAAGGACTGACTTAGTGTGGGCCTCCAACAGGGCAAATTGTCCGTTCAGCATCAGCCAAACGTCTCTCTGTGTAACTCCCTGACTTTGGAGACTTTGGGGACTGGTGAATTCCTGTCTTGAATAATAAGGGAGTTCTTTTGGAAGATAAAGCATTGTATAGGATTTCTGATGATATGGAATTGGAGATGCCTCCTTAGCTGCCTGATCTGCCATAGAATTTCTCCAAGTCACTAAGTTGCTAGAAACCTGGTGTTCCCTGCAGTGGAGAACAGCATCCTGTAGGAGGAGTTGGGAGGCAGTTAGAAGAGCCAGGACTAGTTTCTGATCGGTTATGAGAGTGCCCTGGAATGAAATAAATCCTTGCTCTGCCCAGGCATGAAAAGCGTACTTTGAGTCAGTGTAAACATTTAAAGTAAGGCCGTTTTCCAGAGCAAGAACCCTAGTCAGTGCCACCAGTTTGGCCTTTTGTTCTGAAGTGCCTGGTGGAAGAGGACTGCTTTCCTAGACTGTGTTCTCTGTGACTACTGCATGTCTGACACCCTTTAACCGCGAATGACTGAGGCGCTACTTCCATGTACCAAGTAGCTGCTGGATCATAAGGGCTGACCAGACAGGTTGGGGAGATAAAGTGGGCATAACTCAAGTATTTCAAGACATGAGTGCTGGGAAGTGTTATCAGGTTCTTAGTGGAAAGGCAGATGTGTGGCTGGGTTTTGATAATAACAGTACTTAAAGGACACTTGAGGGGAGTCCAGTAAAGTCAGCAAGGAAGACTGGAAGCAAGAGAGGGACAGAAAAGTGGAAGCACTTTTGATTGCTGCATCAGGGAAAGCATGATAGAAATAAACAGTAATGGACTTAGAAAAGGTCAGTTTGTAGACTTCCTTTATTAGGAGAATAACAGTTGCTAAAGTATGCTCACAAGCTGGTCATCTCCCGGCTATAGGATCCAGTTGCTTGAAGAGGTAGGCAATTACTTTGAAGTCAGATCCAGCGTTTTGGTCCAAAAAGCCTAGAGCAGTACTTTTATGTTCATCCACAGTTAGATGAAAAGATTTTGTTAGATCAGGTCGAGTCAGAGTGGGTTTAGTCAGAAGGGTTGTTGGTGTTCAAGGAAAGGGTGGTGAGGTGCCTTAGGGAATAGCAGAGGGGCACATAGTTCTCCTTTTGGTGCCTCATGCAGGGGTTTGGTCAACATGATGGAGTTGGGAGTTTACAGGAAAAATATATCCCACTAGATCAAGGAAGAAGAAAATTTCCGATTACTGGTTGGAATCTATAAAGAGGAATTGAGTGACTTACAGTCTGTTGTTATGACACAGTATTGGGGTGTTAGCTGAAATTCCAATAAGGTTTCTGATTTTGGGGAGATTTGCTCTCTAGTGGGAGAGATTCGGTACCCAAGTTCCCCCAAAGAAGTTTAAGAGGGCAGCAGTATGGCATTGGGACAATCCTCAGTTGGGTTAAATAATGAGACAATCCACATACTGCAACAAAACAGAGGGTTTAAGGCAAACCGTTTTAGATCAGCTGCCAGTGTCTGCCCAAAAATACGCAGGGAGCCCCTGAATCCCTGAGGGAGGACAGTCCATTTAAGCTATTGAACGACGTGTGTCTCAGGATCAGTCCATGTGAATGTAAATAAGTCCTGGGAGTCCTTTGCCAGTGGAAATGTGATAAAGGTGTCTTTAAGGTCTAAGACAGAGTAAAAGGTGGTGTTGTGGGGATAAAGGACTGGATGGTCTAAGGGTTGGGAATGACTGGGTGGAGATGTAGGACTGTATCATTAATGGCATGTAGATCCTGTATTAGATGGAAGGGTGCATCAGGTTTGCACACAGGGAGGAATGATGTGCTAAAAGGTGAGTCGATCAATCATAAAAGACCAGATTGGAGAAGTCCGGTAATGATGGGTTTAACTCCCGTGACTGCTTTTAAAATGAGAGCGGTTATTGAGCCCGTGCCAGAAATATGGATGAATCCTTTAATTAGACACAGATAGGAGACAGTTGGCAACTGAGGGCCTTGAGTTGTCCCATATGTTAGGATTTACTAGATGCTGATCTAGAAATGGGGGACTATGAGGGTTTGGCGTATCTGAGAAAAGAGCCATTTTTTTGACTAGTGAGTTAGTTCCAGAAGTTAGAACCAGGGATGACAGATACATTTGTAACTTGGAAAAAATGTCTCATCTTAACAAAGAAGTGGAGCACTGATGAATGACTAGGAAGGAGTGGGTAAAGATGGAGACCCCAGAGAACAGGTAAGAGGAAGTGTGACTTTAGGGGAAGGAGAGACTTTCATCCTTATAATAGAGATTGAGGAGTCTCTAACAAGGTCTGAATAGGTGATGAGGGCCAAATAAGTCTCTCCTGTGTCAGTTAGAAAAGAGATCGCCTTACCTGTCACCATGATAGTTACTCAAGGCTCTACCATGTTTAAGGGATTGTGGTGCCCATAGACCAGGCAGGCTTTAGTCACCCTCTGCCTTCTAATAGGGCTCACAATAAATCATGAGCTTCAGACCTACCATAGGTGGGGATGGTCCAGAAGGGGATATCTGCTTATCTCCATGGGAACTGTGGGCAGTGTGAATTCTAGTGGCCCATCTGTCTGCATGAAGGGCAAGCTCCCAATGGGGTTTGAGAGTTCAGGGTTTAGTTATTGGAAAGACCAATGTCCCTCATGTCTGCATTTGAAGCATGGCCCTGGAGGACCCAGTACTGCTAGGCGTCCTGGGTCTGGTTGGGTGCCATCTTCAAAGTCCCTGTTGAGCCTCCCAAAAGTTGGTAACCAAGCAATGGAAGCCCCATCATTGGACTTCTGACTTAGCATATCTCTTTTTAGTTATTGAGCTTCCTCGCCATTATTGTTATAGATTTTAAAGGCTATCAAAAAGGTCTTTTGAGGGGCCTGGGGGACATTTTCTAATTTTTGTAGATTATGGCGTTTATCAGGCACAGATTGAGAAATGAGCATGTTAAAAAGAAGTACTCCCTCACGGTAGGTAGACCTAAGAGCAGTATAGGTTTGTAGTGCTTAGTAAGGAGAGTTAGTGAGTGGGCTGGAGTCTCATCTGGTCCTTGTGTGAGTTCCTGCAGATGGTCACATTGAATGACCTTTTAGTCTGTTTTTTTTAACTTTCAATAAGGCAGTTGACCATGTGATTGTGGGCCACTGGGCCAGGGGACTTTTGAGGGACCTGATAATCTTAGTGGGGTAGGTCTTAGGGACTGCCTTAAGCCCTTCCAGTTTACTATTGTCTCAGACATGAGGATGGTGGCAAGTGCCTGGGTGGCAGACCATACCCATTGGAATTCATCAGTAGTCAGGGTGGTGGAGAGGATGACAAAGAGATCATGCCAGGAAAGGTCATGGGCCCGAGTGATGTACTCAAATTCCCTAATGAAGTTTTTTGGGTCAGAAGGAAAGGAGGCCAAATGGTGTTCAATTTGAGAGAAATTAGCCATGGAAAAGGGAACATGAACATGGATGAGCCCCATTGCTTGTAAGAGAAAAAGAGGTACCAGCGAGGGAGCGGAGACAGCAGAATTGAGTGTTGAGCCCAGTGAGACTGGTGCATTTGCAGTCTGTGACTGTGAGCAAGTGAGAGTAAGAGTGGGTAAGAAGTAGGCAGTTGGGGAACTGAGGCTTGAGATGGGGCATGGGGTTGAGGATTATAGTGTGATGGGGTGGAGAAGCTAGGTGTATGGGGTCAATTATCTCTGAGTCTGGTAGGTGTGAGAGTGAGAGATCTTTGGAAGAGTATTTGAGAAGGGGAATAGTGGGAGAGTGCTTCAGACTTGGTATAGACATGAAAAATGCCCGTAGGTACAGCATTTCTGACCATTTTCTTTTGTGGTGACAAAAGTCATCCAAACCGTGCAAAATGATGGGACCAAGAGTACTATCAGGCGCCACAATGATCCATTGTCCAGCTTATATTGTGGATATGCCATATTATAGAAAAAGATGAGACATTAGAGGTGCAAGTCCTCCGATAGTCCCAAACTACCCAGGTTGCCTAAAAGGCATCCGAGAGGCTAGTCTCTCCCTACAGACTGTTTTGATCCCAGAGTGGGTGAGCGATAAGTTGAGGTTTGAGAGGGAAAAACAAAGGAAGAAGTTTCCCATACTTTGCCTTGCCCCAAGTGGCAATGTGAAGAGGTGGCAAAAACGGTCCCTCGTCCCCAATCCTCTTGAATAGAAGGCTAAAAGCTGTGACTCCTCACCCCCAAAGAGACTTTCCAATGACCAGTGTCTCAGTGACCGTGTGAGGCCCAGTGGCCTAGAACAGCTGAGTAGCAATCAGAGAGATACCCATTCCCAACACACCAAATTTTTGATATGGTGTGTGGGGATTGTTGGCAATGAAACTGGGCCAGAATTGGTTGCTTTTCAGTCCACCTCTCCCTGGGTTTTGGCACTCAAATGTTAGGTCCTCTGGAGGCTGGGGTTGGGGAACTTCCAGGTCCAGAAATCACTGGAAGAATGGTGCTGAGGTACTGTGAGTATTCAAAAGATTACTTGAAAGTTCACACTGGACTGAAGCACTAATAAAAACTTTCAGCACCAAGACCTGGGACTGGTAAGGTTTCATAGTTCTTCTCCAGGTTTTGGGGATGTGGTCCTGCGTGACTGGGTCTTTGTTTCCTGAGGTGAAAGTGCAATTTTGCATGACTGACTGTAAATGGTTTACAATGGAGTGTAGAGGTTAGGATTTTCAACTAGAATTAATGATGTAATTGTCAGTTGGAATGCTGGGGTCAAGGTATGGTGACCTTTCAGCACCCAGGGTCAGGTTTTTAAAGCAAAGGCACATATTTTACTTTATTGCAGGATCGCATTTTAATACAAAAATGGTGTCTGGCTATTCTAACAGAACCCTTGAAACTTTCACTTTGATGAGATTAAAATATAGCACCCACAGTTTCTTAGAATTGGGCTCCTTTCTGGCATGAAACACCAAGGACAGTGAAGGACAGCCCCAGAGACAAAGGAGAAGTTCCTATTCTAAACCTTTTGCCCCTTCCCTTAATCAAAGAATCCATGCACAACCACCAGATTCAAAGATCTGCCAACTCTGGCCTCCATCCTTCTCTTAATCCAGAAATGGTCTTTTGACCCTATTTTCTACAAGAATGTAGAAAGGGGAGTTATTTATCTTTACTTATAGAGTAAGGGTAAGAATACACATTTCCTCCTGGCTACATGGAGACTTCCTCTCTCCCTGAGCTGGCCATGCCTTAACTTGAGATATACATATAAGTCTGCCCTAGCAACCTCAGAATTTACCACCATGTATATTGTCCATGTATGTTATTATTAAATCTGTACTTTTATCTAATTAACTCAATTTAATGTGATTTGTTAATTTATCCAACCTGTGAAGAATCTCAGAGAAAGAGGGAGATAGTCCTTTGACACCCCCTTCAACTTCCAGTTACTTTAGCCAGAGATTCCTAGATTCTTCACTTGGGGTCCTCCAGTCTGCTCTGGGCTCAAGGATCCCTAGATGTAGGGTGGTTTTTCAGCTTGACTCTTGCCTAATTCCTGGTTTCTTTTGTTCTCAAACATTTGGATACGCCTCCAAATTCTCTTATATTGAGGTCCTTTACAAGTTCGATCAGCTCACATAAAAATAATATAGATTGGCAGATCTCTTTCATATGCAATTCTCCACCTCAATAGACTCTGGGAATGCATAACTCCCACCATAGACCCATTTGGTCCTGTCACAGATTATATTAGCAAACAATGAACTGTGTCTACATTTATTTTGCCCCCTAGGCATTCTGAATGGTTTTCATGAAGGGCTGTCCTTTGGCTTGAATAGAAATGTTGGCACCTGCTGAAATGTTTCCCTTTAGGGTTAAGGTTAGGTTAAGGTTAGGGTTAGGGTTAGGGCTCACTCACCATTCTATTTCTGTGATTTACCCTGCTGATACAGATAGCTTTAGGTCATTAGTTTTAATTGCAAAATGTTGTTAAAGAGTTCATCGTTTGTTATTTCTCAATTTTCTTTTGAAAATACATCTTATTTTATCTGGTTTAACTACCAGAAAAGATTATTAAGTGGTTTGTCACCATAGACTAATTTACTATTAATCTGGATAAAATAAAACAGAAACCAAAGGTTACAAGAAAGAATAAAGAACATAAGTATATGAATTTGAGGAAACTGATTGTGACAAGAAATAGAAGGAAAAAAATAATACTTCTATTGCAATAATATTTAATTTGGATAGTGATGTAGCATCATCTGCCTCATTTAAAATGGAAAAACTGAGGCAAAAAGAATGTACACTGTTTACCAATTTTAAACAATAATTTGTGTACCTTGGTTTTAAATCTCTGTATTAGAATTGTATAGTTCACATAACCAATCCACATCAGATACCTGACAAATAAAGTCTAGATTATTATGAAAATGGTGCATTGAAAATCCTATGCCATCATTAATTTAAAGGCAGAAAATGTGAATATATGAAGTAAAAAATTAGTAAATATCATTTGTGTCTAAGGACAATGGAGTATCTGTGCCAACTAGCTTTATAAAGATTGGCATTAGGATAATCCACAGACTTCCCCAAAATATTTACTTCTTCATAAATTCAATTTCATATTGTTTATTATGCTTGTATTCAAATAATTCCTCTGTCAGTGATGATTGCTGGTAAAACTAATGGGAAAAGATAAATAATATAAAAATGAAAAAGTTCACAGTTAATTTGATTGTGTTTCTATGGATTAAACTATTGCTGGGTCAGCTTGGGGCCCAGCAATGACATGATTCAAGAAATCATTCTTGACATTAAGAAGTGCATTTCATAGATTTATTAGAGATAAAAAACAAAAGAAAATGTGCAAGATAGAGTTCTCATGGGCAGAAAGAGCTGCATTAATGATTGGCAGGACAGCTAGATATATACCCTTTCTAGGCAAGAGGAGGGATCTTTTTGAGTAGGTTATTGATACAGTACGTAATAAGAAAGCTGTGCTTTAATCATCAAAGACCAGTAAGTTGCTGTGGGTAGTTTCAGATGAGGTGAGAAGGAAACATCCTCTAAATACATCACAGGAGTCTGTGAAAAGTTTGACTCTGGTGCCAGTGTGGTCTTTAAAGAATTCCATGCATCTTTGTTCTCTCATTGGGACTGAATTTGCTCCATCCTATATGCTGATTTTGGAAACATGTAGAAATGCTGAGGTGATTGCATATTTGCAGCATTCCATTTTAATTTTTCACCAGCAAAACTGTAAAATAATAAAATATGTTCAAAATCTGAAAGTAAAAAAATCAAATAACTGATCTCATTCTGATGAAAACAGTCTTATTTCCCTTACTAAAACTTTAATGAACATCTGCAAATGAGGCTCACAGTTACTTATTGAAACTAAGAAGCACCATCTTAAGTCCATCTTCCCCCTGCATTTTGAATTCAAGTATTTTTTATAGTTTACTTTGAAAATAAGCAATTATAAGGAACATTAATCAAACCTCATGCACACATACTCACACAAATGTGTTTCTATTATTTCAATAACACTACAAGCTATTTTGCTAAAATGGTCATTTCCAATATCCTTTTAAATAATTTAATTATATCAATAGTGTAACTGCAACAGTTCTAGTTCATTGGCCTTTAGTGCTACTAAAATGGCTTGGATTTCCAGATCAGTGAGTAGAACTGCTTACTCTGCTGTCCTTTGGCCAAGTTGTCCATCAAAGGAGGCAGCATCTTTTTCCTTAAACTCTTTCTCCTTTCACCTCACACTTTTCTCTGTTCACAGGTTCATCAGAAAGAATGAGGTACGTTTATCTCATCCTGATGCAATAAATTACAGATTTAAGAACTGTTTCTTGTGTAAGAGTGTGAGGTTATATTTTAAAGCTATTCTAATGATAAGCAACATGTATTGATATTACCATGATGGGGAAAAACCAAATTTATTTGAAGAATAAATTAAAATGATTCTGAAAAATTAACATCAGTTGATCTGGTGATATATATGAATAATTAATTTTTGATATTAAATTTTTAAATTCAGTCACACGGTTTTATTAACTAAAATTTAGGTACATACAGAATAAATCAGTGAAAATTGTACAGATTAATATATAAGCTTAAGACTGGTTTAAAAGTTAAATGAATATGTGTTAAATTGTGTTTAAGACTAGAGAAAGAATGCTCTTCAGGTTGATGATTATTGTGGCATTTCACATCAAAATGAATAGCACTAAAATATCCCTACTACATAAAAAAGATTTGGGTTTTCCAGGAACACAATATGGTAATACATCATAGATCCCTGGTGCGTGTGACTATCAGATTAGTTGTTATCAATAAGAGGAATTGAGGTGTGTCTTTTCCAGCCTGAGAACTTTGTTTTCTGATTACATCCATCTGAACCACTTTTTCTGTCTACCAGCAGTTGAAATTTTGTGTGTCTTTTAACTCTCCTCAAACTTAAAGTTATTTGGTATCCACAGGAAATTAGCTTCAGGAGTTACATCTTACATACAGATACCAAAATTCCACATATGCTCCAGTACCTTATGGTGGGACTTCCATAATCATAGGATCTGTTTCTATGGAGTCAATTAACCTTTTATTCATACTGGGTTGAAATTGTGAATGCAGAATATGGCTATGGAAAGCCAATTCTTCTTAAAGAAAACAACCCTAATATAAGTGGACCCATGCAACTCAGACCTGTGTTGTTCAAGGATTGACTGTGTGTGTTTACATTTTTCTATGATATTCATGTTTACACACTCACTGGAATTTAAGTTTCCCAAAAGAATAACACTTTTCAATAAATTTTTCCACAGAACAGTGCAGTTTGTCCTCTGTCTTCTACCCAGAGCTTAGCTTTCATGACACTAAACTCTCCTGAACTACTTGATTTTATCATTATTCTTTCTTTCTCCTAAAGTCATCATTACTTGTTTTTATACATATTATATCAATAGCCATATATTATGAAAAATATAAATGAATTCCCGTCTCTCAAATATGTATTTAACTAATAATTTGTTTCCCAAACTTTTCCCTTAAATAATCACGTTTAAAATTTTATGTTGTTCAGTCTTCAAAATGTTCCAGTCTATTTTCCAATTTTATATATTAGTTGGGTCACAGAAACATAAATGCATAAAGTTCACTTTGCTTTCAATATAAATGACTTTTGTTCACTCAAAAAAACATTATACTCATTATTCACAGTGTATTTGTTCTTATAATATTTCTACTCTTCCACTGATGATTGATTATGACCTATGAAATGTCCTCTGTATTTTAGAATGTGTTACCATCTCTTCTTTGATGTCTGACTTGAATTACAATGTACTCTGCCCCTTTGGACTATTAGTTGAATTAGAATTCGCAGTAATAATCACCTTGGATTATAGAGATAAGTGTGTACCTCAAAATCTGTGAATCATTTTAAACCTTTTGAAGTGCAATGTGACATTTCATCTTCATGTCTTTCTTACCACAGATCTGTTTGTGTACTAGACACTCATCAAATGTATTGTGGAATAAATGAATGAGCTACTGGAATCCAAATGGAATAATTTAGAGAGAATTTGGACTAAATATGTGTAGCTTAAAAGCATGAAATAGTAGGTGTTTAAATATGAGCTTAAAAGCATGAAATAGTAGGTGTTTAAATATGTCCTAAAATAATTTGTTTATATCATTGAAATTTGTTAAATTGTCCTGTGCAATAAATTTGGCAAAATAACTTAGAATTTTTTAGGTCACCTGTTTATTAGGTCAACTAGACAGAGTTGGTGTATGTTATCAAGTATATTTCTAGAGGAATTTCTCATTCTCTCAAAATTAAATTCAACTATGCTTAAAAAATAGGTAAAAGAAACAAGATGGTTTTAATTTAGGTTGCTTTGTATTCTGAAATTTTCTTTTCAAGATACAAAGGCATAAATAGAAATGCAAATACAAGGATCTGTCTACAAAATCCCAAAAATTAGCAATAAAAATGAAAATGTACTCAATTGTTGATTGTATTGTTGATTTCCACTGAATGAACTATCTTTGACTTCAACCTAGGAATTAATGGTGGCATTGTAGTTGTAATTTAGACTTGTTCCATTTAAGTTCTGTAGTAATTCTGAAGAAACTTGTCCTGAAAAAAGCAAATGAAAAACAGAATTCAAATCCTGAATGACGTTGATTGTATTGTTGATTTCCACTGAATGAACTATCTTTGACTTCATCCTAGGAATTAATGGTGGCATTGTAGTTGTAATTTAGACTTGTTCCATTTAAGTTCTGTAGTAATTCTGAAGAAACTTGTCCTGAAAGAAGCAAGTGAAAAACAGAATTCAAATCCTGAATGACAATTAATTGACTGATAACATATGGACCACTTTTAGGAATGTTTGCAAACATCAAACTCATATTTTGTGAACAAAATATTAACATTTTTTTCTCTTTTCAAAATAAAAGAAAAATCTGGCTATGAATGTGTAGGTATGTTATAATTTTATATATGGCATACAAGTTTTAAAGATTGACTTTAGTTTGACACATTTTTATTTCAAAGTAAATATATAACATTATTTTCTTAATGATGAAATAGGCTGATAACCAAATATGACCCTAAAACTTATTTTGCCTCAATATGTTTTATTTTTTTATTTGTTATTACTTGTTACAAGCTGAATATATCACTAAAAACCATTCCCAACAAGGAGAAAATCTGATTATAAAAACAGAGAGCATCTTCTCTGTGCTCTTCTTGGAGGTATCCTCTTCTATCTAATACCTTTAAAAGGATAACTTTCAAATCTAGGAGCTAAATTTCATTTTAATTCATGATATAGAACTCAAGTACATTAAAATAATTGATACATCTTTGCAAAACTGTCAGAATGATTGGTCAATCAAATAAAACCTTAATCCTGGCTATAGAAAAGAGTTCAAATTGTTATTTAACAGAATTTAGTGCATAATCAAAATTATTGATCTACTGTCTTTATGTAGACATAGCCAAACACTAACTTCATCAATTAAAATTTTTAGTGCATTTTCTGTCAAAACATCTTGATTTCCTGAGTTTTGTCCTTGAGAGCAGCTGAAACTTATTGGACTGTAAAAGCAAAACTACCTGGAGCAGAAGGTATTTTTAAACACATGTTTTCCCCAAGTAGGCAGCTGCTCCCTGCATGAATTCTTGAGCACTGCTGTGCTCAGCAGTTAACTTTCCTTACTTGAAGGTATCAGGGCAAGGAAGATAACCTCAACACATTGTTTTTTCTATTATTTTTACTATGTTCTCATTACTATCAAAGGACTGATATTTGACAGCATAGAAATTATAAATAATACTTGGAGGAAAGTCAAATTCTTTTTTTAGGTGAAATTATATATCTTTATAGTATTTTAGTGAATATTTTTATAAAGGTGGCAAAACTGGCATGCCCTGGTGGTTGAATGGTTAAGTTCATTGTATACAGCTTATATGCATCCCAGGGTTCATGACCTTGGTTCATGACCAGTGGCCTGGGGGGACAGCAAAGATTATGAACAACTAGCTAGAATAAAATGCTTCTTCTTCTTCTCTCCTGCCTGCCTATCTCTGCTCACCTTCATTCATGTCTGTACCTTTCCTTAAAAAAAAAGAAAATTATCAAACCAAGTCTATGCTGTCTCTACAGAGGAAACTTCTGCCTAGAATATTTACTTTCATTTACTTTATCACTTTTTTAACATTAACATGTATTTTCTTATTATTCAATAATACACTGACATTGTATCATTGTATATTAGTTAAGTCAAAGTGAAAATAATGTTTATTTTCTTATCACATATTCTGCTTTTGTATATATGGATATGTAAATGCCTCTATTAGCTGATTGCTTGTAGAAAATGTTAGTAAATGCTGACATTCTTAAATATGCAAACCTATTGCCAAATATGATTAAACTAGGATAAAATTATTTACTATTATCAAAATGTTATTATGCATCATGCAAATGTGCTTCATGATTTGTGTCATTTGATTGTATTGATAGGGTTTGGAATTAGAATGATGATATTTTGAAATTGTAGTCAAGAAGGTCCTATATTAACTTGAGCAAGAGCAGTATTTTGGGATAAACACAAAGAAAAATAATTAAAAGATTCTAACATTTGAGCAAATTAAGATAGTCCCTTCCTAGAAAAAGAAGAAACTGATTACATGTTTACACTTCCCATGTCTAAGGTTGAGTCATCAAGAGTACAGTGTCTTTCTGCCAGTCATAAAGGATTTGTAAAATCCTGATTATTACCAGCTATCCCTAAAACCTAAGACTATGCCTTGGTACCTTCCCAGGGAATTGATGATGCCTTGTGAGTGGTAGGCAACTAGAATCAATTCACGAATAACTAATTATTCAAGATATCTTTTTCTTGTTATGACCTCAAACTTTAACCTTGGTGTTCTCCAGTCTTTGAAATAAATTTATTCACATATATATTTCTTTTTAGTTGACAGTTGCTCTCACCCTATATAGAAATAAACTTTGACCAAACTTTTAATACCTCCTCTAAAAATGCATGCATATATACATGTATATATTATTCCTGAATGATTTACTTTGATAGGTACTATGATTAGATGAAATTCATTCTATTGAAAAAGAGGTTAACTTTATGTGATGAGCTGAATAATGGTTTCCAAAGAGAATTCATGTCCTAATCCTGGAACCTGTGACTATGTCTCCTTAATGGTAAAAGAGAATTTGCAGATGTAATTAAGAATCTTGGAAGAGGAAGATTATCCTGGATTATGCCAGAAGGCTGAGTTTAATCTCAAGTCTTTTTAAGAATGAAGCAGAGGGTCAGAGTCAAAGAGATATGACAATAGAATCAGAGATTGAACTAATGTGCATTGAAAATGGAAGATGGACCTTGGCCAAATGTTGCAAAAAACAAAGAAGCAGATTCTCCCCTAGAGCTGCCAGAAAGGAAAGTAGTCCTATAGACACCTTGATTTTAGCCCATTTAAACCCATTGTGGACTTCTAATTCCAGAACTCTAAGGTAATAAATTTGCATTGTTTAAGTCACTATGTTATAGCAATATGTTATGGCAGCAATAGGAAACTAAACTCTATATAGAAAATTTCATGTAGAAATAGAAAGTCACTGAAAGAATTCCCCAGTAACCCTATAGGAGATGGTAAACTCAGAAATGAATTAAATTGCTAAGCTATGTACACCTTTTCATGTAAATATTCATGTATTTCAATATTTATTCCAGTGGCATGCTTTTTCCTTGGTGAAATCTTTGCAAATGTGCATAGTTTTTCTCTCACTTATCTCAATAATTGTGCAGTCTTTGAAACTAGAAACTGTAGCTTCTCCTTAATTGATCTTAAATAAGAATTCAGAGAGCACACTGCTGATTTACTGTAGTATTTGTTTGTGGATGGTACAGAAAACAAATCTTGTTAAGTTATATAAGCATTCTGAGATGCATTATCCATAACATTCTTATAATTTATCCTAACCTCACTCCACTATGTAATATGCTACACACATTTGTAAGTATCATGAAAGTCCTATAACTTTTTAGGTTAACTTTCTTTAATTCTGTGCAATATTTCAAAATTTAAGGAGTAAGATATTCTATTGTACAATGAGACATAATGTCTTAATCTAAACAATAATCTCAAGCATTAATCTCTTTAAGAATAAACACCAGCGGAAATGGCATAAAAATCTCAAACCATCATTGGCACTCTGTTCATACTAATGAAAACAAACGTAATATTTTTGTCTTTGATATTTTGTAATTAGTATTTTTTTAAATAAAAGAAAAACTTTCAGACAACAGACCTCCATTTCACTATGTTATCTGATTTGGATCCTATCTGATTAATTTAAATTTTTCAAACTGTTTTATTTTGTTGCCAATTGTTCATACCAGTTTTAAGGACACATATTATTAGACTGTCATCTGCTGGACCATCTAGAATAATCTACCCATCTCCAAGTCCTTAATTTAGTCATATCTACATAGAAGGTAATATATTCGTATCTTCTGAGATTAGGATATGGACATCTTTGAGAGTCACTACTCTGCTTACCACAGTCAATTTCTACAGCATCTCTTTCAGTTTTCCTTTTTAATTAGTGACTTGAGACTTGACACGAGAGATAAGAGATAAGAGAAGCAAATTTGACTCTTGTCAAAATGAACAACTGACTGGCAGAATATTAACTATTATTAAAGAGATAATTGCAAATTTTCAGCATTTATTTTGTAAAATGAATCAACCATCAAAGTGAGAAGAACAGGGAGACTTAAAAGAAGTATATAGAAAGGGAACTTAAGGTTTTTAAATAATTTTGAAAGGCAGTACGAATCAATCAAATTATACATCTTTAAAAAAAGCCATTTACTGTTCTAGTCAGCCTTTATACAAAACAACTTCAGAATATTGTGCGTGGTAATTTAAAAACTTTTTGACCTGACTAGATGAGAACATAAGGTACTGATACATTAGAATGTGTGAAGAAGAGAATGATTAGACTGAGAACTAGACGAAATTATACTAAATGAGGAAGAGTTAAGACAGTAAGAAGTGGTAAATCAGAATTGATAAAGACAGTGGTTATTACAAACTAGGAATACTATAAAAGGAACTGTATTTCATTTGAGGTTTTTGTCCTACCATGTCAATGTTCTCACCTGATTACATCAGTCATTCTCTTTTTATATTTGCGCAAAAAGCTTTAAAAATAAGTACAGTATTTTTATTCATATGTATGCTATATTTGTATATGTATATAATTACATATATCAATTAAGATCGCTGAAGGAGAAGCTACAGTTTCCAGTTTCACAGATCGTAAATTTATTATAGTAAGTGAGAGAAAATTATGCAAATTTATAAAGACTTAGCTGAGGAAAAAATACAGATAAATACACTAGAGATAAATACAGAAATATTGAAATAAATGAATAGTTACATGAAAAGATGTAGAGCTTAGCAATTGGATTCATTTCTGATTTTATCATCCCCTATAGGTTTGCTTGCGAGTTCTTTCACTGAATTTCTAGTTTTATATATATACATATATGTGTGTGTATGTGTATATATATGCACAAATATACACGTATTCACACATATATTTGAAATAAAGAAGAAGTATACCTAATTAAACTCCCAGGTGTAAATAATGAAGAATTAAATTAAATTAAATAGTCATCTGAACAATATTTTTTAGAGGGAACTATATACAGATCTCTAAAATTCTAAAACTAAACGTATATCTCTAAAATTTGTTACAATTCTAATTTGATAGATTATAAAACAAAATTACTGATGTAAAGGCTATGTTTTCACTATATTAATGTTGTTTATCTCAATAAACAAATTCATCATAATTACAAAAATCGACACAAATAAATGAAAATATGGGACATCAGATAAAATTTTAATTTCATGAAAACCAAGAGGTTTTAGTATATCACGTTATATTTGTTGTTTATCTAATATTCAAATTGAACTATTCCTTTTGACTTTATCTGGCAATCTTAATTAATTAAAAATACAAACAAAAAAAGATCATCATGTGTTATAAGAAAGATACCTCAAAACTTTAAGACTTGTTTTAACAAAAGTCGTTCAAGTAAGTTTGATGATTACTTATTTTTCATGTCTGTGTTTTCTGCTTTTAACATGCTTAAAATTTATTTTTCACTTTTTATCTCCATTCTATACTTGTGACAATGTATTGCTACTTCTAATTATTATCAATAGTCAATTAAAAATTAGTTGAAGAACTCTGAAAGTTACAAAAATAAATTGATCTCCAGGCAAAAGTTGATTTGACAAAAATTAATTAACCTGAAAGAAAAAAAAAACTATCAAAGAACCAAAAATTCTAATATTTATCAGTTAACGTACAGTTATGACACATACAATTTTCCCTCCATTGGAATAAAACAAAAATCTCATATTATTCACATTCCAAGAGTTTTGAATTTTCTCGATATTTTAGAATATTAGTAAAGTTGTTTCATCGAAATGTATTCAAGGGGTGGGTGAGAATCATGGCTTAATAAAGATAATTGCTTAGAGGTATAAAACACAATCTCGTTGTGTTAAATAAAGAGCAAGAGCAAAAGAACAAAATCTAATAAAATATATCTATAACTCATTTGTGGATTATTCGTATTATTATGTGCATGTGGATCTGGGTAGTGTTAAATTACATTGGAATGCCCATGGCGGCAACATGAATGAACACATGCCAAGTAAAATAAATCAAAGAAATAAAAAATACTATATAACCTCACCCATGTGTGGAATATAAGAAAATTAAAAACAAAAATGGAGTAGAATGGTGATTCCAGAGACTGGGAAGTAGAGATTTATTAATAAAAATTAGGAATTAATTAATTAATTGAAAGAGGGAATGTTAATCAAAGCAGAAACATACAACTATAAGATGAACAAATTCTATGGTTACAAAACAAAGGATATCAATGTTGTATTATAAACTTGAATGTTGTTTAAAAGTAAAAGTAGGTATAAAAGTTGTTAATAGACACAAAAAAGGTAATTATGTGAGAAAATGAAGGTGTTAACTAACATTATTGCTGCAATTATTTCACAATATGTATCTGATTCAAGTCATTATGCTGTATAGCTTGAAGGTTTGCATGTATTCTATGTCAATAATATCTGAATAAAATTTTAAATAAATAAATATTGGAAAGTTTTACTTGTGCTATGAAAGAAGTAGTCAATACCTTTGAAAAACGGGAAAAATACATGCGTGCAAATTCCATAACATCTCATTATCTCACTTCTGGGTATTTACCCCAAAATAAAACCAAGAAAAATGCTAATTCACAGAAATATAGGCATCTCATGTTGATTGTGGTATTATTTACAAAAGTCAAGAACTGCAAACAGCCTTACTGGCCATCAACAGATGAATGGATTTAAAAACTTTATATATATAAAATAATATATCAATTATATATATAAATATATATGTACCGATGGAATAATACCTAGCTTTTAAAAAATGAAATCTTGCCAATCGCAAAGATATGGATGAACCTAGATGTTACTATGTTTAATAAGATGTCAGAAGTAGATCAATTATAAGGAGGATAGAATTGGAGACTTGAATTGCTAATAGTAAACTTAATATATTATATACAGATATTGATTTAAAATGATGTACACCATAAACCTATATAATGTTATGACAAAAATTCCTTCATTAATATTAAAATACATAATGATACATAACACATTGTAACCATTTGAAAATTACCAAAAGTTAGTGAATATGAAATACATGAAATTGTTATTTTTAAACAACTGTGATTTTCAGAAAAAATCTGTAATACAATAAGACGTATTCAACAAGAACAAAAGTGACACTAATAATCAACTAGAAAAGATTAAGAAACTTAACTTTGAATGTATAGGGACCCCGTTGATCATTTTCAATAAAAGTATCTCTGATTTAGATCTAAATCTATGATTTTTAGCAAGTTTTTGCTCAGTTCCTTTGTAACATTAGGATCTAGCAATAGTAAATTCAATATGTATGCCGAAGTTGTATGCATATTATCTCACTTAATATTTGACAATATTGTGTTATGTGTTCCCATTTTAGAGATAAAAGAATAAATATGCAATTTATCTTTTTCAATATAATGATATATAATGAGTAAAATGATGCAGTGATATTTCAAATTCTAACCTCATGGGACAAATAATTTCTGAATTCCACTTTGTCTCAGGTTCATTTTTGTGTTAATTTATTATTAGAAAATTAAGTTTGATTAAGATGTATTTAATAACATCATGGATGCAACAAGCTCAAAATACTTGCAGGTAGCGCCACACCAGGGAAATTAAACAGACACCCTATTTACCATTAAATAGTTTTGAATCAATGTTTTCAGCAACTGCATCATTACTACTCTTTCAGAATTAAGCATAATTGTTGACAGTGAAGTATTTTAACTCCAGTGATTCTCATAATTGTGATTTCCCTGTTTCTTTTCAGTTCAATGAAATATAATGAAGTGAATAATATTTTTCTTAAAAATAATAGCAATAGTTTTATCATTTGCATATAATGATAATTTAATTAAACAATGTTTGATTAGTAAAGTGAAAGGGACAAAAAATAGAGGAAGAAGAAAATGAGGAAGGCAGGCAGGGAAAGAAGAGAACCAGAGAGAGAATTAAAAATCATAATATGGTCATTGAACCTACTGCTCAAACCACTGGGTATGTATCCGAGAAGAGGATACAATGTGTCCACCAGTCTCAGTTCTTTGAGCATCCATCCTGGTGAAGTAAAAAAATCTAGCCTCATGTGGTGTAAATTTTATTTTTATACTGTATGACTTTATACAAGATGTTTTCAACACTTTACTTGAAGTTATGAAATACAAAGAGAACTTGCTGCAAAATGGAAGAAAAATATAAATGTCATAAAAAAGTCAAATTAGAATGTAGTCATATACATGTAGCTAAAAATGGTGAAATTAAATTTTGAAGCATTTATAATTTTGTCTTGAAGTTTTCATCCAAAGAACATTTTTAGCAAATTTCTCTTTTCAAAGCCACTTTTGGAAAATCATCAAAATTTCCTTTCTTTGTTTGTTGTACTCTATAGATGTCAATTACCAAACATCTTTTATTCCTTGAGCATAAAGTACTGGCCCAAGTTCAATTAACTAACCACAAAATATACCAAGATAAATAAGCAATAATCTTTCTGTGTTTTTGTAGCCAGAAGCAATTGTTTGAGATCCGAAAAGTTTTTAATTTCTGGAAACGGTGTAATGAGTGATAAGACCTAACACTAACCATCTGTGCATAACATTTGAGGCATATCTAATTATCTAAGTTAAGAATTGTGAAGAATTGAGGTAATTCTCTACTTCAAACCCAAGTTACTCTACCTACCACAGTTGAGGGGAGAAAACACAAATTTCATGTCAAAGACAAAGTACTGTTATCATTCATGGATTAGCAGGCAACAAGAGTTTCATGTTTATATTATACTTCCTTTTGTCTCCCCTTTTTCCAGTCCCACAAGAATGTTGTTAAAGGGGACCCAGATGCATGCTGCACACTCAGTAGGGTTGTGTCACATCTGAAATAGCTGGATGTTAGGAACCTCCAATTTTACCTGAGAATTACTAGTAAACCACCCAACTATTACTCAGAAAGAGTTATTTTATCTTCATTATTCTACTTCAGAAACAATTCTGAAATCTGCTCTCAAGGAGAAACTAACTCTAATTTGTTAACAGTGTTTTAATGTCCTTAGAAAGACAGTTCAATGGAATCTACTCAGCTATTAAAAATGGTGAAATCACTTCATTTGTAACAACATGGATATAGACCTGAAGGGATTGTGTTTAGATAAATCAGTAGAAAGACAAACATCATGTGACTTCAATCATGCGTAGTGAAGAAAGAAACTAAACAGACACATGAATCAAATCAAGCAAAAACAGACTTTTAATCTATAAAAGCAAAGTATTGTTAACCAGAAGAAAAGGTACATGAGTGTGGAGAGGGTGGGGAGGACAGGTTAAAGGGGTCAATTATATGGTGAAGGATAGAATTTACTACCACCATAAACTTAATACATTATATGCAGATTTTGATTTATGATGCTGAACACCTTAAACCATATGTTATGATGCAATGTTCCTTCAATTAATAAATACAAAACAAAAAGCAAAAAAAGCAACAGCAACAACAAAACACTTCAAGGAGAAAGTACGGGAAGGTACTGTTCAAGCTGATGTTTGAAGGAAAAGTATTAATTAATTTTAATGAAGCTGTTTCCTTGATGGTCATCAGTCAAAAGACATAAACTCTCTTAAAAAAATGGAAAGATTAATTAAAATTAAAAAAATATTTAAATAACAATATTAAGCAGAATATTACCCAAGGTGTGCAGAAATGTGTGCTTCATAGAGAATTATCACCCAATAATAAGTTCACATCAAGATAATTTAGAAAGAATGAAGTTAATTTAATGTGGAAGTCGTCACTGTGTGTATCAAGGAGTACAAAACAAAAGGGATGATTTAGGGAATTTTAAGCTAATTAAGATCATACATTATCTTAAATTGGCAGTTTTAATGTAAGATGTTTCTGATATCTTTTCATTTAATTTTCAAAACTGATCAAAGCTGAAAAATTTGTCATTATTATTGCCGTCATGTTATATATGACAAAGGTGGTTCATAGAGATTAAGATCTTAATTTCTCTGAATCTCCATATTCATAGCTGTATCCAAAGGGATAATATTAGTTGCCACAGAACT
Organism: Solenodon paradoxus; assembly: GCA_004363575.1. Lineage (NCBI taxonomy): Eukaryota > Metazoa > Chordata > Mammalia > Eulipotyphla > Solenodontidae > Solenodon > Solenodon paradoxus. The sequence goes on from RJWH01000024.1 coordinate 1,543,267, forward strand.
TTATTCTATAGATAAAATAAAAAAACATATAAAAGGTAATAGCACATAATACAAGCATATAGCATTCACATTCTGAGTAATTTACTTATTTCAGTTTCATTTTTGTTCTCTTTTAAAGCTACTAAGCTTAAGAAGTCTGAGTTGTTTCATTAAATTAGAAGACAGAATTAGAAAACATTTTTTCAGATAGAATAAAGACTGCTCCATTAATTTTGTTACAGCATCATAAATCACTTTTAAAAATAAATAATTCAAGAGACCTTTTAGTTATTAATACGTTAGTTTGTGCTGTAGTTCAAACATACAATTTTAGTTTGGCAAAGTATTACAATATGCTGATTGCTTGGCTACTTTGTGTGACATGCTAATTCCACTATATCAAATTATCATTCTGCTGTTATAACTGCTTTGGATTTCACAACGAGATGAAATAGTGTGAAATTCTCTAGAAACCTTCAGAAACTATTTTTTAAAATTATTTTCCAGTCTATATGAAACTAATTTTTTAATATGCATATATTTTTATCTGAATTCTTGTTTCCATTTTATGTCTTTATCTTTCTTTTGTGTTTTAAGGGGTATATTATGTTTATTTATTTAAGTCAGTAATGAGTGCAATTGATATGTTACTTTATTTTTTAATTGGAAATAGTAAATATACTTTGTTTCACTAAAATACAGCTTTCATATTAATCTAACATATATTTTGATATAATAGATTTAATGTGTCATTAATGACATGACGTAATCAAATATGTACAGTTCCCTTTTGTTTCTACACAAATATTGAAAATACACTAGGGACAGACCATTTACAGTCCACGGACCAAATTTGGCCACATTCTATATTTGTGAATAAAATGTTATTGAAATACAGCCAAACAAATTCATTTACATATTTTCATATATGCTTATTCATTAAAACGGATGCATGAGATAGTTATGAAATCATGTGTCCCCTCAAAACCTATAACACTTACTTTCTAGTGTTTAAAAAAAATTTTCTGTTTTCTGTAGAAAACAAATGTATACATATTATTTGCAAATGCAGAAGCAATTTAAGTCAAATTCTCCTTTCACTATACAAATGATCCCTTTACATGATATATCCACCCTATTCTCCCTTTCCTTGTGGTAATCACAATGTTGGTCTTACAGTCAAAAAAACTTTTATTTTATTTCACTCATTTATTTGTTTGATTTCTTATATGCAACATGTAAGTGAAATCATATGGTGTTTTTCTTTCTTTTTCTGACTTATTCTCTAAGCATATTATCTTCCAGGTCCATCCATATTTTTGCAAATGGTAGAATTTCATCTATTTTTATAACAATGTATTATTCCATTGTGTATAGATACAACTTCATTATTCAATCATCAGTGTTTTGGCACTTTAGTTGTTTCCAGTTCTTGGCTATTGCAATAAATATGAAGGTACATATAGTTTTTTAACTGGTGTTTTTGGAAGTATTTGGGTAAATATCCAAGAGGAAATGATGCATCATGTAGCATTTATGTTATCTTATTTTTTTAAGAATCTTCATGTTGTTTTCTACAGTGACTCCACCAATTTACATTTCCACCAACAGTGACTAGGATTTCCTTCTTTTCACAACCTCTCCAAAACTTAGGATTTCTTATCTTTTGGCTAATAACTATTGTCAAAAGTGTGATGTAATGGTTCATTGTTTTGATGTGTACTCCTCTAATAATGTAAGAAAATAAACATTGTTCCATGTGTCTGTTGGTCATCAGTATGTCATCTTTGGAGATGCATTTATTCAGAGCCTTGATTTTTCAAATCCATTCATTTGAATATGTTTTTTTCCTTGTTTCACAGTTTTAAAAATATTTTGGATATTAACACCTTGTCAGACTTATGTGCAAGTATTTTTTCATATTCAATAGGATGTCTTTTAGTGTTTATAATAGTTTATTTCACTAGCAGAAGCATTTTGACTTGATGTTCTATATATTTATTGTTTGCTTTTGGTTCCCTTGCACTTGGAATCTAGTTCCTAAAGACATCTCTATGGCCAGTGTGAAGGAGGTCATCATCTGTTTCCGTTTAGAGATTTTATGATTTCAGGTCTTACATGCACACCATTAATCTAGTTTGAATTATTTTTTGTGAATATTTTAAATAGAATTCTAATTTTATTTTTGCATGTGACTGCCCAATTTTTCCAACATTATTTATTGAAGTAAAAATGTTTACTCCATAGTAAGGTCTTGACTCCTTTGTTGTAAATTGTATATATATGTTTAAGTTCATTTCTGGACTCTCAGTCCTATTCCATTGATCTATGTGACTGCTTTTGTTCTAAAACTAGTTGTTTTAATTACTATCACTTTGCATCATAGTTCAAGGTTGGGGAGTGTAACAGCTTCATTATTCTCCCCCAAATCCTTACCTCAGGTTTACATTTGCTATTTGGAGTTTTTTGTAGTTCAAATAAATTTCATTATTTTTTGTTCTCTGTCTGGGAAGAATGCCTTTGGGATTCTGATAGGAAATTTATTAAACATGCATCTTGCTTTAGGTTATATAGCCACTTTTATGTTACTACATCTTTCAGTCCATGAGCGTGAAATATCTTTCCAATTTTGTGCCTTCTATTTCTTTCAACAATGTTTTCTATATTTTATTATATAATTCTTTTATCTTTGCTTTAAATTTATTTGTAGTTATTTAATTATTTTGGTGCAATTCTAAATGAGATAGTTTCCTGAGATCATTGTTCGCATATTAAAAGGCAATATATTCATGCATATTAATTTTGTCACCATTTATCTGCATTCATTTATAATTTCTAATAATTTTAACAGATTCTTGATATCTTCTATCTGTATTACCATGTCTTGTACAAATAATGATAGTCTTAAGTTTTCATTTTCCAATTTGAAAGTATTTCATATCCTTTTCTTCAGCTATACACACATACATGCATAACTGTATGCTACTCTGATATATATGTGTTTATATAAATATAATATAGACATGAACATATAAAAGATTCTTACAATTGATTTTTCAGTTCTGGAATGAAAAATTATTCATCTTATTTTTGCTACCTTTCCCTATTTTTCTGTGATGAGCATATTTTCATTGCATATTATTTTTAATGTAAAATGGTTAACATGTTCATATGTTGATTAACAATAAACAGTGCCATAGGGGATCAGATTAAAAGTTTGCTACAGGATAAAAGTTTTTTCATTGTGTTTGGCAATCTGTGGATTCATTGGTATACCTACAGGAGTAGTTTTAAAGCATATTGGAGACAAGAGTCAAACTGCATTTGAATAAGAATTGAAGGACATTTACATGTCAATTACACTATAATACTGCTGAAATTTAAAAACCAAAAACATTAAAAGATAAAGAAAAAATGGACAATAAAAATATCAGAAATTATATCAGTAAATCCAGGACCCTGAGTCAAGGGAGAAAGCAGTTGTTTTTCCAGAAGGTGAAGATTTGATGAAAACATACACTGATTTAAGAGAATGGTTGAAAATAAAGGTGAGAAAGCATATTTGCCAGAATAAGATTTCAGAGGAATTAGAGTTGATGGAATTCAGCTCATGGGTAGAGTGAAATCTTGGAAAGGAAGAAAAATTTCCATTTGGTAATGAAAAAAACTGATATTATAGAATGAAGTGTGGGGTATGGATTTTGGTCTATGAAAGAAATTTAGAATGATATATTATTGTGAACTCTTCACAGAATCAAATACATTTTTTTCTTTTATTCTATAATTTATATACAAGTAGTGAAAGGGACAGAACTGGGGGCTGAAGATGACAAACAGGAGTGACATCAAATAAAAACCCTGCATAGGACTCAACAGTAGGGAAAAAAAAAGCAATCAACAAAATATTAAGCTGGCTTATATAAGGTGGAGGGTCATCTCTTTATTTGTCTCCTCTTCCCTTTCTTTTAAAAGGAAATCCTGCTCTCACTCTTTAGAGTACTTTTTCATTTATTTTTTTGCTTCAATAAGGCTCTTCATATCCATTAATGCTTTGTATGATTCTGAAATTTCTTTTGGAGACTTGAACTAAAAGAACCTAACCCGCATGATGAAAAAAGAACCAGAAAGATGAGAGAAGGAAACAGGTCAAGACTGGGGAGGCTGCTGCCATTAGAGGTCGCAGATTTACTTGGCCCTCAACCAAAATCAAGGTCAGGCTGGGTGGTCCGTTGATCCTGAGGTCCATACTCAGCATCCTTCCCCGTTTGCCTGCCTGTCACCAGGGCTTCTGGAGTGGGGTCCCATCTATGCCCAATATCAACAGCAGTAATTTCTTTTTTTTTTTTTTTTTTCAGATTTTTACATGAATGACATACAGGGTAATCTTGACTCAAAAATATTTTGTTTATGCCTTAAAGAAGATAGAGAATTACAAACAAAAATTGTGGAGTTATTTCTTGTTTTGAAGAGTCGAAGGTAGATTTTTAGTGATTCTAAAAGTTCCCACATAACAATGCTTTTAGAAATCACAATTCTATAATAATTTTAGCAGTTGTAATTTCCATGACAAGATGTATTATCCCATATCTACTGCCCTGAATCTCTGCTACACACCACTGGCTTCTGCTTCTCAAAGCATGTAAGTCCTACCGTAATGTCTGTCAGTCAAGTCCATCAAAAACCGTGAGCTACAGAATGAATGGTCTCTGTGACTGAGCCAGGAAAGAAACATTACTGTATTTTCATCTCAAGAAATCAATAGCATGTGTGTGGGAGTTGTTGTTTGAATGCTTTCATCTAATAAGAAATTGCTGTGTGAGTCAAGGGACAAGTTCCTTCTTGTTTCTGAGGTTCTTTACAGACTGAATGAATGAACAGATCAGCTTTACACATGAATAATAGGAGAAATGCCCACATTTAATAATATACATATGGAGAATTTAAATGGAGGTAGATTTTAAGGTAACTGGGGCAGATCAAAGATATATCCTGAACCAAAGCATGGAAAGGGAGTCTGGGCAGAAAGGTGGTCTCCTCATTGCAAGGAGGAATGACTCAGCTGTGTGCTGAAAGTAAAAATAACTATCTTCCCTTTCTGCTTTCATCTGGGGATTAGGGATAAATGACCATTTCTGGATTAGGAGAAGGGGTAGAGGCCCAGACTTCTTTGATTAGGGGAAGCGCTACAGTTTTAGAAGAATACAAACTTATTTGCCTCTGGAGCTGTCCTCCACTGCCAATGGCTCTTTATATCCAAGTGGACAGACAAGTGACCAATTCTGAGAGACTTGGACTGCTCTGTTTTAACTATTAAGAGACAACACAATGGTTAAAGGAACAATCAGATTGACTCCACAACCTAGTAATTCAGGGAACCAGGCAAGGAGAAATCTCTCTCTGCCTCAATTTCCTCATCTCCAAAAAGATAGTAAAGGTTTCATAAAAGTTTAGAAAAATAAAATGAGTTTACATATGTAAAGCTATTAGAATAGCATTGGGTGTATTTACATATACATGTACATACAAAAATTAATATGTTATGATTATTTTAGTGGTTTAGATAATACAATACAGTTAACAATATGACTGAAAATTCACAAATTCAGCCACAAAGCTAGGAAAGAGAACACGAAAGCAATTTATTTTAATGTCATGTGCCATGGAATTAAGCAGACATATTATGGCAAATAAATGTGCTTGATAATTATTATCCATATTACTCATTAAAGCTTCAATATTTTAACTAAGTCACTTTGAAAGGAAAGAAGTTCATAAGTTTGATCCAATAACACACTGACTCCCACAGTGTCAGATGATGATTTTCAGCTCCAGCTGTGGTATAGCTATTAAATTGGTTGGCATGAGTAATTTATGATGAATATCTTTAATGGGAAAACAGTAGATAATTGCATGGGTTTTTTTACACAATCCAACTAGACTCTTTTCTTCCATTGTGCAGTAATTCACAGCCACTTTACTGACCAAAATGACATGGGTCATTACATAGATGAAACATTTTATTGAAATGGAATTCACTAGAATACTATCATAACTTATTATTTGTTCATTATATGAACATTATACTTATTATTTTAAAAATAGACTCAAACGTTTGACTGACAATTTGAGAAAAAAAATCTTTCAAATCGACATTGACTAACTCTTCCTCAGTCTGACTCATCATGTCAAGAAGCAATACTTGGGGTAGAAAGGCAACTAATTTCCTTATGTCTTGTCTTTAAAAAAACAACTAAAAAGGAAAATCTGACCTGAAAGATCAGCAGGCTTCTCTGTATATTTTAATCCCTAAATAAATAATTAGCAAAGGGACTAGGGATATTATTGACATAAGAGTGAACCTGGCTTTACATCTGAACAAAAGAATGGATCATATGTTCCTGGATATGCAGTAAAAAAATAAATGCATTAAAAGGGAGTGAAGTGTTATGTTACTAAAAAAGAGGAGATAAATGTTGGTAAGATAACAGTCCCTACTTAAATAATGAGAATGTCTTCCTCTTCAAGATGCTATACACCATCAACAGCATCTTTAATTATTCATTCATGAGTAGTGCTAGACTTTGTTAGAGATAACTGCATTATAATCCAAGTGACAAAATAGAATTAGTCAGAATTCAGTTAACAAGCATATTATTTTATTGAATTCATTCTCTATCTTTTTCATTTTGCCAAAATATTGGATAATTTTATTTGCCAGGCCTGAGTTATTATTTGCAGATCTGAGTTAGATGCTAAATATAGACTGGTAAATTAAACATACATGGTGAAACATATAACCCCAGTAAGCTTAACTGATAGGCCACACATTAAATGAATAAATATACCTATAAATCCATAATTAGTGTTAAGTGATATGAAGAGAAAATGCAAAATACTATTAGAGAGAATAATATATGAGGATAGCATAGTGGGGAGGGAGAAGATACATTAGATGGTGCAATCAGGGTATCTGGCAGGAGTGGGGTGGGCTGGGGTGTCTCATTGAATAAATGACATTAAAATCTTGCAAGATGTGTTGCTACTGACAAATATTCTCTCCTTGATATAATTCTATTCAGACTCCTCTGGACTACACTCATTTCTGTGTTCCATTATGTATTGTACAATTTTAGCCCAGCTTCTATAAGTAAGTTAGACCAGAATCCTCTACGTTGAATATCTGATCACATACCTTATCCTTCACCATCCTCCACTGATGCCTGATGACACTGATTACCTTCAGAAGAACAGATCATTTTAACAAGAATTTCCACTTACTCCTATGTTGCTTCTTAGTAAATCTCTGCCTACTGACCCTGCCACATGGCTATAAATATTCACTTATCAGATGTGAATCTACTCTCTTCTCTACAGAATTCCTTTGTAGAGTTACCCTTCACTTACCGTGATAGCTCTTTCCTTGGCTAAAGTCTAGTTTGCCCGCTTTGACAGAGTTACTGATTTTTTTAACGGTGTTTGCCATGTAATGAACCTTAAGGAAGAATGGACATCTATGTATATAGAGGAAATATTTCTTTAAAAGAAAACTTAGAAGTAGTTATGAGAAATATGTACTTTATTAAAGGTTTTGTTAAGTCTCTCTTAACCTAAATTTAATATTTTTGATTGAAATAGCTGCATTATAACATTAGATATGGTCCAGATATTTGTACCTCATCATAAATAAGCACTGTGTATATTAAAATAAATTCATAACTTAAAGTCCTATTCCATGGTTTGTGTAACAAATATATTTTGCATTTTCATAGTATTTGTGTGTAGCACAACACTATTTCAGAAAAAATTTACGACAGTTTTATGTCAGGAAGAATTAAACTTATGGAAAGTGAAATTATCAAATAAAAAATACCTGAAATCTTATGATTCCAGTGAAATGATTCATTTTAATTATTAGTATTTGAAGGAAGCTTTACATTCAGATTGATATGGCATAATTAAATCTTTGTAGATTATTCAATTATCAAATGAATGGAATCCACAATGACACAACTTTAAATACTATTCTTCTCTTCTTCAAAAAGGCGTTCATCTAGTAGAAATTGTCACCTAGTAGAAATTATATCTATTCTCCTTAATAGTTACATTGTTTTGTCATTTTACAAAAGAATAAATTGGTGTGGAATAGTTTATAGTATGCATAATTCAATATTTTACATTTGTGACACATTCAGAAAAAACACACGACCCTATTATAATCATGAAAAATATTTCTCATTATACTTGTTTTAGCAGCAAAATAATTTTTCTTTTCTATTAAATAGCACTATCTAGAACCTCATTAGATAAGATTTTCCTTAATCCTTCGTCTTCTTGTGATGCTTAGAAAAGCATGTAATTACTATAATAGATTATTTACTTTTCACCTTTCTAAAATATAAGCTCTACTTGAAAGAAGAATGCTTTTTTTGTTCACTGGTGTATCACAAGCACCTAGAAAAGAATTCAGCACAGAGTAGAAACCTTTCTAATATCTCTTTAATGAAATAAATGGCAATAAAACTCTGAGTGACTATGACTTTTAAATAATATGTTTAATGCTGTTGAAAGTGCTGATAATAGGCATGGTTGGTATTTTATTATCAAATAACACTTATCAAATGCAAAATATCTAGACTCTAGCCTTTTGAATTAGAATAACATGCATTATTATAAATAAATATACTTTGTTCTCATACAAATAAAGGTAGCAGTTTTACTCTTTATTTTATTCTGTATTTATTCCAAAAGTTTTTAAAGAGAGAAAAAAATATTCATTCAGACCATAAAAAGCAAAACATTCAGCCACTTTACATATATCAATAACCTTAGTTTAAGTGACTGAGTCATAAACCTTGCATATATATTCTTAGTAGCATAATCAATAGGATTTATATTTCCTGAATACCCAAAAGGCATTAAAAAAATCAATTCAGACATGAATAATCATGCTGACTATTGTAAATCAGATTAAGAAAAGAAGTGGTAGTACAGATTGATTCATTGGAATTTGCATGACAAAAATATTAAAACAATATTAAGTAAGAAGCTAACAATGAAACTAGGGGTGGTTATTTTAAATTAAGTAAAACTTAAGTTAATAATACCTCTCTTCCATTACTTTAATGCTGCTGTGTTGAAAGGGGATTCCACATAGTTTAGGTAAAGTCCATCAATAGAGCTAATACATTGAAAAGATGTGAAAAAGAAAATTTTTGTCCGATATGAAAAATAGCTAGTCTTTGAGATTGTCTTGAAAATTAATCAACTGACTTAAAAGATAGTGAATTCAGTCATTGTTATTGTCTGTCTGCACTCTTTGTCTACAACTGATTATATGTTCACACTATTGCTAATTTTTCAGATAGTAGTTTCACTTTCATTTTATATATTTAATGTGGATGGATATTGACACTTTTATGTCCAATTCTTTTTTGTCTAGTGCATCGCTGAACTTTGGAGATGTCAGCTTCCTCCTTCCACCTACAACTTACTTTTCTCCTCACAGCTCCTGGGCTTTAGCCTGCCTTGTATCTCTCTGCAGTATTGCATTTCCTTATTGCATTTCCTTAATTGTGAGAGGCTCACAATTGTTTCTTTACTTTTGACTCTTTCAATTTAACGAAAATGTTCACAACATTCTTGATGAGGATAAAAAGATAAGAGCACACTAAAAGATGGGTGTACTCATAGGCAAACAACAGATAGGAAACAAAATAGTGTGCGATTATCTGATGTGCTAATTAAAAACAAAACCATACTGCATGATAAATTTTGATATTTGTGCCACCAGTCTAGAAACATTATTAGAAATAATATTATTGGAAAAACTTGTTAGAAGTTATAAGAACAAGTGCCTTTGGTGGGGGGCAGAGGGTAACCAGAAAAAAGCTACTAGAGTCATCGTGGGGTGGGTACAGTGGAGCACTAGCATAATATGTTGTGGATTTTGAAGCTGAACATGGATGTGCTTAGTTTGTGAATAGTCATTAGTTTTACATGTGGTATAGTTGTGCTTTTTGGTATGTGTATTTTACATCAGTGAAAAGTTTAAGGTCATTATATTTATACTTGACTATTTTAGTACATGATTAACTTTATGAATCTTTATCTTGCTGCAATGAGAAAGGATATTTATTACCAAATCCATACTGACATTGTTTTTTCATTCTGTTTATAATTACTATATTACTATAATTACTAATTAACTATAATCGTTAATTACTATAATGATGTATATATAATGTTATAATCATAACCACATCATGCTAATCAATAGATTTAGATATTTCTGCAACTTATTTCTGACCATTAGTTACTAAACAAGCTATCATGACTTAAGAAGCCTACTGAGACACGCCCTGGTGATTCAGTGATTACATAGCTCAGAATGACATGGTCCATATAAAAGCCCAAGAACCAAGGTTAGGCGCAGGACCAAGGGCAAACCAACATGAACAACTAAATGAATGGATTGATGCTGCTTCTATCTTTCTGTTTGTCTTTCTGCCTGCCTACTTGCCTTCATGCTTGCCTGTTTTTTTCCTCTATATAAAGAAATAGATAATTCCATAAAAGAGAAAAAAAAATGCCTCCTGGAGGCTACTCATCACATAATAAATAGCAAAACAGGAGAGATGATCAAACATTAAAGTTAAAGTAAGTAGGCATTATATAGAATAGCAAATTTAGTAATACTTTTGATAATTATGTTTAGTGTTGGGTTTATGAATGTCATAAGAAAAAATGTACAGTAATGAATCATATGTTTTAAAAGTATGCCTCGAGGAAACAAATATTACTTTAAAAGATTAAACTTAGTTATGCAGTACTGATACCTCAAGTGTAAGCTCATACCTATGGCATAGTCCACACACAGACCAAGAACCCGGGATTGTAGTCCTGGATCAGGGGGAACACCTAAAATGAACCAGCTAAGTAAAAATGCTTTTTCCTCTTCTCTCCTCCTTCCTGCCTACTGCCTGTCTGCCTTCATCCCTGCCTGCTTTCTTCCTCTTAAAAATGAATAAATAAAGGTTATATCCTGTCTGTTCCCCCAGCAATTTATTAATTCAGAGGAAGTTGTTAATCCTTTATTTTATTCAATAAATCAGCTGATTGAATTTATAAATCATTTCATTTAAGACTACATCCCTCTCACATATGAAAACACCAAATATCTCAACTATTTAAAGCAATGTTATATTGTTCCCATTTTTTATGCATTGGTAAACATCAAGAAAATATATTTTTTAGTTTTAAAATACAGCTGGATACAAACGTGATTAGAGGAGTTGATGTTTTAAACTAGTTGAGATTGGCCCTCTCTTCAGGGATACAAAGGAGGTTACAGATTCAGTTCAACTACATAGTAATAATATGATTAACTATGCCTAAGCAATAAGCTTCTCTAAATGGCAATAATCTTTGAAGATTAGTACACTTCAGTGCCCAGGAATGTATCGCATCTCTGAGTACAACAGAGGTTTCTAGTTTGAAATCCTCTCAGATCTCACCCTGTTTTCCTTTCACTGGTTCTAGTTTGTATTCTTTTGTATTATGATAAAAGAATAATCATTAAATAGATTAGTTTCCTGAGTTCCTCTGTGAGTAACTCCTACAAACTATGAACCTGGGAAACTTTTTGGGACTCCCAAACTTGTAGGTTGATCTCAGCTGAAGGTGTCTATACAGATGCCTTAAATTTGCAGACGGTGACTTAAATGAGTATATTCTTAAGAGGACTGTGTTCATAACCTTATATTCAACTAAATCTGTAGAGTGAGATATTTTCCCATCTTTAGAATTCAACAAGACATAAAATGAACATAATTGAACCTGGAATCTGTAAGACATAATGTATCTTAAATCATTTAAGTTGTTTTTTTCTGGTCACTCACACTTACTACGTACATCTCAAAGTGTCCATCTATGTTCCCGGATTCTAAACATCCAGGTGAGATGGCAACAAGAACAGTGAAATCATGGCAAATTTGTAAGCGATTCGAGTTGCCTCTGTCTCTCCATATAGGACTTTCTCCCTCCAGACCTGCTGTCATCAGAAGAAGACATTGAGTCTACATAACCAAATAAAGTTAGCAGTGATAACCAGAAGAGAATGGGAAGAGGATGGACAAATTGAGTAAAAGAGGTCAATTATATAGCAAAGGATAAAAATGGATTGTTGGTGGTAAACAACATATTATCTACAGATGCTGATTCTTTATTTGACAGAACCTGGCTCGTTCCTATGAATATTCTCCCCCGTGAAAGACTATCAAACTGTTTCCTTATACTGCATCTACTATTTGATCAATAGGTTGTTGTTATCTGACCCACTTGCTCTTCACTTCCCTTGTGGATTACTGAGTCCCTGTCATCGAAAATTCTGCGGGTTCACTACATCTCATCCCATGGGCAAATTAATAATTGCTAAAGAGTTAAAAATCGTGATCCCTTACCTCAAAGTGAGATTAATTCCATGGAACTTTTTTTTCTTCTCCAAAATTCCCATGGGACTAGGCTAAAAGTAATGCCCAGTTTAGACTAGCTTTCCTCAAATGCTTGGACTACTTCCCCAATCCCCTCTATGACCACTTCTTCAGTAAATGAATGCCAAAGAATTTCTTTTCAGGCTCTGTATATGGGAAACAAATCCAAATTCATTTTGGTATAGACATCTAAACATGTCTGGGATTTTTTTTTTTTCATTCTTTAAAGATTTCAGCCATGGGTTCAATATGTCTCCATGCCCTCTGTCATAATTCTTAGTGATATCAATGTAAATAGACAGATAGAAAAATAGATGATCAATAATGATTCATCCAATAATCTCTCTTCTAATAATCAGTTTCTCTTTCCATCCATGGATTTTTTCCTGCTCTATATTCTTCACTTTGCTACTACCAATATCTGAACACCCAAGCTACCAATTTTAAACTGCCCATTCTCTGACAACATGGCTAGTCATTACAGTCATTCTTGTAACCATCAGGATTTCAGTAATTCTTTTATTATTAAGCTATTCAGTATCACCAGACTATTCAATCCATTGACCCTACTAACTTTGTAATGTCTATTACATCTGTATATTTTCACTTGACTCTTATACAACTCAGATGGCATTGTTTACTTTTAACATATACATGAACTCTCAACTCCGTTGTCATTTTCTTCTATTAACATTATAATCTGTGTACTGAGTTGGATAGTGTCCTCCAAAACTTTATGGCTCATGGAGTTTAAGAATGTGACCTTATTTGGAAATAGGATCTCTGTAAATGTAATTAGCTAAAATGAAACTTTACTGGATTAGCATAGTCTTAATCTAATGACTAGTATCCTTACAGAAAGGCTACTGAAGACTTAGAGATACGCAGAGAAAATGCTTATGACAATGGAAGCCGACATTGAAGAGATAGCTCTCCAAGTCCAAGAGTACTAGGAATTTCTGGAAACTAGGAAGAGGCAACGAAGGATCTCTAGAGTCTCCACAGAGAGCATGACTATACTAACAACTTGATCTAGGACTTCTAGCCTCCATAATTGCGACAATACATTCCTGTTGTTTTAAGACACCCAGTTTATGATAATTTGTCAGGGTAGTCTTAATGAAACTAATAAACAGAGGAAAGCAATAAAGTAATAACAATACCCTAAAATTCTCAAAGATCTTCTTTCTTTTATATATATATTTGAGCTCACAATTACATCAAATGATCTCACTATATTTTTGTGACCATACTAATAAGTCTTATTACTTCTTGATAATCTTTTGATATTTTACTATCAAATGATCTTCTTACTATTTGAGATAATTTATTCATACCTTCTAATCTTTTTGAAATCTCTAATTTTTCAACATTGGCAACAGCACTGGGTTACCAACTGGGAATGGAATGGGCAGGGAAAGAAGCAACTGGTGGTGGAGCCCTTTGGACAGTGGTGAAGAACACATGGTGACTTGGTGGAGGGCAGGGTTTTGTTGACATTTATCCAAAGAATGGGGAAACTGCATATGTGGGCAACCTACATGTATGAGTTTATTTTAATTTGTAAAACAAAGTTACTTTAATAAAATGCTGAAGAAAAATTTCTAATTCTCCAACATTATCAATTTCATCTAATGAAGCAGTTTATTTTACTGAGAAAAAAGAGGATTCACTAAAAACCTTTGCTTACTCTCACTTACCAACTTTACCAATGTTACACTACCCAAGTGTTATATTAATGACTACCTGTTACTATGAAACAGCTATCCATGTGCATTTCTACTTCGTTTCACACTGCAGTTCCTCTTGAATCTTGCTGCATTAGTTAAGAATGCTCTGTCTGCCACATTTTAAAAAAGAATTATTTTTAATTGGTTTCTAAATTATTATTCCATTTTCTTTTGTTTTGTTGACTCTTGAATCTCTTCTACATATATTTTTCTTTAAAATTATTTGGATAATGTCATAAAGGTAATTAGATTTCCAAATTCAATAATCTGTGTGGAATTCCTCTTTTTCTGGAGGTAGCAGAGCTTCTTGATTCAATTCAGCACCCTTCTTAATCGAAGGGTGCTTAATTTTCATTTTTATTTAGAAAAACTTTTCTCTCCAGGTTTTTTTGTTTGTTTTGTTTTGTTATTTTGCTATTTCTTCATGTCCACTCCTCAGCATCCTTTGTTCACTCATTTCCAACTTTTAGACCTCTAACTGTTGGAGTAATGTGGGTTAACTCTGAGAACCACTGTTCTTCTCTATCCAATATTACTCAATAAGTGATGTAAGTTTTAGATACCTTCTTCAGGCAAGTCATTTTCATCTTGTACCCATAAATTTAGAATCCCTGTTGTCATCTCCCCTTGGATACCTAATAAACGTCTCACAAACTTAAATTCTTGCCTCCAAACTTTCCATTTTATCAAATGTCCCCAACTCTGTGAGAAATACCAGAATTCTCCTTGTAATTTAGGCATAACATGTGATATTATCCTTAATCATTTTCTTTCTCATGAATTCCACAAGTCAGTGAAGAAATGCTGACTAATTTCTCAACAATTTCAGTGCTGCCACCAATGTCAAGTCAGCATTATCTTTTACTCTTGAATTGGCTCTCATTTTTTTTTCTTATGGTAGACAAGTTACTTTTACATGGCAATGGTAATGAAACTAAAATATAAGTCAACTAGTATCACAATTATGACAAAAGCTCTTCAATAGCTTATTTCAGTTAGACTAAAATCAAAAGTCTTCCCCATGTTCTATAAGGTCCCTTATGATGAGTGTCTCACTAGAATTCTAACCTCACTATCTCTCTCTTTCAGTTTGATCTAATATTTGATCTCTTAGATTTATTAAAAAAGGACAAGCTTTCACCTTATTTCAAACTTTTGCAACTGATTATCTTTCCTCCTTGAAACTCATTCCTCCAGTGATGTCATAAAGAAAAGTTGCACTGTAAAAGTAGAATAAAAACCAGGAACTGTTATTTTAGAGAGTGGCCTGGAAAATATTCACTGATTAATGACTTTATAAATTGAAACATTAAGTAATAATATTATCTATTTAAATATAGACACATTTATATTTACTTTGAAAATTTCTCAAGGCATTCTTACCAACTTGCTCCATTTTTATATTTTAAAGTCCTTTTTCTGAAAATGACTGAATTTTCATAGCTATTTTGCTTTTTATCAGTTCTGCTGTATGTAACCAGTCTCCTATGTCCGTGCAGTTACCATCTTCACCATTATCAGTTTCACCTCCCTAACTCCAACTCTCTGTGGGTTCTGATACCCCTGGCAGGCTGCCTCCCAACATGGTCTCCTGCCTCACCCTGCACCCATCAAACCTCCTATCACATAATTTTCCGGCTTTCCTAGAACTCCAACCAACACTTGCTCTAGTCTTCCACAAATCTGATCTTTTCTCCTTTGCTCCCCACCCATGCTTCCCAGGTGGATACTATTTTTCCTGGCTTTTGCTTAAAGTATATTTTGAATGCTAGCATGTGGAGGTAAAGGTAATGCGACAAATCTGTTAGGGTTTTAATTTTCCTCATATACAAATTGGAAATACAAAATCAAAAACACTGTTATAGCACTGGTGAAAGCAGTATGAAACATAAAATAATACAGACCTTTTTGTTCGAGTTGTAATAAGAAGGATATTGATTCCAAACTATTTAGCCATAGCAGAATACAATTCTATTACACTGAATTGTGTTTCCTTCAAAATATTTTTATGTACTCTGAAATAAGATGATATAAAGGAAAACTGGTGCTCATTAAATAAAAAAGAAGAGAAATAAAACAGGAGAGAATGCTGATTAAGATAAAGAGAATGTAATGAACCTAAAATTATAAAGCTAAAAAAAATCTAATTAATAGCTCAAACTCACAAAAACTCAATCAATAATGTATTAAGAAAAATTCCTTTTAAGCATTATTCATCCTCCTCCTTGTCAATATTTCTGCAGATTTCTGAATTTTATTCCCTTCTTTCTATACCCAACCCATCATTCTCCCAGTAACCCACAGTGATACAATGTAACCTGGGTATACCCAATAATAATACTCCACTCTGGCAATAATAACTTCTGCAAGTCATGCAAAATTCACCCTAGCAGAGACAATTAAAAATCTTCTATGAAATTCTTATTTGGAAACTTAGAAAAAGTTAGTAACCTTTACAAATCAAGGACTGTTGCTTATGGTTCTGGTAATATCCTACAAAGGTTTCCCTGCTCTGAGAGAACACAAATCAAGAATACATAAAAGGTAAAAGATGGATGAAAGAAAGAGAAAGCAAAGGACACTTCACATGGTAAATCTTCATTCCAGCTCCTGAATTCCTGGTTCCTTAGATACTGAACTACCACTGAGTACAACAATGCACTCCATTGTCTACACTTCTTCCACCTTTTTATGTCTCTCCAACATTTTTCTTGCTGTTAAGACTAAAAATGGTGAGTAATTTCCCAACCTCGATTCATCTAGAATATTGGCAGAATCTGTCGTATGACTCCCAAGAGAAATATGTTGATAAAACAAGATAGAGTTCTGAAAAATATACTGTTATCTTCTCAAACTTTGCATGTTGTTTAACAATTTTACCAAAAATTTAACTCCAAAATTCTTGGAAGAAGAAGCTGGTTGTCTAAAAGATAGGAGTCAAGGAAGAGTTAGGAGCATTTTGCAAAGACAGAATGTGAAGAAGTACATAATTTTTAAAGGGGAAGGAATGGGGGCACTTCAAAATGATGCATAGTCTCTTCATAATTTGTGGATCCCCATACATTTTGAGTGTCATGTTCATATGGGGACTTTTGTTGATAAAACAGGAAAAAAACTTTTATTAAAGTTACTAAAACACATTTTTCTCTCTCTTGAATTTTTTCTCTCAAGTTGACATGATGATTTTTTATTTAAATTTACTATAGATTTAATGTCTGTGTTTCCCGTCCCCCCAGATTCATATGTTTAGCCTAATCCTCAGTGTGATGGTAACTGAAGGTGGGGCTTTTGGTAGGTGATTAGGTAATGCGGATGGAGCCCTCATGAATAGAGTGAGTGCCCTTACAAAAAAGAGCCCCAATGTCCATTCCTTATGAATCAAGAAATGGGCTCCCACTAGACACCAAATCTGCCGGTTTCTTCTTAAGCTTATAGCTTCTGTAATGTGAGACAAATTTCTGTTGTTTATAAACGGCCAGTCTTTAAACACTGCTATTGTGTTATAGCAACCCAGACAGACAAAGATACTATTTATTGTTGTTCTAAAAAATGAAAAATATTAAATTAAATTTTTCTGCATTTGCCACTAATCTTTATGTTGGGTGATACCAGTTTTAAAAAACAATATTAGATGATCTAATGTGTGAGAAAATCACAATAATTGCACAATTTGTAATCTATAGTTTATTTCAGTGGATGACTCCAGCAGACCTGAAGAGACAGGTGATAACCAGACTCAGAAAGGTTGAAACATGAGAGAAAAGGGTCTTCCCAATATGGAATCTGCCCAAGACACAGTACTCTAAAGAAGCAAAGGAATTCATGGAGCAAGTAATATTCTTGCTGAACTTTGAGAGTCCCAATCTTGACTAAGAGCCTGAAAGAAGTACAAGCCAGATACAAGTAAAAGCCTGGAAACCGGAAGACTCCTCCTCCTGCAAGTGTCTAACAGAACGTGTGGCACCCCAGCAGGGGTGATTCTGAGAAAGTCCGACCAGTCATTTTTCTTTCTGATGAGAACCACTGTCCCACCTCATAGAAGAGGCATCCACTTAAGAAGTCTCTTATATTCTATGCCAGGGCATTCTGGGTATCTAGATTTGAGTGAGCTAGAAGTTAGACTCTCCCTGCCACTCAACCCCTGCTCCTCCGAGGACACAGGTGGCCTGCAAGACTCTCCAAGTACTACCAGTACATATTGATATGACTCTACAAGACACTCCAGGGCACATGCACTTGGACCATAGTTTTATTAATACAAAAGCTCCTGATAACAGAGAAGGATGGCAGAATGCAGGCCTTCTCATGCCAGTGGAACTTAGATCACCACCCGAGGCACTGGGCATAAGTAATTTGTAGGGCCCCATGAGAAGAAGAAAACTAGATTCTGCTGATGTGTTCAAAAGACATAGGGAGAGGGAATGGAGAACATATCTCAAGAAGGAAAGGTGGCAGGGAGAAGAACATGCATCAGCTGAGGTGGCAGGGAGAAGAACATGCATCAGCTGAGGTGGCATGTCCCCCACATACACCTCATTGTCCCATCATACTTCAAATGCAAGATACAAGTATAAAGATAAAAACATTAAGACTTTTAAGATGATGATAGCAAAGTATTAAAACAAGTATGGAAACTTTCTGACTATTGAGTCAGGTATGACCCCTAAGGTCTCGTGATCTGAGGTCAATTCTGCCCAGAGTTAATCTGAAATGGGCAAAACTGAAACAATTTGAACAACAAAATGCACGATTAAATTAATCAAATTATAAATCTATAATTTTATAAATTATCAATATACAAAATATAAAATTAATAAAAAGTATTAAAATATTGCATTACAAAACAAAAAAATAAATATTCTTTAATTCATATCAATATAAATAAGTAAACAGGAACAAAGGGCAAATGTTCCTTACAGACTTGCAAATGATATAAATATACCCACTCCCCAAGACAGTCCCAGGTAGAGTGCCATCCCCCTTTCTTAAAGGGAACTGAATTTCATGATACAGTTTTAAAGAAAAGAGTATTGTAAGGAGCAAAAAGCCTATTTAGAGAGGAAAAACCTGGCAAAATAACCCAAAATAAGTGGAATGTATAACTTAATGAACAATAAGTAGAAATATTGCGAGTATATTTTACAGATCAAGTGTGAGATAGTAGTGTTAACTTTGAAAAGTACCCATCAAATGACTTCTTACAAAGGCAAAGATAGAGAGCTCCCTTCAAGAGTGGTAAAGGGAGCATCTCATCCAATACGGGATCCCTGCTCAATGAATATGGTGTCCTACATAGCTTTTCTGACAGGAAGATTTGTTGGACAACAACCCAGATTCTTATCTCTTTGAGTTCATAACTTTCTAGATATTCAATCAAAATTTCATTTAAGTGTTTCTGTAAAGGATTTTGTAGATGTAATTCAATTAGTTGACATTAAAAAAAGGAGACTGTCTGGATGGATCAGACCTAATCACAGGAGTCCTTCAAAAGCAGGAAGTTTTCTTTTCAACTGATCACAGAAAGAAAAAAAAAATCAGAGAAACATGCTCTGTCTGGTCTAGAAAAAAACCAATCATCCATGTTTTAAACTAACCATGAACCATGAGAACCTCTATTCTACAAGTGTATGCAGATAAATTCTGCCAGCTAGTTAGAAGACAAGTCCCAGATAAGAACTCTTGTCAACCCCATTTTGAGAATCTCAGCATAACTAGCTATGCTGTGCTTGAACTTCTGACCTACAGAAAAGATGATACATGAGTACTGGATTAAAAGAAAACTAATATACTATCTTTGCCCCCCTAATCAATTCAAGGGTACCCCCAAGTCTTACACATGATTGGGAGAATAGTGTATAATAATGGCTACATGAGGTAATAAACTGTGACAATTTTTGTAATCTTTTCTATTAAAGAGGTATAATTCCTATGTTTGTTAGTTTTTTGGGTTTTTTTGTTGCTGTTGTTAATCACATCTGATTACTAATCGTAAAAATCAAACAAAGGGCAAACAAAAGCATCTTGAACTATGAATAAAAGAAAACTTTTGTAATATGACAGGGAATATACATCTTATAACTAAAGCCAAAATCAACTGACAGAAGAATAATAAAACATAGATGGTAAAAATCACCACTCTTGTTTAAAATAGCTTTTATGTCCCAACAATTCAGATACAAAGAAATACAAATGACTATAAAAATATTAAAAAAGAGAACAGGTAACAAGATGGTGATGGTGTTCAAAATAGCTCTACTTGAAAACAATTCAGTTGTAAGGAAAATAATCTCATCGATATTGAAAATAAGAACACTAATTATAATTTTATACAGAAAAAAGCATGTTTATCCATAAAATCAGGGAAAATTACATGCAGCCTCTCAGGATTAATAAAATAATTCATTATACCTTTTCATTAAACATCCTTAAAGCTAGAATAAATTATTTTCTCTATATGGCATATTTGACAGTTTAGAAAACATAATAGCACAAATCCTATTTATCGTAGTAATAAAAATGCAAAACACCTAGGGAAAATAATTCTTAATACTTCAGTGTTAGATGTGTAAAGTTATGTTGTTATATGAGTAAAAAAGTTACAGAGTAAAGAATATATATATTTCTATATTAAAGATTTTATTACCTGTCTGATTACTTCTTTTATCTTATATATATAAATATAAATATATATATCTATAAATAACTGTATATATAATAAATAATATAATAATTGGAACTTATAAGGTTCCCCTACAGTCTAATAAAATTCCTTTTATTCCTATTCATTAACTCAATTCTTCTCCTATTAAAATAGGTCACTAATGCTTTTGTTAATTATATATATAAATATATATTATATTATATATGTGCTTTTATTTACATATGTTCTAGTAAAATGTGCATTTCTATTTTATGAGCATGTATATAATTCCATCTCTATTTTTGTATCTCACTTTTTTCAGTTTCATAGTGTTTTAGAACATAACTCTATTGCTATGTGTACATCTAATTAATTGCTTAATTGCTAGATAATAGTTGATGACATGTACCCATTGTATTTCATCTAATAATAGAAACATATTGCCTGAAAATCCTTACATAAAAATAATGTTTAATGACCATGCTTGTAACATATTCTTTTGGAAAACTGTAGGATCTTAATTGTGATATATACCCAGTAACAATAGTGCTATATTATAAATATAACTATATTTAATTTGCTTAGCTATTGTTAGATTAATCTCCATAATAACTGCTTTCTACAATCTTTACAAATAGTAGCTCATCAGGTCCCCTTATTACCATCCTTTACCCAAAATTAAATTTCATACTTTGGATCTATTGTCTCAAATTGCTAATTCTACAATACAGATGTACTGACTACAGATACACATTTGTTCAAAATATCTACAAAATTACTCATTTTGCTTGTTGATTAGTAATTCATCTTTCATGACTACCATTCCACTCACTGATTTCAATCAACTATTTTAGAATCTTCAGATAAGTGGACTATTCCACTTCAAATAAGTGACGCTATTTGTCATTCTGTAATTAGTTTATTCTCACTGAATTTCAATTTAAGAAATCCTTTCCCATTTGAGGTCAGCATTATTTTCGAGATTTGCATTTAGACATATGCACAGATTGCCCATGGCCAAAAGACCCTCCTAAGGAAATGGAATTGCAAGTAAGAGGGAGACATTTTTTAAAACAGTGGAGATGACAGCAATTCAGAGCATCTTTTTAATCATTTAATGTCTGGAAGAATACTATTTTATGAGTATTGACTGTGTGTACAAAGGGAAAAATAAGAATTTAAAAAAAGCATAGTTTATCTTTTCTATTGAAATATGCAGAAAACCTTTACATGAAGCATAAACCTTTTCCAAGTCTCAAAAAAGTTTCACTAAGAAGTAACAAATGCCCAATTTGAAATATTATCAAATTTTGCAGTTCAAATTTACCCTGCTAAAATGTATACAGAGACCCAAAACTAATGGCTGCAATATATGTTTTTTAAACATCTTATATAAAGAATTTGAAATGCTTGAGTTGGAAGCATCTTCTCTCTCTGCCTGTTGCTCAAATACAGGACATTATCCACTTTTGCAACTCTTCTGCAAGAAATCCTGGAACCAGTAGTTATACCAATGCTTGAGAAGGAACTAGGGGGATTTCTACATACAGTTCATCCTTCTTTATACTTGTTAATATGGATACATGAGTCTAAAAATTAAAGAAACTAATAATACCATGGTGAAATCAAAAGGTTGTAATATATACACACAAAAAATACACTTTTTTCACATGGATTACAATATTTTATTCTCTCTAGATCAAGTGGCATGGACTTTAAAAATGTGTCACTAGGTTCTTTTAGTAAAGGTATTCCTGAGTAACTTCTGAATAAAACAGTCATTTTCCTGAATTGCATTTTTACTGCTTCAGTTTTCTTTAAAAATTTCTTCTCTAAAGCAAATGATCATCTAGCAGAACATTAATAGCAAATAATTACACTTGTCACTCTGTTCATTGACTTGCAAATGCAATCATTAATGCTTTCTTCTGAACATGGAGGACAGTGCCTTGTGCAATAGACTGCAATTCTCATCAGGCAGTTGTATGAAGAGCTAGTTCTGTTTCTAATTCATATCAGGAGACTACCATTGAAAAATATCATATTTCTTACTCCAGTTTAATCTTGTGCTTCAACCAGAAATGAATCTAAGGTGTCAGTAATAAAATTCAAGTTAGTCAATATCAGAAAAAGAAGAAAATCTGAATCAAATTGTGAATAGAAAACAACCTAAAAACTGATACATACATGGATTCAAGCAATGGAGAAAGAAAATAGAATTATTTCCAGGTTTTTTTTTTAAAGGATTTATATATATTGTAATTTTATATATTCATTAGAAGACTCCAGAAAAGATATGTAAAAGCTGTGAATGTTTGTCTGTGCCAGTGTTTTCTAATCTTGTGTTATATATCTCAACTTGTTTGACCATGACACCTTTTAAAAATGAAATAGATCTGGTAATAAAAGATTATAGTCAAAATTATAGGTAACTAACCAATTTTTTCAATAAATTGATTTCAATTGTTTCAATATTTTTTTAAAGAAATAAATTTGGAGCGTTTGACCAAAATGTCCCAATGGACATTTTGGACCAATGAAAACTTAAGAAAAATAATCAGCTAACAGAGAATTGGAAAAAAAAAAAGAGGCGATTAAGGAATAAAAATTCACATGTCCTGGAAATGCCTGGAAAACACACCCTTGACAAATATTCCATTGAAAGTTCTCTGTAGCTTTGAAGATTTTGAGAAAAAGAAAAAGTATAATTAGAGGATAGAGACATAGAAAAATAAAATTTACTGAAGATAGACCTCCCTAAAATGTGTCACAGTGGCCGATTCTTTCAAGCTGAGATCAGTTGAGGCCCTGTACTCATCAAAAACTTCTACCACTTCTTTAATAACCTAGAAGAATGAAAATTCAAATTCTTATGCAGGATTAGGGTTATCAGAAATAATCTGACACTCTGGTACAGCAAACATCAGATTACAGAGAATCTACTTTGTCATGTGAATCACCTTCTCTTCTCTTCTTGAAGCCCCAGACCCCATTCCGTTCCTTAGTTTAGGATGGCTATCCCATTTTTGCTTCATTGTCTTTATATTACATCTATATAAATTCCCTGTATATATAAAATTATTTTCCCCTACTAATCTGTATGATGTTATTTAGTCACTTCAAACAGAGAGGTAGCGGAAATTTTTGCTTCCTCCCTAACATTATTAATACAAATTAACCAAAAGTGTTTTTGCTTCTTAGACACCACAGTGAGAAATATCTTAGTATTAAATTCAGTTTATATTAATTTTGATAAATAAATTAACAAATAAGGATAATTATGTTTGTGTGTTGTTTTGCGAACTTCATTTGCTATTTGTACAATTTGTCCTCTCCAAAGTCTTTAAAATAAAGATTTGATTTCTAACTTGGGAAGCCAAATTCTAAATTTGGCTGAAACTCTTAGCCAGAGATATTTGAGCTTCTAACTTCAACTGCTCTTTAGAAAACTTGCCTGAAAGAGACAGGGAAGCAGCAGTGACATAATTATATTTTTATGTCATAGCTCCATGACTGGAATTTTTATGTGAAAAATTGCCATCTCATCATGTGTACTGGTATTAATTTATCTATCCTATTTATGACTTGTTTTTTAGTTCTTAATTATTAAGTGTTGAAAATGCTGGTTTATTTTGATGTAACACTGTAGGAAATAACTGTTTTCAATATTTTAGATATTAATTTGAATAAAAAGTCCTAACAAGTTGAAATTTTTAAAGTAGGCATACAGCGTTCTTGATGCTAAATTTGCTTTCTTGAAAGGTTACACACATTTAGAAGCTCTAGCAATATGTTCAGGGAACAAAGGTACCATAAATCTCTCCTAAAGTGTGGCTTAGTACTCTGAAAAAAAACATAGACTCTCAGAGTTCAATATTTACTCTCTTGTTAAAATTTATATTCTAGTGAGAACCAAGCAAGTAAGCTTCTGAATTCCTTTTTACTGTTCCTAAACTGGAGAAAATGTTAACAAAGAATAAACAAGTCTGCCTTGTGTTGAAGGAACAGATCAATGAGGTAGAGATGATGCCTGTCATATAAATAGTCTGGCTTCCTGCCCAGACAGGACCTCAGGGTTGAATACTGAGATACGGCTATAAATTCTAGGATCTGTTTGTAATATTTGTTTGTGCTTGGAGGAGCATGACCTTAGTGGAAATGGCTCACATTAGCCAAATTCACAAGAGACTGACATGCTGACCAAATGACAGGTCTTTAATGTATAAAGAGAAATTTTAAATGACAAAGCATCAATGCTGTAGGGGAAGAAAAAAAATTTCCCCTTTCACCCTTCTAGTTTAACTGAGACACACCTATTAAAAAAAAAAAAAAAAAAAGAAAAGAAAAAAGACTTATTAGCAGAAAATGAGCAAACAGAAGTATAACATGCATATTTCTTATATACGAGGGAGAAACACAGGCAAACTGAATAACTCCAGGAAATGCCTCCTTCAACTAAAGACAAAATAAGACATTGGGAGAGAAGTGGAAATAAGTGGTTAAAAGATAGCACATAGTAAATAAGGGAATGGTTTTTATATGGAATTAAGTTGGTGCTATCTCCATTGATGGGGATTCTACATATTTGGTCATCCCCTAATTCCTGGTACAATGCGAGAAACACTATTAGGAATGGAAATTGCTTTTATAAAGTAAAAGCCCCAAAATTTTATGGAATCACCTTGAGGAATGGACAAAACTGTTATAGAGATTTTTATTGATTCTTAAAATAACGACTCAATAGAAAGAATATTCAATGAGGTTATGATTATCATCTATCTTCACATAGCAATTAAGTGTCCGTTGCTAACACCATTCAGAGAATAAAAAGGGGATATAGAGAGAAAATTTCAGGTCAACAAAACACATATGAAGACACAACTAAATATAAGTAAGCTTAAAAGATGAAGCAAAGCTGTAGGAAATATATTAAAATCACAAAGCTATCAAAATTCCAGATACAGTATTAGGAACTTACTCTTATAGCTCTTCATCATCTCTTGTGATGAAGTTCCTTTAAGTAAATAATTTCTCATTACTGAAAACATAATTGCTTCAGACATACAATGCAATCTTGATTGTCAGTTTAAGGAGTCTGACTTTGGGGTTAAGAAATTATGTCAAACTTAATGGACAGACTTAAGAAGCAATACCATTAGCCAGCCAATAAGAGAGAGTGAGTTAAGTTAAGATAAAATAATTAATTCAAACCTAAGGGGAAAAAATAAAACAAACAAAGAGATCAAGGAAGAAAATTGAGAGATGTAATGTGAAATCACAAAGACGTGGTAAATCAGTAAACCTAGAATCTGAGAAACAGGTAAAAGTCCATAACAATTATGATGATTCTGACTTAAAATTGGAAGAATGGAAATAATGATAATTTAATAGATGTTGTTGAAAGAAAGAATTTTGGAGAAAAGGCAGTATGGTAATTTTTGATAAGGTATGCATTGAATTCACAGAATCAGATTGTTAGAAGGGGTCACATGACTTTATAGAGCATATTCATGGAAGATTTTTACATAGACAAATGTTAGGGTATAACAAAGATCAAGTGTATAAAAGAATCAAGAACTTAATTGACTTTGGGATTCTGCTCCAGAGACCCATTCTAGTTGCACAGGACATTTTTTATCTTCAGATTTTAAACTGTTATGATGTGAGCCAAGAATCTTGATTTTTGGAGAACTCAGTCAAAAGACTCCAGTGACCTTCTATGACCCGTTGGCCAAATTAGACACTTTAACTATTACAACCACTTTAAACCACAATAAAGTTGGAACTGCCAGGAGAATTTCAAACTTTAAGTGCGTGTTACAAAACTAGCTCACTCATCCATACCTTGACAAGGAATCTAACAGGCAGTGCTTTTGCTGGTACAATCCTGTGTCTATTCTTGGTTTTTGTTAAAAGAGCTAATGCAATCTAAAGTTTACATCATTCTAAACTTCTTATCAAATTTTTATTTACCAATACCCTTATTATTCACTTCAGAATGTTTTAGTTTGGTAAAATAGGCTGAAAATTTCCCACATTTTCAAGATCTTCTCTTTTGCTTAACACTTCCTTCTTTCATTACTCTCTTTACTACAAATGGTAGTAACTATCAGAAGTCAAGTCACTTCTTTAACAATTTGCTTAGAAGCAATTTAGCTAAATATCCAATGTCATCACTCAGAAGTTCTACTTTCCGTAAGAGTAGAACGTGAACAGAAGTCATCTTAACTCTGCCACTTAAAATAAGAATCTCCTTCCCTCTAGTTTCCAGTAACATGTTCCTTATTTTTATCTGAGATCTCACTAGAATGAATTTTGATGCCCATATTTTTAATTTGTCTCAGCTAGCTTGGCTGTCATAACAAAACATCACAGAATGACAGATTTACACAACAGAAATGTATTTTCTCATGTCTCTGGAAGCTGAAATCCAAGATCAGAGTGTCAGCATGTTTGGTTTCTGGTAACCCCATCTTTCTGACTTGAAGAAGTCTGCCTTCTTATTATGACCTCACCTGACTTTTCTTCATTACACATGTGTCAAGACAAAGACGGTGCTCTGGTGTTTCTTTTTCTGTGAACACTAATTTTATTATATCAAACCCCCCATTCCATAGCACAGGAGAATAGCGAGTGGTGATTAAGACTGGTTCGATGACAAACAGTAGAAAACAGAGTAGGAAGCCAGACATGAATGGGTTAAAAAACTGGTGAAAGTGGAGGAATTAAAAAGAAATAATCCACAAGGATACTGTGACTAAGCAGCTACAGACATAATAGCGGAACTAGAGAGCTGTTCCTTCTGATAAGGGAAGAGAATATATCATCAAGGAAGGCCTGAGTCAGAAGCTCTACAGTTCACCTAAAAAGAGAACTGAAGATATTGTTGGGTTTAGCAACATGTTATCAGAGGACATACAGTGCTTTGTAGAGCAATTATTCCAAAAAAAATTATAGGTGTGCAAAATGAAGAAATATTTTGAAGAAACTCAGTTGATTTCCTGCATGAAGTTATTTTTTTCTGTGATGCTAAAGCCATTACAACTATGATACATCACTTGAAGGTAACCATGTTTAACAGGTTGAGATAATGGATGATTATTTATCTCTTTAGTGAGAAGCACAATAATATGTCCAATCTAGATGCTTTCCCTCTGGAGTATAAGAAAGCTGTGAAAGTTGAGTGATAATTAATACAATCAACTCACAGTGGAAAACCTATGGATGTTTGCTTCTTGGAGGACAAAAATACAAAAATTCTTTAGAGCTGATTTTAGATTCCAGGAGTCCTTAAAAACAGCTGTTATCAAGAGAATGAGAAGACAAGCTGCAGATTGGGAGTATTTCTAAAAGGCACATCTGATGAAAGGCTATTATTCCAAATAGACAAAGTATTCTTACAATTCAACAATAAGGAAAAAATATGTTAAAAAAGGGGAGGAGAGATCAAAAATCTTAACAGACATCTCACCAGAGAAATACAGATAGCAAATAAACATATTAAAAATGCTGCATGTCATATGTCATCAGGGAATTTTAAATTTAAAGAAGAAGATACTGCTACATATTTATTAAAATGAACATAATCCAGAGCATTGACAGAATCAATTGCTGATGAGCCCATGGAACAAGAGGAGCTCCTCATTAAATGCTGATGGAAAGGCAAAAATGTGCAGCTACATTAGAATCCAGAGAGTTTAGTGGTTTCTTTAAAAAACAAACATACTATACAATCCAGAATTTTTTTTTCTGTGGTATATTTATCCAAATGTACAAGAATTTACATCACTCGAAACATGTACATTGATGTTTATAGTTTATTAGTAATTGTCACAACTTGGAGTCAACCAAGACGTCCATGAATAGATGAGTGGATAAATAAACTGTGGTATAATCTGATCATGATGTATTATTTATCACTTAAAAGAAATGAATTATCAGCCATGAAAAGATATGAGAGTTCTTAAATATATATTGTTATATGAAAGCAGTTATCTTAAAAGGCTGCAGGCATCCTTTATGATTTCAGAGAGATGACATTCTGAAAAGGCAAACAATGAAGACAGTAAAAAAAAAAAAAATCAGTGCTTGTCATTTAGTTAGGTGGCAGAGAGTGTGAATAGGAAGAACACAGGATTTTTTAGGGTAGTGAAACTATTCTGGATGGTACAATAATGGTGATTTCTGCCATCATCCATTTATCCAACAACACCAATTTAAGTCCTATTATAAAGTTTTGACTTTAAGTGATAGTTATATGTCAATAGAGATTTGTCAATTTACCAAATGTACCACTCTCACAAGAGATGTTGATAATGGGAGAAACTATGTATGTGTTAGGGGTAGTTATTGTGTAGGAAATCTTTGTGCCTGTGCCAATTTTGTTGTGATCTTAAAACTGCTCTGGAATATAGTCTATTAAAAAAAAAAACCCAAAAAACCTGTTCATAGTGACTAGCTCTCCATGAGAACAATAAATAAAATTTATTCACCAAAAGAATCTGTCATCTATTAAATTTAAATCTCTACATAGTATAGTACCTCTAAAACAGAGGAACCAAGTAGAAACAATAAAGAAAAACAAAGCACACCCCTAAACACCAGACTTACAGATGTCAATAAAGTGAATGAACAGTGGTCTCTCTAAAAAGTAATTGCGTAAACAAAAGAAAATAAGATACCACTGATTCTGCATAAGACCTATCAATTACTTGTCCTATAACTTGTGGATTCTACACTGTGTTTTCAAAATTGCTAGTTGCTACATTACTAAATAATCTTGGGTATCAAAACATCCAATTAGAATATATACTGCTGTTATTTACAATAATCATTTACATAAGAATAAAATGCAGCTATTTTTTAAAAACATTGTTATAACTATGTACCATGGATTCTTGATCAAAAATTTCATTTTTGATACTATATTGAACTACTTATTAAGTATTAAGTTTCATTCCACCACAGAGTATAGGCTTGGGCCTTGTATAAGCCATGACATATTGTCCTTCATCAACATGTTTGCTTCTAAAAGTAAAATAAAATTTAAACTATTTGAGAAAAAAGAATAAGCAAATTTTTCTACATTGTGTGTGTTTCCTCAATAAGAGTGTTAGGAAACTGAAATCAAGCAATTATTTTGTTACAATTAGTTAGAATTTACTATGATAGTATATGTGTGTGTGTATATATGTATATATACATAAATGCAGTCAATTAAAAATTTGTCCCCCTGGCCCAAATGCAGAGACTATAAATATATTTCTATAAAAACTCTTAACAAAACAAAATAAAATAAAATTGTTCCCGCAGTGCAACTAATTATCATAAAATAGATCTCAGAGATGGTAAGTGTTGTACGAAGTAAAGGAAGCTTGGAAGAAGTCATTAGGATTTGTTATTTAAACAGTACTGACTAAAATAACCTTTGAATAAATGCATTCTAGAAACCTTTCTCTTTTATGTCAATAGTTTATGGATAAACTCACTTGTTCATGTTATGCATTTCTGAGTCTTCTAACATTAAATGCTATAGGCTAAAAACTTAAATAGTTGACAATTTGCAATGTTTCTTTTTATACGTTAATTAAAATATAATATTCAATTTTTATTTTAAGATGAAGAAATTTTGTCAAAGCAATGTGAAAGTATGCTTTGATTTAAACTCAGAGAAAGTGATTTATAGTTCATTCACTTATCTTTTCCTTTTATTAATTAGGCCTATATATCAAAAATAAAGTCAATGGAAAGTGCTCATTGTAAATTGGTCAATTATGCAGAATATGAAGGATATAAAACAGCAATTATCTGGTTATCTTTAGTTATAAAATAATATGAATTTTAGGGAAAGATCTTAATCCTGATCACTAATTTGTTTTTTTCTGTTTCATTTTATTTATTTATTTGCTTGTGAGGAGTATTTTACTGGTGGCTATTTAAAATTTGCTATCCATTCTCAAGGTAACAGACATTTTAGTTTGTGTTATATAAAGTTGCTATGAAGATTTTCATATTTGTGTCTTATATGGATATACATACTTTTAAAATTCTTATGCAAATACCTAGGAACACATTTGCCAAGCAATTTGGTATGTACCTGCTAAATTTTTTTTTAACAAACTGCTAAACTGTTTTTTTTTCAGTAGCTATACCACTTTTTACTCCCCTAGGATATATACGAGAATTTCAGTTGTTTAGTACTTTAGGCAGAATTTGATAATAATATTTACACTTGTTTGTTTAGGTTTTTAAAAATTTGTAATCATTGTAGTGAGTACATATTGACATTTAATTTGAGCTTTATTTTAATTTTATTTTCTTGATGTGCACAATTTAGAGCAGAAGTTTCAGAATTTTTATTAAAGGATTGGATAGAAGATATTTTTGATATGACAGACATAGTTTCTCTCTCCAGTTCATCAGTCATGGCACATTAGTTCAAAAGTAGCCATAGACAATTTTAAAGAATGGATGTGACTATGGTCCAATAAAACTATATTTACAAAAATAGGTGCTGGACTATTGGCTTCAATTTTCCAAGACTAAATGTACAAGAGAAATTTATGTGTTTTCTAATCATCAATCTATCTTATTTCGTGGAATGTCTGTTTGAAGTTTTGGTCATTTTAAATTAAATTATTATTAAATAATTTTCTTAACAGTAAATAGGTTCTTGTTTCTATCTAGTGGTTTTATATAGATGATAGTTAGATAGCTAGCTAGCTAGCTAGCTAGATAGATGATAGATTGATAATATTGCAAATTCATTCTCCAAAGTTGAGGCTTGCATATTCTTTCCTTAATACTATCCTAAATAAATCATATTTTATTTCATTCCTTTTTTTTAAGGAAAGGTGCCTACAAGAATGTAGGCAGAAGTAGGCAAGCAGGTAGGAAGAGAGAGGAGTAAGAAGCACTTAATTTATTTTTCATTTAATTGTTCACACTAGTGGTTCTCTCCAGATGCAGTACTTGAACCCAGGGGTGTGTGGCCTATATCCTCTGGAGGCAATTGAACTAACCAGTACTCACAACGGGTGCACCTAGATTTTATTTTTTTTGTTAAAGTTTAACTTGGCTGAGCAGAAGATTTTTAGTTTGATTTAGTCCAATCATTTTAGTTTTTATTTGTTTACTTCTGCTGTAACCATTCTTTCCCAAAGATCTCTTTGAACTTGAGGTCCTGGATGGTTTTCCCCAAATTTTCTTCCAAATATTTTATTGATTTGGGTCATATGTCCAGACCTTTAATACACTTTGAGTTAACTTTTGTATGTGGTCCTAATAAATAATCTAGTTTCATTTTTTGACAGATGTATGGTGTTTTCTTTGAATAGACTTTCCTTCTTCTATCATTTGCTTTTAACTTCCTTGTCAAAGATTAACTGTGCATAAAGGTGCGGTTTTAATTCTGGGCTCTCAGTTTTGTTTCTGTATTTGTTTTTGTTCCATTGCCATACTGTTTTAAAGATGATTGCTTTGTAGTGTAATTTGAAGGTGCAAAGTGTGATTACTCCACAGCTCTTTTTTTCTTTTCAGGATATTTTTGGCATTTTAGGTCTTTTGTGATTCCAAATAAACTTCAGTATAGTTTGTGCAAATTTCTTAAACAAAATCTTTGGAATTTTGATGGGAATTGCATTAAATCTGTATATTGCTTTGGGTAGAATTGCTGTTTTAATTAAATTAATTATTTCAATCTATGATCACAGATTTTTCTTCCATCTCTCTGTGTCTTCTTTTATTTTTTGTTAAGGTCTTATAGTTTTCATTGTAGAGGTCTTTCACCTCCTTGTTGGATTTATTCCCAGATATTTAATCTTTTTTGGTGTTACTGAGAATGGGATTTCTTTCTTAATTTCATTTTCCTCTAGGAAAGATATAGAAATACTATAAATGTGTAGGATTTTTGAATGTTGATTTATATCCTGTCACTTTCTAATAGTTTTTTGGTGGTCTTTAGGATTTTCCAGGTATAATTTCATGTCATCTGCAGATAACAATAGTTTCATTTTCTATTCCAATTTAAATTCTTTTAGTGTACTTTTCTTGCCTTATTGCTTTAGCCAAGACTTCCAGGCTTATGCTGAATAGTAGTAGTTAGAGTGGGCAAACTTGTCTTGTTCCATATCCTAGGGGTAAGGCATACAGAAAGTATGTGTTGGCTGTGGGTTTGTTGTGTATTGCTATCATCCTGCTGAGATATGTTCCTTTTATTCCTATATATTTGAAATTTTTGGCATGAATGGGTGTTAGATCTTGTCAAATGCTTTACTGTACCTGTTGATCTGACAAATGACTTGTTTTTCCTCATCATTGATGTGCTATATTACATTTAGCCATCTTGAATTCCTGGAATGAATCTCCCTTGATCGTGGTGTATTTTTTTTTCTTTTTGTCTTCAATACATTATTTTTTATTATTGGAGAAAAAGAGGAACATATTGTACATGTAAGTTGACAGAGAGGATCAGCTGTAGAAACATCGACAATAGTAACTACAACAGAATACAAGTCACTTTTAAACATTCCAATAAAATAGTATACTTAATTTCTGAAAAAATTATGTCCATAAATCATGGGTATTTATTTTTAAATTAAATTAAAACTAGAATAATATTTTAAGACATCGACTCTCGTAGTTTCATCCTTCATATCTGGCTATTTCATCTTTTTTTAATTATATATATATATTTTATTTATTTTTATTGTGGTAGAATTCACTGATGAAACTATCTGGAAGGGGCTTTCATTTGGGGGAAGATTTTTGTTTTTTGTTACTACTTTCATTTCTGTGTTTGTTATTAGTCTGAATAAGGTATCTGTGTCTTCCTGGTTCAGTTTTGGGTGACAATAATTTCTAGGAATCTGTGTATTTCATGACTGACATGTTTGTTGACTTATAATTGTTCATACTAGTCTCTCACTGCAGTGCTTTTCTCTGCTTTTGATAGTAATCCCACCTTCATTTCTGATCCTTGAATTTTCTTTCTGTTCTTCTGTGTGAGTTTAACTAGACGTCTATTGATTTTGTTAATTTTTTCAAAGCATTAACTCTTGGTTTCACTGATTTTTTGGATACCTATCTTTTCATTTCATTTATTTTTTCTATATTTTTTTTTATTATTTCCTTTCTTGCGATGATTTTTGGCTTTGATTGTTCTACTTTTAGTTCCCTCATGTGAGGTTATAGATCTATTTGGGGTTCCTTTTGGTTTTTGATGTGCTCTTGTATGTCTATAAACTCTCCTCAGAACTGCTTTTGCTGCATCTTTCATGTTTTGATAACTCATTTCTTCATTTTCATTTGTTTCCATTTAACTCTTAATTTCATGTTTAATTCCACTGATGATTCATTAGTTGTTCAGAAGATTGCTGTTCACTTTCACATCTTTGTGGTTCCTTCAACTGTGTTCTTCTGGTTCATTTCTAGGGTTTCACCCTGCTTATGTTCCAAAAAGATGCCTTCTATAATTTCAATCTTGCTAAATTTTATGAGAATTGTTTTGTGTACCAAGATGTGGTCATTCTTCAGAATGTTCCATGTACACTTGAGAAGAATGTATATTCTTTTTGTTGGGGTAGGACATGCTGTATATGTCTGTTAGGTCCATGTGTGCTATTGTTTCAGTTAGAGTCCTTATTTCATTGTTGATTTTTCTGTCTGGATGTTCTTTCTATTGTTGTAAGTGGAGTATTTAAGTCCCCTACAATTACTGTGTTACTTGATTATGACATAGTACCTTTCCTTGCCTCAAGATATTTTTCAAGTGGAAATTTATCTTGACTGGAATTACTATTACAGTTCCTGCTTTCCTTTCATCACTATTGCTTTGAAATATTTTTTCCATAGCCTTTGATTTTCAATTTGTGTTTGTATTTGGTTCAGAAGAGAGTTTCTTGTAAGCATACTATGGATATATCCTAGTTTTTGTCATCTATCAAGTCACTCTGTATCTTTTCATTGGTGCATTTAGTAATTAACCTTTCAGGTGACAACTGCTATATAGGGTTTTATTGCTATCACTTGAGCCTTTGTTTTCTGTATCTGTTGTTTTATTTGCTATTTATTTTTATTTGCTTTTTTCTCTACGGTTTTTGGTGTCAGTTCTTTTAATTTCATCTGCTTCCCAGCTATTTATCTCTTTAGAGTTAGGTTTTGTAGTTGTCATCAGGATTATTATTATCTTTGCATCTCTTTGATAGATTTTTATTAACTGCACCATATCATATTTATATTATCATGCATAATGCATGTAAGATACCTTTCAGGATTTCTGGAATAGTAGGTTTGGTGTTGGAAAAGCTCATTAGCTTTTGTTTATCACTAAATAACTCTATTTCTCCATCATATTTGAATGATAGCTTTGTAAGATAGTCTTGGCTGATAGTTTTTGTCTTCCAGAATTTGAATGTGTCATTTTGTTCTCTCCTGGTGTTTCTGCTGAGAAATCTTGTGATAGTCTGATGTCTGCATAGGTTTTGTTTCTCTTTTTCTGTAGCAAGTTTGAGTAGTTTTTCTTTGTCATTAGCTTCTGATTTTTTTTTTTCGATGTGTCTAGGATTAGGTCTTTTTTAGATTTAGAAATTTTGGTGTTCTTCCTGTTTCTTTGACCTCCATGGTTGCTCTTTGTGACAGATGTAGTAAGTTCTCAGCTATTCTTTGAGTAGGTTTTCTGTACCTTTTCTGTCTCCTCTCATTCTAGGATACCTATAATCCTTAAGTTTGTTCCTCTCATGTTCTTCTCTCTTTCTCAAATCATTTCTTCATTTTCCTTCAGTCTTATTGCTCCTCTTCTGTGAGGGTTGCCTCTTTGATCTTGTCTTCAATTTCTGAGATTTGTTCTTCTGCATGATTGAATTTGATTAAGGAGTATTCTGTGTTTATCTTCAATTTCTTCACTGGCTTTTTTTTATCTCTAACATTTCTGCCAGGACTTTCCTCATTATGGGAGACTCTGAGATGCAAGTGATGAGTACAGCAGCCCCAGTATCTTTCTCATTCAACTGTTAGTATACTGACAGATTGCCCATTTATTTCCCATTTTTTTAATTTAAGACACAAAGACAATTTCTGCAAGATATAAATATTGGTTGTGTGGCAAGATAGGTAGTGACATTTATATCCTTTCCAGTAAAATAATTTATACCTGCATATTATCTTTCACGTGCATTATATAATCTTGTATTATCTTCATCATATGACAATTGCCCCAATTTTGAATTTGAGGGGGAAGAACAAGCTTAGTCCTCTATATATTCATAATTCTTTATATTTATACTATTTAGGACAATGACTGCAACATAGTAAATATTATAGATAAAAAGTGTGGCTATAACTCAACTGATGCTTTTTAAAAAATATTCTCATTATTTTCTTGTAAGACATATTCTTTGTCAGAATAAGTGTGCTGTTGTTTTATGCATTGTAGTAGGCTAATAGATAAGACAACTGGATATAGTTCACATACAACCCAAGTACCCAGGTTTGAGACCCAAGGCCCGGGGGAACAACCAGAATGAACAACTAAGTATAATTAATACAAATGATTCCTCCTCTCTTCTTGCCTGCCTGTCTGCTTAATTGCCATCTTTCATGTGTGCACTTTTCCTTTAAAAATTTAACTCATTAAATAAATGAGCTGTTGCTAAACTCAGTTTTAGAAAATAATACAAGCCAAATTTACTTGCTATAACATTTTCAAATTCTGCTGTTGAGATAAATTAAAGCTTTATAGCTTGAAACAAATACCAAGTCTCTGAACATATTTACATCCAGTGATGAATTCCGTTTAATCATTGTATATAATGCTATAAATGTGCTGTTGAATTCAGATTTCTAGTATTTTGTTGATTAATTTTACACTAGTTTTCTATTCTTTTCAAGTCCTTATATGCCTTAAGTATTAGAGTAATATTGCTTCTGAAAACTAGTTTGGGAGTGTATTCTCTTCAATTTTTCGTAGTTTGGAAAACACTGGTATTCATTTTTCTTTACATGATTGGTAGAATTTACCAATGAAGACATCCTGGCCTCAGCTTTTTACATGTTAGGGAGATTTTTAATTTTTGATTCAATTTTCTTACTCATCGATCAGTTCAGATTTTCTATTTCTTCTGTTACAATGTTTCAAGAATTTTTGAAATTTCTCTATTGATTTCTTTTTTTACCCCTTAATTATTCAGTAGTGGGTTTTTAAATAAAAAGATCTATGAAAAACATTCAATACTATACATCCACATTGAGTTGAAACTCGGGAAAATTGAAAATATAAATTACAGAAAAGTATTAAGAACCCTAGAGTTAAAGGAAGAGATGTTGAACTTCCTACATTGTATGGCAGAAACTCAATTTGAAATAAATCTGAGTTACTGATGGCATGTGAAGAGTAGAGCCATATTGGTGAGGACTATATCTATACAGATAAGGCAGCTTCAGATGACCAGCAAAAGTAATGCCAAGCAATTAAACAAGATGTGTTAGAACATAATTGAGGTCAGGAAGGAAAAAGAGAAATTTGTGGTTGTCAATATAGCTGGACTTGAGTATTCCAGTTCTCTCTTTAGACTTAAAGAAATATTTTAATCCCTTACTATTTATATCAGATAGTACCATGAAACTACTTTTGATCAGTGAGTTGGGAATGGATGTGGTACTTCCTTATGTAGAATGAGCATGTACTTGCCATTATAAGATTCTCAAAGCAACTCTCCCTCTTTACTATGATTTCCAATAGCAATTCCTATAGTGACTTCTTTGTTTTCTTGGGTAACAGAGGTATGGTCATAAAATTAACAGGCAGAATTCTAGGCTGACTCTTAATGGACAAGTATTATGAACAAAAATAAAAAAAATATGATACTTTGAAATTGCATGTTACTCCAAGTATCCTGGGTAATCTTTACTGATATAGCAGCAAAAGCAGATGAACCTCCATTAATTTCAAGATAATGTTTATCCCTGATAATGTAATTCATACCTGGAGATAAATATTAGAGATACAATACAAAAATTCTTAATTTAAGAATGGGCTAAGTTGTTTAACATAATGAAGTTGTTCAACTTTATAAATCAAATACAAGTTCATTTATGAACAAATATGAATTAAAGTGATGAATTACAAGTATCATTTATATAGCATTACAAATGACAATGAGTAGACATCTATTCTAAGTTTTTCCAAAAACTGATTTTGACCTATTTTAAGACTATATTTAATGTGTTCTTCTTATTAATATGCCCCTATATCTCTTTGTAAATCTCAGATCGATATCTAAAATTATACTTACCAAATGCTAAGATACTTTCATGATATTTAAAGTGATACTTTATTCTTGTGCTTTTCTCTATCACAAATTCATTTTTATATTTCAAATAAGCATTTATCATTTGTATAAAAATTCTAACATGATGATTTTAAATGTCATTCATAACTCAGTATGAAGTGTTTTTCTCTAATATAAAGTTGAATTAGCCTGTTCAAGAAACATAAACAGAAAGGTCAAGATAAATTAGTAATTGTGTTTGTGTACACAAAATGTTAAACAACTATTCACAAGCAGGCTTATTTTAGTATCTTTCTGCTGTGTGAGATTCATTCTTTTCTTCTATGTATCCTGTGGATTATTGACTGTCAGCTTATTGTGCAACTGAGAAATTTAATCACTTTTTGTTCTATATTGAAGACTGGAGGAACTGCAAATAAACTTTTAATAAGTCTAAATTTAGAGACATTTAGTTTTATCTGTAAATTAGAATTTTTTATTAATCATTTTGTGCACAAGAATCGTAGAGATTAGGTTAATGAATTACATAAGACCAAATTAAAGCTAAAGTAATATCTTCAAAATTACTGAGAAAAATCTTAATTGTTCTCATCAAAAAAAATTATTATGTGACATGATAGATGTGTTAGCTAATGCTATAATGGTAAATATATTACAACATATAAATATGTGAAACCAGCAAGTTTTATTAAAAAAATTATACACTCTTATATGCCAATTATATCTCAATTTTTAAAAAGCAGAAACATTAACATACTCAAAAATAAACTAAGCTTGCATTATTACATTTAGGAAAAAACATAATGTCAAAATTGTTATAATTTCTAGTATAATATTTGGTCATATATATGTATAATATAACATTTGGTCATATTGCTCATGCTTAAAACAGTAAAACTACGATGAAAGCTACATAAAATATTTCATTAGGTATTTGTTTTTTCAAAGGTATTTATTACAATCCTATTAATTCTTTTTAACATAATATTTCACTAAAATTTATCTCTATAAATTTGTTTACTATAAACAAAGCAAATGTAATGGAATTTCAAGTTACGACTATGAAATTTTCAGTTGCTCTTTTATATAATATTAACACTAAGAATAATAGTATTTTTTATATTGCCATTTATTCTGTGTTGTAAATTTTAGCTTTGGGGCACAGACACTTCCTGAATAAGCATGTGCAAAAAATAATGAGATAGTTAAAGCAGATGTTTCCAATATTTTTATTTTAGCTTTCAATTTTAAACATGTTGCTTCTTTTCAGTATTTTTTCACACTCTTCTAAGATATCAAGTTGCATAGTTAAGTAAAATGTGTAGTCTTTTATTTTCTCTGTTTTCACATAACGCATGTTGCATTGATTTGGTTATATTGTATTCTTAAATCATTTTCTATTATTTCCATTGTGATTATTCCTTTAGTACACTATTTTAGGGGTACAGTTTTAGTTTCCAATAGTGATTAATTCATGTTTTTATTTGTTTTTTGAATTTATATCATTTTTCTGTGTTACGTGATACAGATTTATTTCATTTATTTCCCTCTGGACTATTTCAAAATAAAGTCATTCTTATTCTCCAGGTAAATCTCTATCCTGGGGAATGTGTGTTTTCCTCTATTTTGCCTATTTTTTTATTTTGTAAAATAATTTAGAAATATTGAGGACCAACTCTTTGTCTTCTCAAACTCCAAAATTCTCTATATTCATCTATCCATCTTACTGCACTGATACCTGAGTGTCTTCCCTGTACAGATGTTCATTTCAGAATGTTTTTCTACATTTACTTTGTCTATATTGCAAATATTCTAGTTGGTGTTGTTTATAAATATATATATGTACATATATATGTAACTTCTTTGAGACTCCTGTTCATATGATCATTCTTTTTCATTGAAGTTTAATTAATATATGATGTGAATGCAACAGCATTTTTGTAATATTCATTTTCATGTACTACTACCATTAAATACAATTGAAAAAATATTATATATTCGTTGGAAGATCATTCTAAGTTTATTTGGATATATATTTCTTAATACTTAGAACATTCATTTGAAAATTAAAAGTAATTTTACTTCAATAGTTCACATCAAATCATTTTCTGTAATAACCTATAGTTACATTATATACTACAAAGTTTACAAGGAAACTATTATGTATTTTAGTAAAAATGCATGATGAAAATAATTAGAATATTGTTTAGTTTTCTTCTTTTTTTATAGAGTAAGAAAGGAAAGAAGAGGAAGAGAAAGCACATTTTATTTACTTGTTCTTTATTTTTGTTTTTCCCACACCTTATTCCCAACATGGGTTGTAAACCAGGATTTTGTCTCGAGATCTTTCTTACATTTGAATTCCTTTATGAAATCAAGGCACAATAATTTGTTTAATTAAAAATCATATTTTTATTTCTTAATCATTTAAATCACATAGTGACAATTTAAAAATATGAAACTATATGCATGTATAAGAAAATAAATCTTTATCCTCATTTCTTTCTAAAGCTTCTTTCTTTCTTTCTGAACTCTGAAAAAAATATGAAATCAATCTTCCAGAGGCTTTGTCACATATAATTAGCAGAGTAAAAAATGTAGAATAGTAAGTTTTATTATGTCTTCTCTGAAAACAATACACACGCTATCTCTTATTACAGAATAAATTATATAAAAATTACTATAATATTTGATTTTTCCAAATATTTTTGCAAAAATTGTAATACTTCTATATATATTATATTATAAATATATCAACTTGATGTCTTAAATTTAACATATAAATAAATATTTATAACTATATCTATCCATATCCCTCTACATTAGCTGTTAAATTGTATTCTGTTGCTACATGAGCCAAATTCTAGTCTGATATCCTGATTGTTGGAGTCTAATTTTTTTGTTACAATATTATAATTTATTCATTATAAATGATGTTAAAATAAACATGTCTGTACACATACTTCTAAGCCTTTATAGAAGTAATTCTAATGAATAACATAAATTTTAAATTGTTGCATGTTTAGGTACGGACATTTGTAAGTTTAGTTTGCATCCAGAAAACCTGTAGTTCATTGTTCTTATGATAATTAATACTGTGAGAATACTGCCAATCCATAAATATGAAAAGTCTTTTAAATCTGGGCCATGTTGATCATAGAAAATATGACATCAATGTTTAATTATTTTTTAAATGATTACTGTATTTCCAGATTTCATGTTTGTGTACTTTTAAATATTTTCTTTTGTAAAACTAAAATGATCACTTTGTCCAGTTTTTAATAATAGTGTTATCCCTTTTTAATATTCAATATAAATAAAATATGCATGCTACACAGTTTTATTGGTAATATATATTTACCCTCAAACTCAGCATACATAAATTTTTACATTAACTTTAGTAAAGAAATGTCTAAAGAAAGATTGATATATAAGATGTACTATCTTTGTAGATTATCTGTATATCTTAAAATGTTAGGTTTATTTTTACTTTTAAATTCTTTGAAGACTTTTTAAGGATAATTTCTTTGAAGGATTTTTGAAATTGGGGAGTTATTTTTATAATATATTTAGATGTTTCATAGCTCAGGAATCTATACTTCTATTATATACTGAATAGCATTTTCTATTTTAGATTTTTAAGTTTCTTCCTTGGAAATTCTTAATATTCATATATTTGTCCTTTTTTCTCTACAACATCTTGGATTTCTCACTTACCTTGGCAATTTATCACCTCCCTCCAAGTCCCCTACCCTCTAAAGCATTAATGATTCTTGTTTTGACTCATCTGAATTTATTTTTGTCTCAAGTTTTCCCTGCTTTTTATTGAGGTGAAAACTATATAATAGCAAATTAACAATTTTGAAGTAAAATATTCAGCGACATTTAGTTCATTTAAAATGCTGAATAACTACCACTTTTAACTCGTTCCAAATGTTTTCATCAGTCCCAAATAATGCCTGTACTTATTAAGCGGTTATTCCCTATTTACCCCTGACAATCGATCTGCTAGCACAGATTTCTGGAAGTTTCGTATACATGGAATTGCACAATGTGACTCTGTAAATCTTGTTTATTTCATTCAGATGTGTTTTCTAGGTATACCCATGTTTTAGAATGTATCAGTACTTAATTCTTTATGACTAAATATATTCCCTGTGTGTATATACTATAATTTATTTACCCATTTGCTCACTGACATTTTGGTTGTTTCCATAATGAAATTTTGACTATTAAGAATAGTGTTACTATGAACATCAATGTATGAACAGTTAGTATTTGTTTTCAATACTTTGGGTTATATAGCCAGGAGTGGAATTGTCAGGTTCTATGGTAATTCTATGTTCAATTCTTTAAGAAATTACTGAACTTTTTTTGATAGCAGGAGAACCGTTTTACATTTCCACTAGCAATGTAGAAATTTTTATTTCTCTAGCTACTCCCCAGCAACCTATTATTTTCCATTCCTTTGATTATAGTCATCACAGTGTTACACCTCAAATTTTTACTTTATAATCGTACTTTCATCTTATTTTATAGAATCATTTTTTTTCTTGAGACCAAAAAATAGGTGCAATGTAAGATAATGTTTCTTATGGTAGCTCTCTTCAAAGTGTTTACTTCTTGGAATTGTTTCTCATATTCTTTACTGCTGTTACTTCCATAGACACTTAAAAGTTTTTTAGTCACTCAGATACACTCATGTACGGCCTCTGGTGGGAATATAAGCTCTTCTCTGTGGATAACTATTGAGTTTTTTCCTTCGGAACTGTGTAGTTAATTTTATAGTTAGTCAATGGTAATTATTCATTCAAGAAATTAACAGCCTAAGGAACCTGGAGGAGAATATAGACAGCTGTGTGCTGTCCCAATAGGAGCAATTAATAGCTAACAACTTACTGAGATGAAGCTGACATTCCAAGAATTATAGTCATGTGTAAATACATTTTTTTCTTTCTCTCTTGATCAACACACTTTAAGTATATATGATAACTGCGATGACTACTGATGCCTTATTATCAGTGAGAGACTCCATATCAAGAGGAAGCCACATTTCTCAAGACTGCCTGATTATTGTAGTTGCCATTTCTCTTGCTTTCTCTGCATAACTAGTAATGAATGTTCTGGATTTGTAATGTCAGGAAGCCACCCATCTAACCCTGGTCCCACTGTTTGTTTCATGCTTTACACTCTTAATTTCAAGAAAGTCACAGAAATTCTTTTGGTTTCCTTCCAGTTATTCGACATGAATACTACCTTCTAGGAATGGGGTTATTTATCTCAGATTGCCTTTCATTCTAAGTGTTCTTTCTCTCCTCTAAATTCCAGTGTTAATGCACTTTTTCATATTTGTTAGGTTCTTACTCATAGCATACAGCCTTTATCCAATCAGCAAATACCTAGTAACTTCTTCCTCTGCTTCAGATTGTTGTAAACTCTTGTCAATCCATCTGGTTTCTGGAGAGGAATGAGAGATTAAATGTGTCTTTTTTTCAGTAGTATTAGTTCATATTATATAAAAAAAATACATTTTCTAGATTCTTATATTTCATATTTTTTCTTTACTGTTTAATAGGCACAAAGTATAAGCCAAATATGATAGCTGACCAAGAATATGGACTATCCCATCAATTAACCCATTGAGAGAATATAGCATAGTTCAAGGACATACTTTTTAAGATATATACTACAAATAAAAATGTATTTACTAGTATTTACTGGCTGTGTATAATTCTGGATTTAGGAATACATTTTATGCTCTGCTGCTGTTTTCCATAAAATAGGGGTAAAAGACATAGGATTACGATTATAGGCTTTGGAAGCAAGACATACATAGATTTAAATCCTGACTCTGATACAAGAACTATGCGATTCCAATTATGTTTCCTTAATTTTCTTTCACTAGTTGTTATGGTATGAATCTTGTCCTCTATACTGTCCCCAAATTTCATGTTGACATTCTAACTTTATTTAAAGTTTATTGTCTTTATTTTATTTCATTTTTAAGGCAAGGAGAAGGCAGGAATGAAAACTAGTAGACAGGCTGGAAGAGAGAGGAGGAAGCATTTTCATTTCATTTTTATTTGGTTGCTCACTTTAGTTGTTTTCCCTCGGACCCCAGGGATATGTGGTTTCCTCCTTTGGAGGTGACTGAATTAACCACTGCTC
This sequence comes from Solenodon paradoxus, assembly GCA_004363575.1. NCBI lineage: Eukaryota > Metazoa > Chordata > Mammalia > Eulipotyphla > Solenodontidae > Solenodon > Solenodon paradoxus. The sequence continues at coordinate 1,587,557 of RJWH01000024.1, forward strand.
CACCAGAAAGTGCCCATTTTCAGTCTTAAAAGTGGCGATTAAGTTAAAATGGTGTCATTAAGACAAGCCCTAATCCAATATGACTGATGTTCATATAGGAGGATATTAGAAAACAAACAGGGAAGTCAGACACTTGCATGCACAGAGAGGTAACATGAAAACACACAGCAACAAGGTAAATTATCTGCATGTCAAGGAGAGAGAACTCAGAAGAAACCAGACCTGTCACAACTTGCTCTCATACTTGAAGTCTTCAAGGATGTGATATAATAAATTTTTGTAAAGACATCTAGTCTGTGGTATGTATTTATGGCAATTTCAGAAAAACAGTAAATTTTTTTTTCATTTTTCTTTTCAATTAATATTATATGCATGGCTCTCAAATAATTTTTATGAGAATTGAGTGAGTATAAGATATATAAAATATTTCATACAGTGACTAGTTTATCATATATGTTAAAATTAGTATCACACTAATATTCAATCATTACTTCAGTGTTATAAAATAACTAATCTATGTTTATTGCTATCTATATTCCAGATTTTAAAGTAGTATACTGACAGTCAGTTTTATGCAATAAAATTTTACAAAGTACAAAATCACATACAAAAGTGTGTGTGTGCTAATGGATGTAAGACACGAATAGAAGAGACATGTGGAGAATTAAATGACCTATAATTTCCAGTATTTTCCTGTGCAATCGCAACACGTTATTTTTCCCAGAGGTATATACAGATAGCTTCGAGCTTGGAAAGATTTTAAAGAGCTGCCAGGGAAGGGAACTGTGAGTTTTCAGTTTTATGATTTTATAAAATGTACTTCATTTGTATGTTGGGAACAATTGCACTGAGAATGTCATGAGAGAAGTTGGAATCCATTAGGGAGACTCTGTGCATGTGGGGACAAGAATGCTAAATTGTTAATCAGGAGACTCTGGAATGGACCCAAAATCTGCTACTTTATAATTGCAAATTTTGGAAATTAAGAGCATCCTAAACTTCTCTTTTGTCCTTTAATATCCTTTTGGGGTATTAAATATCTTTTTATTTTCAGAAGAAGCTATCTCTGACCTTACAAGTACTCATATTTTCATTTACTGTTCCGGCATTGTATTAAATGTACTTTATCTTTGTATATTTATTGCATGGTTATTTGTATAAATCATAATTCCTTCACTATATTTTTAAGAGACAAATTTAAGTTTATTTTGTTCACTGTCGAATGACTAGAATTTAGTACCGTGACTCTCAAATGGGAAAAATAACATCTTTTAAATGTGATACATATATGAATGCATGAATGAATGCCTGGATCAGTGAAAAAGAATCTCCAAATGACTTACAGGATTCTGATTTTGCTAGCTTTTCAGTTTTATTTAAGTCTGCATCTTTATTATCTAGTAGGATCCTGTAGATGCTCAAAAATACATCTGGAACAAACAAAATTTTGTCTGGGTGCAATGGTTAACAAAAAGCTCAATATCTTCAGCATTCCTTCCTTGAAAAATTTTTCTATCTCAGGAAAAAAATGATCTATCTTTTCCAAAGAAATGCTCATTTAAAATAAGACTTCAATGAGTTAAGCATTTAGCATTCTATAACAAATATCTTAATGCAACACTTAAAATTTATACCTAATGCAATGCTTTAATGTAGTATCATTATTTAATATAAACTATAAATTTATTCAGCATTTTTTTTCTTTGAGAATGGGCAAATATTTATGAAAATAAATAGTGATGCAGAAAAATAGATGTTTTGTGAATGAAATTTGTAGGCACTACTCAGATGGAGTGCCTCATTCCAACATGTATGCGTGATCATCTTTTAAAAAACCTAAAATATTGCATTGGTTAAAGTTATCTTAAATATAAAAAACATGAATTCTTATATATTGTGCAGAAATTGGCAAAGTATTAAAAAAGTTTAGGGGTACTTAATAGAATACTTTTGATAGAACATTAGACAGAAAACTTCTCATATACATTTTAAATGTTACTCATTTGATTAGTAGAAAACTGTATAGACTACAATATAAAATCTGTTTAAAGGTTATGTTTCTCAGTTTTTAAAAAAATATATCAAACTTTACAAAATTTTTAAAGTATTTCTGATTTGCAATTGTCACAAAATTAAATTTAAAACCATAACAAATAAAATAGTATTTGATGAAATTCAGTATCTATTTAAATAAAGTAAATAAATACTCTCAATAAAATGGTTATAGATGAAATATACCTAAATATAATAAGGCCCCTATATAACAAACTCACATTTTAACATCATTCTCAGTGGTGAAAACTAAGGCTTTTTTCTCTAAGATCAGGAATAAGACAAAGATGCTCACTCTCACCACTATTATTTACCATTACATTGGAAATACTGACTAGAATAAATAGGTAAGAAAAAAAAATACATTCTAATTGAATGGGAAGAAGTATAACTGCCACTATCTGTAGATAGCATGATGTCAATCACAAAAATCCTGAAGAATTCACAAAATTATTAGAAATAGTAAAAGAATACAATAAAGTTTCAGCCTTCAAAGTCAATTTACAGAAATCTGTTGCATTTTTATACACAAACCACAAACTGACAGCAAAAGAAATGAAGAAATAAATACTCAATTGCATCAAAGAATATCTAGAAATAAATTTAAGTAAGAAAATAACTTGCTCACTGAAAGCTATAAAACACCTGTGAAAGAAAATTAAGACATCACAAAGAAATTTAAATGCACTCAGTAGTCATGAATAGGAAGAACGAGCATTGTTAAAATATCCAAAGCAATATGAAGATCAAATGCACTTTATATTAGTAGCCCAATGACATTCTGCAGAAAAATAAAACAAAAATACCCTAAAATTTCTATGGAACCGCAAAGGACCTCAAATAATTAAAACAATCCTGACTTTAAAAAGAATGAAAAAAAGTTTTCATGCTTCTTGACATCAATTTATTATTCAAAATTATAGTAACCAAAATATTATGATATTGGACTAAAAACAGGCAGACAGATCAATAGAAGGCTCAGAAATGAAACCACATGTATATAAACAACTGCTTTATGAAAAAGAAGCCAAATGCATACAATGGAGAAAGAGAAATGTCTTCAATAAAAAGTGCTGGAAAAACAAGACAGTCACATGCAAACATATCAATGTAGACCACTCTTTTATACTATATGAAAACAAATCAACATGAATTAAAGACTTGAAGATCAGATATGAAACTATAAAATATATGTTAAAAATAGCAATAAGCTCTTTGTCACCGACCTTAGTGAGGTGTTTGTGAATTTCTCTCCAATCGCAAGAAAAATAAAAGAAAATACAAACAAATGGAACTATATCAAGCTAAAATGCTTTTGCACAGTGAAAGAAATCAGACACATGAAAAGATGCACTTCATAGCTTATCATTAGAAAAATGCATATCAAAGTTACAATGAGATTTCACTTTACATGGAAGGGTGACTATTATGAAAAAGACAAAAAACAGTAAAGGTTGGCTATGATGTTGAGAAAAAGAAACCTTTTGCACTTTGGTGGGAAAATAAATTGGTGCAGACACTGTGGGAAAAGTATAAAGATTCTTCAAAAAAATTAAAACTAGAACTATCATATGATTCAACAACTCCATTTCTGGGTATTTATCTTGAGCTATGAAAACATCAATCAGAAAATATAACATGCAGTTCTTGGTTCCCTGCAGTATTAGTCAAAACAGCCGAAGTAATGAAAAAAAAAAAAAAAAAAAAACCTAAATTTTCATTGATGGAAGAATGGGATCAATTGGATGGTAGTAAATGGTAGTTCAACCTCTGGTGGTAGACATGGTGTGGTAAATACAGTTTTCAAGGTGTGAAGTTGTACACCTGACACCTATAAAATGTAAAAAAGAAAAAAATAATAGTAGTGTATGTATTTTTTTAAGCATCAGGTCTTTTAGCTGTCAAGCACAAGAATTTCAAAGGAAATAATATATTTTAATTTTGAAAGCCTCTTTACCTATGAATCTAAATTTTCATTGAAAAAACACACCAGTAACAATATTAATACATCTCAATTTAAATAATATGTTTTACTAAAAGTGTCTCCTAAATATTGGAATTTGAATTGGGGTCCCTTTTATGTGTTCCCACACAACCTCATCCTTACCTTATGTCAGCCCATATCATATTGAATCTGCTCTTTACTCTCTTACTAGAAGTTAAGCTCAGTAGCTCTTGAGTATGACTGCATCCATAAACACAATAAATCATCAGGACACAATAAATACCTGTCAACTGAATAAATGAATAAAGCTAAGGTCTAAAATGTTAGAATATACTGCAGAATTATTAACTTATAAGCTTAGGGATTCACTACATGAATGACTGCTGATTCCTTTGACATATCTTCATGCCTTTATATATCAACCTGAGACATTTACTAATCATTAAGAACTCCTTCAATAAACTTTCCCTAATGCTCCCAAATATATTTGGTCCCTCTTCTATTTTCCCAAAGCACACTGTACTCAGCACTATGCAAAAAATAGAGGATAAAGAACTGATTACATTTTTCAATGAGTTATTTATAATGTGCTTATTATATTTGTATCTATTTTATGTTTTTTGTCACAATGAAGAGTGACTAGCTCAGAACAATATTTTTTATCTTTGGGGGACTGTGTGTTATACTCCTTTATGAACATAGTTGCAGCATGATACTGAACAGGAAGACCCCGAAAGGATTTATTTCCTCAGTGAATGCATTTTATTTCATATCAGTAAAGTTTTAATCTTAGCAGCAAAATACTTACCTAAAACAAACAATTTACAGTGTATTTTAACTGTCAAATATGTGATCCAAAGTGCTACAAAAATAGACTTTATAGGAATGAAATTACAGAGATATTATGTGAAATTCAGACTAGAATGTTACAATGGAAGCAAACAAGAAAATAAGTAGCCTTACAGAGTGATAAACTGGATTTAATGAATTTAATGAACTTACCCTATAAGAAACGAAAATTAAGAAATCATTCTTGTCTGAACTGAGCTATTAACATGTTTTAATGGCAGTTTTTATGGGCAGAAATTCTTAGAGCAGATGGCAAATTTATAGTCCTTTTGCCCCCATGGAGAAAAAAAGGAGAAAATATAGTGCAGGAAATGTGTATGTTTTATGAGTAAACTTAGAATGCAAGTGGTTGGAACCATTTCTAAATGATGTATGAAACTTGCCATCATTTATTCTAAAACTATATAAACAACACATGTTTTTATGTTATGATAAATTTTTCCATAAATAAGAGAAAGGAATTTGTTTTATGAAATTCTAGCAATGGTTTGCAGACATAACTGAAAGAAAGAAAAGAAAGTGTATCCTTTTTGTTCCTAATTAAATTTAAAAATACATACATAAGTGTATTTATAAAATTATGTATATAAGCATGACATTCCCTGAGCCATTATTCCATCATGAACCAAATGATATTTACATTAACTATGTAATGTGTGCCAAAACATTTCATAAGTCATATATATACATATATCTATATGTGTGTGCATGCATGTAAAATTTAGTTCTTATAGATATGTATATGTAAGTGCTTATACATGTCCATATATTACACATAAATCCTACATATGTAAATGTGCAGTAATATATTTGATATAAAATTAGTATAAATCAATCTAAAATAATATGTATATTTATATTTTCTTTTACCACATCAAAATATAAGTAAGCTCAAAGTTGATCAAATATTTATTATTTAATGAAAAGAATAAATTCCTATCTAAATCTACAGATGGTAACTTTTAACTATTTTTGTAAAAATTTTGTTTCGTGTTCTCAAAGTCACATGTAACAATGAGTCATTCATAAAGTTTTTTAAAAAGTCAGTAAGTTTTTTAGTATAATCCTGGGTGGGTGCAGGGGGAGGAAATGTGCTTGATCGTGTTATATAGCAGAGACAAATGAATATTATACTTACTTAACTTGCATATCTTTACAATATAAAGTCCAGGTTTTTGTTGGCTATCTTAGTATCATACCTTACAACTGAGTCATATGGATATGAGTATATTAATAGTAATAGTTAACATTAGTTTAGTACTTAGGATTATATCAAGTTTAAATACATTTGGTTTTACTTTATTATATAATGACTACTAAACTAACAAGTATGCTAACATTATAGATAATGTTAGGGAAATAAAGCAGAAACAATATTACATATGGTACCCCAAAGACAATACACTAACATAGTGGGTTATATTTTTTAAAGTGCATATATATGCACATATATATATTAAAATATAGTGAGTTTTTACATAGTCTCCAGTGAGTCTGCAAATATATAAAGAGAAAAACAGCAAAGTGTAAAATATTCTGTGCCAAAGTCTTTTTTGTTTCAATATATACAAATGGTTATAATAACTACTACTGGCTAGGTACTTACAGTTTGCCAGGCATTTACTGTTTACCAGCCCTTCAGTATAGATCACTGAAATGTAGTTAACAAAGCCATTCTGTTCCAGAGAAAATAGATACTGTGGTCAGGGCACTTCAGCAACAAGAGTCAAGTCCAGGTCTATTGATTTCAAATATTTTCTTTTTCTAGCAAATCAAGCTATAGAAATATTCTAATTCTAATTTAATTTTATATTTTGTATAAGATGAGATCCAGAGAATTTTATTAAAAGCATGCATTGAACATCTTCTATATACAAACTGTCATAGATAGATTGGAAAGAAAGAAGGAAAATACAAATAGAATATGACACTGAACCCAAGCAGGAAGCTCTGTCCAATGTGCTTCTTTCAGCATACTCTGTTTTTCTCCACTGCTGGGTTCACACCAATGATAGTGAACATGATTATATACTCCATTTTCTTTTTTTGCTTTTTTGAAAATGTAAATCAGCTAGTCCTGAGGTAAAAATGCATTTGTCCTTCTTTGCCACAATGTTTCTTCTTGTGATATTAGCATAAGATGAAAGTGCATAGAGATTATACTCTTTAATAATTTCATCCCTAATATTTGATTAGCTTAAATAATCATCAATGCTTATCTAAGTTAACTAAGCACAATGGTTTTCATTTTTGAATGAAAAAAAGAGAAATCATGCAGATTTCTAAACACCATCTTATTTGTCTATATGACCCTGATCCAGTGTAATTCCCCTCATCAGTCACTATGCATTGTGCGTCCTTTCCATTAATGGCTTAACATGATCTTCTACTGAAAAAGACAATTTATACTGGTTTGGAGATATAATTTCTAGAAAAAGTGTATTGATTAATTATTAACATCCCAGTACTGTTTTTGATGCAATCTTTTTAATAATTCATTTGAATATTTTTATATTATTAAATGGATTGTGTTGGGAGGAATCTCTAACTTTCCCATTATTCACTTTTGATTTTTATCATGATTACTAGTTTCTAGTGTGACAGTAAGACACATATCTAAAACTTGGGAGCCAAAAGTTCTTGCAAACCTTTATAATGCATATACCATATGTAATTTATGGAAAATTTAAGAAGTTAAGTAGATAATCTCTTATGGATCTAATAAAACAGCTAATTGACTAAGGTCATACCTTTTTTATCACAATGATTCATCTGTGTCTTAATGTTTGTTAACATCACAGGTTTATTTATTTTCAAAGAGCCAACTTGATCTTTGTTGACATTCTCTGTTGCATATTTCTTATCCATATCATTAATTCCTATTGTTCTTATTATGTCATTCCTCTAGTTTACCTAAGATAAGTATGTTATGTTAATCTTGTTTCACTGATTTAAAGGCTTTTATATAATATTTAAAGCTACATTTTCTTTGGGTATGGCTATTTGTATTTTTTAAAACCATTTTGACTTTTTCTTTGATTGAAAGATGCAAGCAAGAGATGAGAGCTACATTTTGGCAGTGGAATTGGAGATTCCATTCTCTAGGATAGTCACACTCATGATCTGTAACCAATAGCTTCGCTATATGATCCGGTAAATTGGAGGAAGAATTGAAGAGTATCATGATCTCAGCCTGAAAGAACAAAGAAACAGAAAGGGGAAGGAAAAGGAGGAGAAAGGGAAGGAGAGACTCCACCACTAAGTGGGGACTGAGATCCCATAGTCAGTTTCTTTAGTTCATAAAATGAGCAGATATTTAGGAGACCAGGTCATGTATCAAAGGGATTTGAATAGCACATTCCCCTTGCACTATTGAAATATCTATTGTAACAAAAATTTGTACCTAATGACAACAGGAAATACATCCTATGAAACTTACTGTGGGAAAACGTCTCTAGAGACTAATGCTAAAGCATAGCTGGTTAAGTTTGATAGATTTGGAGAAACCCTAGGAGACTAACAACTGGGTTTGATACTTTTCTGATATAGGTTCAGTTATTTAGTAACAGAAGTAACCTACAGTTAAAAGTTTGAAAAAGTGAATTCTCTAGCAATTAGGTCCACCTCGATTGATTTCTTCTGATCAAAATATAAATTTCACTGACACCAGTATATACAAACTGGCAAGGAAAAACAGCGTTTTTTTGTTTTTTTTTGGTTTTTTTTCCTGATGCCATATTCCTTATCACCCTCAGAGTTATCTTAAATATAAAAACATGAATTCTTATATATTGTGCAGAAATTGGCAAGGTATTAGAAAAGATTTTCTTTCTTTTTGTCTAGTCTAGAAGTTCCAGGCCAGGGTTTAAAATTACTATTATCCGTGAATAGTACTGTTTATGAATCAGTACTAAACAAAATAAACATAGGAATGCAGTATTTTATGTAATGTATTTGAAATAAAAGATGTTTAGCTCTTTTTTAAGGATGGTTTTGTAATTTTACTTATTTGATGATTTAAGATACAGATTGCTTTATATAAACATGGTATATATTTCATATTATATCTACAAATAGAAGTTGAAAAATCTTTCTGTTCATTAAGAACAATATGTCAACATAAACCATTTTATTATGTTCAATCTTTTGATAAGGGCAGCTGCATTAAATGTAGTTTAAGTGAATATTTAAAGGAGTATGTTTGCAGGGAGGGAAAAATAGGGTATTATAGAAGTATACGTACTGTAGTAAAAAAAGAAAACTGCAAGAAAATGAGAGCTTACTATTATTGTTCTAAAATTGTCACATTATTTTTTAACAAACTGGATTATGGTAGTGGTTGAATATAAGCCTGATTTTTTCATAAATTATATATATATATATTCATGTCACTATGCAGTTTCATACAAGAAGAGGAAAATCTCAAACCTATTTCTTTTAAAATATCTGATGCAATATTTTTCTCAAATGAAATGCTAGTTGATATTTATTTTGAAGCTACTAATGTTGAGTGCTCATTAGTCTGTGGTATAATATTAAATAATGTATGCATCAATTTTAATAAATATTGCTCTGGAAATGTATAAATTATAATACAGAGACAAAAATGTAATATGCTTGAGTGTTAGCACTGACAGATATTTGCATTAAACTGTAGAAAACTTGCTTTCTGATCAGAATTTAGAAAGGCATGTTAGACATTTGCTACCATTGTAATAAGAAATTTCTATTCTAAAAAGTTAAAATTAAAATAATTTATATGGTATTAAGAGAGCGAATTTTATACAGTTACATATATCCTCATGATGCTTAGATTCCGGAACTTTTAAAGAATGAATCCTAATGTTAAAACTTAACTGTGGTGGGAGGCCCCCTCTAAGTATTTGGCAAAATGTATAGCTATAGGTAAGAATCAATAATAAACATAATCTAATGCTCTCCATCTTCATCACCATATTAATTCTTATTCTTCTCTCATGCAAATGTTCTTACTGCAGTCCCAGGAGCTCCTAAGTCTTGTCCAATCTTGGAATAGGAAGTTTTATTCTATATCAAGAAATAGATCTAGGTTATCTTGATACATAAAGCAACGAATACATTTTTAAAAGTTACCTGTGTTCTCATGGTGCCTATACTTAATAGTGAAGAAGGTAGAGCATTCCATAAAAATGAGGAAAGACTTAGAAGTTCACAGTACTCACTTGTCTGCAAACTTCTGAAATGTCCCTGGACCAATGATTGCTGGTTTTTGAACGAATGGGGGTAGTTTTGTTTTTTCATTAGGCCTGGGTTCTGTTTCTTAAGAGTGTCTCCCATTCCGGTTTCCGTTTTCCATCACAGGTTGTGAATTGATGCAATAGGATGTCATTTTTATTAATTGTCTTCCTTAGCCACTTTCAAATAGAATTTGTGAAAATTTGTTTTAGCAGTTTTCTCAATATGTCTTCTAACATATACATTATTTATATGTCAATCAGTCTCAGTAATTTTGGTTCAGCATTTTTAGCACTACAGTTGTGTCAAAAATCTTCTGAGATTGTTGAGATGCAAAATTACAATCCAGTATATTTTCCAAAAGTCAGACCCACTTTTTTGATATATGATTCTTTCTCTGATTCACCTATTACTGCTACTTTGAGACTAAACTTTCGAACATAAGACAGCCTGTTGACCTCAGACATGTGAGTGATCGCATGATAAGTATTTATTGATCAATAAAATGACAAATAAAAATATTTGGTATTATTTAACATAGTGGGTTATTACTTACTATATTGTCATATAAAAAGCCACATAATTAGATATATCCTTAGTTGTAATGGGAGGAAGTATATAAAATAACTAGGAAAAAACCTAAAGAGGAAAAATGTGAGAAACTTAAAAAATACTATAGAAATTTGTTTGGCTAGATTTAATAAGCCTTAATATAATAAAATTATATATATGCATCAGGAATTCAGATGTCTATCTCATTTCTTGTCAAAATAATTAATGCATTTAATGAAAAGTCTGAAACATGAAGCATCTTGATTTTACTTTAATTCAATTATTTAAAATTTAATTAAAATAAAATGATTTATTTTTTAGACCTCTAATGAAGCAAAGAAAATGGGTAGATGATTCTGGCCAGATATTAAAATATTTATTAAGAAATAATAATTTATTTCAGCATGCATTAATAAGGTATTAAATAATTCCAAACCACCTTACTGTTAAAAACAAGAAAATCTGGATTAAATACATATTTTTTTAATCGCTGATTGATAACAACTGGGATAGGACTCAGAGATGGAGGTGCCCTCGGGAGGTGAGCCCAGCACTGAGGACTACTTTTCTTATGGATTTTGTCAATTCTGGGACAGGTGATTGAGTCTGAGAGTTTGAACATGCTTTGATCATCCCACTGCTGTAGGAATATAAATTGGAATCCAGGCCCTGCTTGATGGTGGGATTGTAAGTAGGTAACAGGGGCTGGTGAAAACTATTTGTGGTTAGATATGAAGGAATTTTACATTACAAAAAAAGGTTTCTAGTGTTTCAGTTGTTTTAGATGTTTCAGAGTATAGAGAACTGCTATGTAATATAGCACTCACTCACAGTTGAGCGTAGATTTCATATCAAATTCTCTCCTCTCTCTAAAAAGAAAAGTTTTAGAATTGATAAGATTGTTTTCTTGACTGTGGTGATGGTATCATAGATATATGCATATATCCAAACTCTCAATTGCATAATTAAATGTGTGTCCTTTTTTCTCTATGAATTACAACAATAAAATTGCTTGAAAAATAAAATAAGAAATAAAGAAACTACCTGTGACTATAGTCCAAATTAAAATCATCTTAGATCTTTATATGTGGTTGACCTTAACCTGAATAGGCAGCAGAAATAAATGAAACCATCTCTGAAGAAAATAGCATCCTTCCAGAAAACATGTAATTTCAAAAAATAATACTGAAAATATAAAAATCTGACATAAAATTGCCAATTGGACATAATAGAATAAAGCAAAGATACTACATAATAGAAAGAAAAAAAATCACACACTGTGGAAGTTATACACAGATTTTGAAATAAGATTTTCGAGAACCAAGTAAAAGAGTTTACAAATGAATTTGGTTTGCTCATGACAGTAAGAAAATTTGCAAGGATTTTATAACTAAAACAAATTTCATTTTTCAGCTCATATCAAGGGATAAAATAAACTTTAGACAAATTTGATATGTAAGCATATGAAACTGTACTATATTATCATGTAATATATTTCTAGTTTTATAGAGTTATATTCCATTTTCAGAGGTTACAAAATTAATTATAAATTGAATTAGTCTTTTAAAATAAACACTCAGTAAGAAGTTAGGCCCCTGACCATTTTTTCTTTTGATTGTGGCTTATCACCTGAGCAATACATTTACACCTTTGGCGGCATTGTCAGAAGTTAGCGCACTCATTCATTTGATGAGTTAAAATTACAAAATAATTTAATCTGATGGATATGTCTTATTCCTTTAACAAACATTTATTGTGCAAATCCTTTATGCCAGGACTGTGACATCTATTCTGAGACTTCAGCATACAAAGCAGGTAAATCATTGACTTTGTGGTTTATATAAATTTATGGGGAAAATGTGTATCAAACAAGAAGCTGTATAGAATTCCTAGGTGCTTTGGATGTATACTCATTAAATTTAGGTTACAGCTATGGGTCAAGTATTCTAGATGTGAATGGTAGAATGCATTCAAAGAAATTGATTCCCCACTCCTTTCTGAATGCTTGAAAGTAAGTATTGAAATTGCTTGGATGAGATGGAAGTAAATATAAGTTTTTTTCCCCTACCAGTATAATGCTCATCTCTCAGTTCTCTATACTAATGGGGAGGAGCAGTAGTGTGGAACATCTAGAATGCATGATAATCATAAAGTCATGAATGCTTGCAAACAATTTACATGTTACATATTTTAGTAGCTTTACCTTCTTGGTAATATTTTGCTTCAGTGCACATTAAAATTAGTTTGCATTCTCTGCGTACACACTCTCTCAATGATAAGGAAACATGTCCAAAAACTATGCTATATGATTAGCAGCAACCTTTTTAATAGATAATACACAGAGAAGATGATCTGTATGTAGTTTACACATAATTCGCAGAACCGAAGTCTGCTGAGATAATCACAAGGATAGCAAGAATATTATGTCTATTGCTGTTTTCCCTATTCTATCTTCCCTTAACTGTATTTTGCACAACCAAAAGTAATTTCCATCTGAAAACAGATTGCAAAGCTTTTTTATTTATTGCTATACAGAAATAAAACTAAGGAACAAATGTACTCACTAGAGATGAACAGATTGCTGTATTAAGTAATTATTTTTTCTCTGGGAGTTTAGGAAGAAGGATATTGATTTTAGATAAATTTGGTAAATACAATGAATGCTTTATTTCTGAATTGACAAATTGATTGCTCACTTTAGAAATTTTCTAATTTCTAAATTGTTAAAGAAAACAATACAAAATGTTAACTTCAAAAACCAGAAAGATGATGAATATACTTCTATCAGGTCTTAAAAACTATGTTTATCTTATAAAAAATTTGGTCATACTGAACATTGTGCTTTCTAAACAATTTTTACTTTCCAATTTCTTATGTATCTACTCTTTGGATATATGATTTTAATTTCATATTTTTACTATGGTAGTTAAATATTTTACCTAATTATGTATTATAGCTAAATATTTAACTTGTTTACAAAATTTCTAAAGTACAGGGGAATATTGTAGTGGTATAAAGTTTGGACTTTGAAAGAAAAATGCCTGGGTTTTAATTATATTTCTATTTTTTTGTTCTTATTAATGACTTATTTTATAATTTAGGTTTTTTGAGGTAAATTATTATCAGTTAATAACATTATTATTTATAATTCAGGGATTACCTTATTACTTGTACTTAGGCAATTTTATTTTCACATTTTGGATTGAAGATAATTTTACAATAATTTTAATTCAGGTTATAAGCTACTGACAGATAATATTTGATGATTTTTTCTGTTACATTATTTATCATTTTTCAAATAGATATCTTTTTTTGTGCTGTTGTATTTTAGTGGTTAAGTCCTTGGCCTCTAGCCAACATATTCCAGATCCAAAACATCTGGATTCATAACCTCTGGCAGGGGGAACTGCAAAAATGAGCAACTAAAAAAATTAAAAAATGCTTCTTCCTCCTCTCTCCTCTTGTCTTAGTGCTGACTCACTTTACTTACTGTCATTATTGCTTGCCCTTTTCTTTTAAAACAATCAATTTTTCTCTCTTTTTTATTTAAAGGAAAGGTGCAAGCAGAAATGAAGTTGAACAGAGGCAGGCAGGAAGGAAAAGAAAGGAGGAAGAGCATTTTATTTATTTTATTTAGTTATTCATCTTCATTGTCCCCAGAGTCTCAATATGTAAATCTGGTATATTGGGATAAATGTGGACTGCGCCCAGTCCCTACTCCATTAGAGCATGCTGAGATATGAATTTCTTAGTGATATATTATTAATTACTTTGAAAAAAAATAATTAAAATATTCTTAATTTCATGAAATGGATCTTTGTAACCAATTAGGATGACCAAATACCTTTGGTGTTAATATATTTATATTACAAATTTATTCATTTACTCAGTAAATATTTATTGTGAACTTATTATGGTGAAATGAAATATTCTATGTGATAAGAATATAATAGTGGAAAAAGAAATTAAAGAGCCCTGCCTTCATGTGGCCTAGATTCTAAGGGAAGAGAATGACAATAAGTCCCATGTATAACAGGTCATTGAAAGTATCAGGAGTGACATGTGTTACATTGTTTTAAATAAGATGAATTGAGAGAATCTGACTGAAAAAGGAAACATTTGCATGAAGGAGTAAAAGACTTGATCATGGGACCCTTCATCTGAATCAGCATGAATGGAGCTGGAGGGGATTGCGCTGTGTGAAACAAGTAAAAAGAAGAAAGATGGCTGCTGGATGACTTCACTTATGGGTATAGTGTAAGTGGACAGGGCAGGGGGACAGATGAAACAAAACCAACCCTGGAACATTTGCAGCAGAACTGGGCTTGCCAAGCGTGGGGTGGGGTGGGCAGGGGCCAGTATTGGCAGAGCCCATTGGATGATGTGGGGAACACTTGGTGAAGGGCGTGGTGTGCTGAAATATATCTAAGAAATGGGGAACCAATACATAGGAAATTATTTTAATGTGTAAAATGATTGCCACAATAAAAATACATAAAAGACTTGATTAAGTGACCCATGCAATAACTAAGAAAGGAGTCTTTTAGGAAGAGACGACATGAAAAGAAAGACTGTAAAACTGTTTTGTTGTGACATCAACAAAAAGACCAATGAGAAGAGAGGAGAGGAAGATACAAGACAAATCATTAAAATGGAGGTCGGGTGCATATCTAGGAGAGTCCATTAAGAAGCTGTATGAACTCAAACACATTGATAGTACTCTGATTAAAAGAGCTAGTACTTGAATTACAATTTTAACTTTTACCCTGGAAGGAAATGGTAGGGACTGATGTCAAGGAAGCCAAGTTAGCCATTTGGAAGTGATTATATCAATTCAAGTTAGAGACAAAGGACATATTGCTGTGGTAGTGGAGGTGGAAAAACTTAGAAGCAGTTAAGATAGAAATGTATTTGTAATAGAAATGACAGATTTGCCAAGATATTGGATTTGGCATTGCAGAAAAAAAATAATGAAAAAAATACTCCAAAGTTTTTGGCTTGTGTAACTAGATAGAATTTAGTTTATACTTGCTATAATGAGAAGAAATAATGAGTAAAGAGCAAGTTTGGCAAAAATGGGGATTAGGAGGTCTGACTGGACAGGTTAAATTTGAGAAGAAATTTAAGTCGATGTGTATTGTGGAAAGCTAGACACTTAAGTCTAAACAAGTAATGAAAAATATGAGTCATTACCATATGGACGGCATTTAATTTGAAGATATCTTCATGGATGGATACATAGTAGAAAAGAGCTATGTATGTTAGACTTTAATGGTGGAAGAAGAGTTCCCTTGAAAACAAGTATAGACAGTGCTTCAATGAACAGGGATGAATTAATTGTGTCAAATGCAACAGACAGGACAAATAAAATAACTGAGAAATCACCTTTCAACTGAAAAACATGCATGTTGATGGTGATTTTATTTTTGATATAGTGAGGCTGAAAATCTATTCTAAAAGAATTTAAGAAAGAATGGGAGGAAGGAATTAGAGACTGAAGATACAGGCAACACAGTCAAATTTTGCTGTGAACAGAAGCAGATCAAGGGATGCTTTTGATCAAAATATTAACAGTTTATTCCTAGAAGCAGGACGAGAAGAAGAATGTAAGGTCCAGATCTTATTGTCTTGGGGATATTAAAAGAAGTTTGAAAAAGTTATTTTTGTATTGCCTGCATTTCTTGCAGTGAGGATAAATGAGGAAAGAACTGACCTTATATTAAACACACACACACACACACACACACACACACACACACACACACACACACCAAAAAAACAAGAGAGTGGGATAGTATTTTGAGAAATGCAGTAAGATTTACCAGTAATATTAGAAATGCATTTGAGGTTCTTGACCATGGATTTGATCTGATTTAATGTGACTTTCATTCAAGAAGAGGTAGATTTAATCAAGTCTGAGATTTTTAAGTGAGAGAGAAGTAGAACTCAGGGTAAACATAAATGAGTAATTATTACAGCAGACTATGCAGTTTTATCTGGTTAAGAAAAAAGTGAGGACGTAAGTAATTGTGGTAAGACTGAGAGATTATTAATTCTGATTACTTCCAATACTAGTTGGAGTCATTGTGCTAGTAATTATAAAAATATATTTGGAAACTTAGGAGTTCGAGGACAGAAAATAAATCATTTTGCATTGATATTGATTATTTTTGGTGATGGTAACAGGGATAGAGATAATATAAAGGTTAATCAATCAGTATTGTAGTTTCACAAACTAAGTTTTCACAAACCTCCACCAGGGAAAACAAACTGCTCTACCACTACAAATTTCAGGCAGTTTAACAAATCATGATAGGTGGAGTTGGAGAAGTCAGCATTACACAATCAAAAAGTCAGGAATCAGACAATTTCCATCACTATTCTCAGTAATCTGCAGTATGCAAGTGGGTGATTTTCAGGAAAATAGCTTGAAGCTATTGGCAGAATCTTACATCCTCTGAAGTCCAACCATCTGTCTGCTGTAACCACAGAAGCTACGATTGCTTCTGTTCCTCTTCCATCTATGAATCGTCACATGATTACCTCATTTGGCAAAAGTTCTCAAGCTTCCAGATTCTGTTAACAGATGAGAGAGCATAAAGAATAAATGGTACTAAGTTGTCAACGGACAAATAAGTAGAGTTTACCCTTTTGGCTATGTTTACATCATGCTTTTGAACCCATATTTAAATTCAAACAACTATGGCAGCAATAGCCTGTGTGGTGGACACGAAGTGGAGAGATATCATGTAGATCACCTCTACTTTGAAGAACAACTTTGTTGGTCTGGTTGCTTAAGCCCATTCAAGGATTACCACAGTTGTGAAAATTGTCTCTCTCAACATTCTATTCAGGGCAGCACATATACAATGAGTTATCATAGAGGTAGGAAGTCCTGATAATTTTGACCTAATGCATAATGATTCTGATAGGTATATTGCATTCAGATCTCACATTTGGAGCTGATATCTGATCATTGCAACTCTACTTTTCTCTGACTCATCTTTGTTCTGCCCTTTCTTTTCTACTGTGTTGATCCAAAGAATATTTCCTAATAAATATCCTGAATACAAAGCTCTGTATGACCTGCACTACAGCATCACGCTTCCACATAGTATACAACTATATTTATTAAAATGAATCCCTTCATAAAGAATAAAAGAAAGACAAAAATTCCCATTTATAACTATATCTATCTGAGCTAAAATTATTTTTACTTCAAGGAAATTTTTTAATATTGTGTAGTTTAAGACTTAATTGTATGATTATCCAAGAACAACACACTTTATGTAAAATTTATCATAGAAGAGGAAAAGAAGAAAAAGGCAATTGTGTACAATTCAGTTTGTTATTTACAAAGGAAATAATATAAGTAAAGAATTCATAGAAACTATAACCCTTGTTCTGCAACTGGTTAATAGGCTATTGTGATTTGGGTAGTTTTATTCTTCCACTACTCATTCTATTATTCTATTGCCCTCAGTACCTCAGCTGATAATATTTCTTCACCAAACTTTCTTTTTTTGAAAGTTCTAATGCATTCTTTACTGACTACATGTTTCACATTGCCATAGACTCTAATTAATATGAACATTTTCTATGATATAATATTTCTGATTGAAAAGTATCATTTTCCCATATTGTATATGGGCTAATCAGATGGTCACTTCAGTCTATTCAGTAACATTCTTCTTCGTCTATTTATGCAGTGGAATGAGAGGCATTAAAAAGCCATATGAAGGTTTTAACTTTGCTGCAAATGGAACCATTATATCCACAGTAGGTAACATCTTTCTGTTATTATTAAAGAATCATAAGTGGGACAAAACCAATACTAAAAAAACTGAAAAACAAAATATTGTGACTTATTAATATAATATTCTGTTTAATCTGTTTCTTGGTTGCTAGATCCATAGGTCCCAGAGAAGCAGCATCCTATTCAGTGCTGGAACAAAGAATGCAATGCAGAGAATGCATCTGGTAAGACAGCTTATGATCTGGACAACAATTACAACACTCCTCAACCAAATGAATGTATGGATTTTTATCTCACACTGACAAATTATCTCAATTATTAGGACAAGTAGATGTCCAGACCTTTAAGTTAATTATGACACTAACTATCCTGAGTTAGCACAGATCCTGAAGATAAATACTCAGTCTCAAAAACTGCTTCCCAATTGATGTCAGTCACAAGTTCTGGACCTTCCATATTTTTAACTGACTGGCAAAAAATCAGGGGTTCTCACAATCCTCTCCTCAAGCTTGATGATTTTCTAGAATTGATCACAGAACTCAGGAACACTCTACATACATCTGACAGTTTAAAATAAAGGATGTGTCAGGGACAGTCAAATGAAAGAGTTGTATAGGGTAAGGTGAAAGAAGGTACATGGACCTTGTATCTGTTAACCTCCCAATACTTCTATGTATTCACCAGTCCAGAAAATTTTGAAACTCCATTTTTATGAGTTTTTATTGTATAGATGTGATTGATTCAGTGCCATTAGTGATTGACTCAATCTCTGGAGTCTTCCCAACTGCATGCTGGTCAAGGATAAGGATGGAAGTTCCATCCTCTAATCATGCCCTGGTCTCCCTGGGAACCAACCACTATCCTGAAACTGTCATCTCATTAGCGCATGGAAAACACTCTTACTTCTCTGTAGACTGCAAGAATTTTAAGAGTTATGAGACAGGAATAAGGATCAGAAACTGAATGTTTCTATTTTATCATATCACAGCAATCCAACCACAGGTGTGACTTTTCAAGCAGGTATTGTGACTAAATATTTTTGGTTCATCCCACCGTTAGATAATGTCAACTGCTTTCTAAGGTGAATTGCTTTACCTGCGTCTATTTCCTTTTTGCTACTAAAGCAAATTACCACAAATTTAGTAGACAACAGGAATTTAATCTCTAAGAGTTATCCAATTTAGAAGTCTAAAATTAAGGTATTAGCAGGGCTCTGACCCTTCTGGAGGTTTTCAGTTCCCTTGCTTTCCCTTTTCTAGGGCTGCCTGCATTTCTTGACTCAGTCTTTCTTCCTGGATCATCATCTCTTTCTCAAAATTCAAAGCATATTGCTCCAACATTCCATAATGACCCTCAATTACATAGTATTCATGCTGTGAAAGAATACACTCTCTTTTTCAAGATCTCTAAATTAATCACATCTATTAATATGCCAAGCATGGTAACATATTCACAGGTTCTCCTGTGTGGATATCTTTATCAGAAGGAAAGTAGTCTGTCTATGACAGTAGTTACTCTAATTTGATGTATCTTATTTCCCAACTCCAAAGAGATTTAACTATCTTTATACTTCATGTTTGAAGAACAAAATGGACAAAGATATTTTTCATTTTGGTGGTGTATATTATGTCACTGACATCAGAATCTCTAAAATGTTTGCCAGTGGGCTGGTCTCTAATTTTTCGTGGAAAAGTACATTTCTTTTATAAAGTATCTTCTAATCAACATTCCCAATCAATGTGATTCAATCAATGTGGTAGATCGATAGAGCTGATTGACATAAGGTACCATGGTACGGTAAGACAAAGTTGCTTTGAAATAGATTATAATGAAGGTCTCAGAATTTCAAAACTTTGAAATAAGATGTTAAATGTATATAATTACAAATGCTAAGTGAAAGGTCACTACTTCAATAGAACTTATTAATTAGTAAAAGGAAAAACAAAAGTCAACTCAGTAATTAGGGGTAAAGGGAATTCATCAACTCAGTATACTATTTCCTATTATCAATTTCCTAATAAGTTGTCACAAGGCATATTATATTTTATATAAAATACATGAGGAAATTATTAATTCAATATGTATTATGATTTTATATTCTGAAAATAAAAATACAGTTATGGATTACATCAGCCATTTAGGAAAAATATGTCTCACAGCAGTTATAAAATTCCTCTTGTTTTCCAACTACGTTTTTAAGCTAAAAAGTGAAATGTATGAGTATGCCATCTTTCTGTAAGTTCTCTTGTGCAATGAAATGTCAATCCACCCACAAATTCTTATAGTCATCTCCACAATTTTATATTACAGAAATGACTGCTTTCTAAAATTTCACTTTTAATGAAGACTTTATTTTACATAAATTTTGGCAATAATTTAATGAGCTACTTTTCCTTAACAAGTCATTATTTATCATATTCCTTCCTGACCAACAATGAAATCATTACCTTCAATTACGAATAGCTCAGATATCCTTCACAAGTTGCATTTTAAAATAATTTCATAAGAAACACATGCAATACAAATAATAGCCATGAGTTTAACAAGAAAACATCAGTAATTCTAGATATTTCAGCCTGGAAAGGATTTAATACAGATGACTGGGGGCATTCAAAACTGTTGAAAGAGCTACTTCCATTCAAAAAGTCTGGAAGTGTTAGAATCACAGGAAGCTCTTTACCACCACTCTCTGTCTTAGACACTACAACCCTGAAGCAGATGGTTCACAGGAGAACTCAAAGAAACTAGATTGTATGTCTGCAATTTTTGAAAAGTCAAGCATCTAGTCATTGTTGCAGATGGAACAACAATAGCTTCTGCCCCTTTTCCTCTCCAAACTTGTATTTAATTCACAGAAATGCAATTTTCAGGCTTTTTAGTCCTCCCAAAAAGAAAATAGAAGGGGCATATCATAATTTCCAGAATACAGTTTAGTATAGATTAAAATTCCAAATTATATGAGAAGTAAAGTTACAAAAAGGCAAAATGGCTGAGTCAAGGTTTTAAGGCCTAAAGAAGATAGAAAACTGGTTTCAGTATTTATTTATTTATTTATTTTTTAAATCTTATGTCACTATCCCTTGCCAAAAAAAGTTTTCTTTTTTTAATACCATATCACTGTCATATTTTCTGATGCTATGAAAATCGATGAGAAGTTCTCACTTGTCTTATTTGTTTTGAGAGCACTTCAAATACATGTAAATTAACTGTACCTTGAATATCTTGAATGTTCAAACCCTAAATATTCCAAGATGTTTTTTCTAAAGTTTTATCTATTTAAAGAATGTTTAAATGAAAAGTATACAGTTTTTTAATTTTCTATTTTTCAGATTTTTAAAAATTTTTTCAAAAAATATTGCACTATAATATTATTTGTTTAAGGTATGAATCATTGTAAATTGACATCTGCTCTAATATTTTAAATTGATCAGCAGTTTCAATTTTATCATATAATTGGTCAGTCTTGCCCAGTTTTTCCACCCTTTTTCCCCTTCTCTTTTGGTAATTATTAATTTGATTCTATAGATTGAGTCTATTTTTGTTTAATTTGGTTCTTTTTCTGGTTTCTCTGTATAGCACATGTAAATGGGATCATGCCATATGATATTGGTCCTGCTTCTGATACCTGATTTTCTAGTATTGTTATACAGTTTTCTTCTTCATGTCAAACATTTAAATAGTTTTTAAGAAAATAATAAATTTTTGTCATTCACATAATGAATTAGTAATGTAATTTTAGTATAGTTATCCATTTGCTACATGAATTTCACATGATATATCTTCATTTTTGGAGATCAGTTTTACATAATTATTGATACTCTGGGATTTGACCTAGTATGAGTGCTAGCTCTCACTATATTTTCATGTGTTCTTATGCTAACTTCATCAAGACCTATGTTCTCAGTTTTCTCACATGTAAATTGAGAATGTTTTCAGTACGGACAGAGTTTACTGTGATGACAAATCAAAGTTCATAGTAACTAGAACACCATACATTCAAAGTTGACAATTATTGTAATGACTGTCCATCACAGTAAAAGAAATTGTTTTTGCTCTTCATTCCAGAGATGGAATTTTAGATCTACATTTTAACCTTAATTAAAGAGCAAGATGTTTTTTACCTCATCTTTAATTCTATGCTTCATTAATTCACTACTTTTTTTTTCTTTTGCTTGTTTCTTTTTGCGATTTCTACTAGAGTTGAATGATTTATGAGACAATGATATCATACATATACACTACAATTGCCCATGTCCAGCTTTGCCTTTGGTTTCCAGAAACCACTGAAATCACAATGCCTGCAGAACAGAGAAGACCTGGTATCTCCTTGGATGCTAACTGATGAGTCTGAGACTACATAGCTTTTAAATATCCCTTTCTTGTATTCTCGCTGCTCTTCGCTTCATGGCTTAGGCAGCTAAGGTGCAGGCTAGGAAAGCCGTGGGTTTGTGTTCATGACCCAGGACTAGGGAAAAGAAATCCTTTTGATAAAACTATGGAATATGTGGAAACAAAGCTCAAAAGCAACTTAGTTTAGCTGTAAATCTACACAGTGTATCTTGGCCTTCACAACTGCTCTTTGACTCTATGGACTTTAAGTAAATATGAACATCAATAATACATTGATATAGCCTATTTCCTCTTCTTTTTGTAACATTATACTGACACTTTTTAGGAATTTTTTGTATTCAAATATTAACCAGTGAGAGTATATCTGAGTATGTTTAAATCAGATACTTTTCATTCATTCAATAATTCATAATTTAATTAAATTAAATAAGAAAAGGTACCTATTTAGTGACAGTCATTTTGATAATTTTTTGAAATATAACAGTGCAAAATTATCCCAACTTGAAGGAGTAGAAAAAAATAAAGTCAATTGCTACATATCATACTAGCTGCTAAAATAGAGGGTAATCACAAATGTTGTAGCCCTCCAAGAAACACAGGACTGTAGCATGAACATGCAAAAGCAAAAGATAACAAGAATGGATGAATGGCTATGAATCACATGCCTTGTCTCAAATAGCAGAGATTAAAGAAAAAATGGATTAAAATCTAAGAGAGGGTCTTATTGCAAAAGGCATAGTTTTTTTTTCTTTTTTTTTTTTAATAGAAGCATAGAATTCCACTGAAGATGTGTACCATGTCTTCTTCATCCAGTCATCTGCTGATGAACATTTTGGTTTTTCTCTATGTCTTAGCTATGGTGAATTGTGCTGCTATGAACATAGGGATACAGATGTTTTCTCTGATTACTTAGATGCCTGATGGTAGATGACTGGATAAAGAAGTTATGGTACGTATGCTCAATGGTTATTATCTGTGCTGTTATTAAAAAAAAAGAAGAAACTATGCACTTTGCTATAGTCTGATAGAACTGGAGAGGATGATGCTAAGTGAAATAAGTCAAAAACAAAAGAGAGAAACAGGATAGTTTTACTATTGTGTAGTAAAATGAAATGAAACAAATAATCACACAAATTCCAACAAATAACAAGACTCGGGATGGTTATAGGAGGAAAAGGGATAAGGAGAAAATATGGCAATAAGGGAAAATGGAATTCTGGTGGTGAGTTTAGTGTGAGATACAGACTAGATGCAATTTAACATTGTAAACTAAATAATAATTATTACTAAAAAAAAATTAGAGGGGAAAACAACCCCAATATGTTCAAGAAAGGAGGAGTACTCCCGAAGATCTTCCTGCTTTCTCTTTAACTTTCACTAAACATGCTGTAACACTAGTTCTCACTTCAGTCACCCACTTGCTCTCCAAGGAGCTGAGTATGAATCAGTGCATTGATTCCTTGATGATGTAAAAGGATATTTTATATAAGTGTGTTGTATTATTTTCTAAATTTAATTATTTGATGTTTGTTCTAATTTGATGCTTCTTGTTTTATATTAATTTACTCAACAAAGGTTTTTTCACTGCATACTATGACTAGTAAGATATTGTCCTGCCCTCAAGACACTCATATTATTTTGGAGAGAGGATAGGTAAACAAAAAAATACAATGCACAGAGGAAAGAAGTGGGCAAAAGAAGAAAGAATGATTTCTTTCTATGTGGTTGTGGAGAGAGGGGTAAGTTTGTATTAATCTTTAAAAACTAATAGGCACTTGCCCAGTAAAGGAGATGTAAAGGTGAGAGATAGTAAACAGAACCAACAAATGTATAGAGACAAATATGCTGTTTTGCTCACCAGTAGGTGTCTAGACACAGGAAATAATGGGAAGAAGGACTCTGTACCCATACCTGAAATTCTAAAGGCAGGATGGTGTAGGATGATAAAGGGTATACATTTGATTCTGAGGTCCATAGAGTTTTATTACAATTTTAAGCTTGGTGAATAAAAACAACCATATTAGATTTTCTTAATTGTGTAGAGTAAGAATAGGCAGATTATGAAACAGAAGAGAAAGTTTAGAAGCCTAATATCTATGGAAATGTGGTGTACAAGATAATACTTTAAATTTGTGAAAAAAGGAAATTTTATTAGAAGCTTGAATATTTTAGAGTCATTCTACTTGGCTAGAATCCTAACTCTACCAGTTAGTATCTGTCTCTTCTTTAAAACTATTTTCTAATTCTGAAAATCCAGGAAAGTAGGATCAAACTGAAAAGTACCTGACAGGAATAAGTGTTGTTTAATAAATATTAATAATTGTATTATTATATGGCAAGTTTGCTTTTAAAATATTTTGATTCACATTTTACATCAGTCATAAAAATAAATTTCAAGTTAATCAAGAACCTAAACTGTTTTTCTTTAAGTTATGGACATTTTTTTTTTTAAAAAGTAGAAGAACGTGTTTATACATTTTGGATAGAAGGACATCTAAAATAAGAAAGAGAATGTCACAGCCATACAAATGGGGGACTGATATGTTTAAAAATATGATGAATTATGGATTTATGCAGAAGACATCCTTCCATATATACATATATACATATATATATATAAAGTTGTGATAAAGGTGTGAGTAAGTGAGTGTTCTTGTAGTACTCAAAGGAGTGAAAATAGGTATAACCATTTTAGACAGAAGTTTGACATAATCTGCTAAAATAAAAATTGAAACTGTTTTGTGGGCCAATTTTATTTCTGTTATCTATAATCATCATTCAGACAACTTACTTTAAATATCAGTATTAAGAGTGATACAAATATTTAAAACAATTCATACCTCTTTACAAGGAAACATAAAGATTTATCACATAGTAAGAATTTTAATTATGTCATGTCTGTACTAAGAAATTTCGTGAGCATTTAAACAGCATAATCTAGGAACTATATTACATAATTTGGAATAAGTCTATGACATGCTGTTAAGATAAATAAATAGATTGTAAGACAGGTACAGTGTGATGTTTATTTAAAGCACAAAAGAAAATACTTGCTTATATAGGATGATGCATATGTTAATAGAAAAAAAAAAAAAACCTTTTTCTTTCCATTTCTGGTAACAAAAGTGCCCTAAGGAAAAATCTATGCTGTAGGATGGTTTGTGGCTCATTCTCTAAACCCTAAATCATCATATGGATGACTCCATGCTCCCGAATGGACTATTCAGCATATCATTCCCTTCACCTTGGTGAATATTCTAACCTGATGATTGAAGTCAGAATAATTAGTCTTAATCAGAGCTTTTATGGATAAGTGTATGTCTTTTCTACAAAAAAAACTGTTAGGTAAAATAAACTTTGAAATTCAGTGACCATATTTGCTATCACTTTAGAAAAGTCTATCTGGGCTTTGCTTTATTTCGTGTAGCCAAACCTAATCCTTACTAATATAACTTTTATGTGTCTTAACCAAAAGACAGAAGAAATGGAAAAAAAAATAAACCAATTTTTAAGAAATCAGAATTTGTCAAAACACATTAAACTAAACCATCAGAGATATTAAAGATTTTCATATTTCACTGGTTCAATTTTAAAAAAACGATAAAAGGAAAAGAAATATAAAAGGAGAGGGTGAAGTAGTAATGGCAAATAGAAAACTTAAGATAGTAGGAAAAAGAATCAATTTCACTTCTCAGTATTAATTCAAGAAAAATGAAAGCTTTTATATAAGGATGATATGCCAATGTTTATATGATCTTTATGCTTACTAAACAAAAAATGGGAACAACCAAATAGCCACAGATTTGTAAATGAATAAACAAATTGTGGTACACTCATAATGAAACACAAATTCACAGTAAAAGGAATGAATTAGTGATTGATCAACATAGTTGAATTTCAAAGCTGCTGAACAAAAAAACGCCAGAAACTCTAGGACACATTTAATCTACATATAACAAGTAAATCAGTGATGGTATTGATGGGGAGGCAGGGGTGGGGGTGCAGGGCAAATGATCATTTGGGAATAGCCACAATAGAATTTGCAGGAGCAAAAGGAAATGTTCTGTATTTTGTCCTGCTGGTACTTGAATGTATTGATTTTCCAAAACTCATTGAAATGTACACAAATTCCTCAGTAAATAAAAAAAGATGAAAAGGGGAAAATTATGGAAATTCAGAGGAGGCATTGCTGATTTGTAGGTAATACCAGACTTTTCTCTGCAGAGGAATCATAGCATTTTTTTTTCCTTTTAAATCTGATGATGTAGACAGGCTGAATTAGTCAACAAAGAGGAAGGCAGAGGATGCTCCAAATAGAAGGAGACACAACAAATACAGATTCAAGGAGCAAATAGCAAAACTGTGATTCAATTAAAAACAAAGTAAATAGTACCAGAAACAATAGTGTGACAAAAGAAGAATCTGTGTCTTGCATAAAAATGATAATTTTTCTTTTGTCATTAAACATGAATGATATTGTGTTCAGATATAGAATTCCTGACTTCCTCTTTTCCG
The DNA here is from genome assembly GCA_004363575.1 of Solenodon paradoxus. Lineage (NCBI taxonomy): Eukaryota > Metazoa > Chordata > Mammalia > Eulipotyphla > Solenodontidae > Solenodon > Solenodon paradoxus. Next base: position 1,614,790 of record RJWH01000024.1, read on the forward strand.
CCTTAATATTCTGCATTATCTTTTGGCACTTAATGTTGTTGTGATGTCTCTAAGGTAGCCAGGTATTTGTTAAATTGTAGATAAACTTTTCTAGCTCATTGAATATAAGGCCATATTTGACTATTTTAATAACATTTTTGTTTTATTGATTATTCGTCATTTATCTTTTATTTTATATTTTAATATTATTTTTTCCTGATACTCAATGAGTCCCAACAGTCTAGTCACTTGATCACTTATAATCCCTTATTAAAAATTGTATCCTTTTCAAAATTGTACTAAACATACATAAGAACTCCTAGATTGTCTTCCATGCCTCATCTTTTCTAATAACTTGATATCCTCCATTTCTATTTCTAATGAGTTTTGAAGGACATCGTTATACCCGGTTTTCTCCCCAATTTGATTTTCTGTCTTATTAATGACTCGATGTTTTTTCTCTATTATTATTATCTTAAATACACAACTCTTGCATTTCACAATTGAATTAATGTAGATTTCTATTCATATCACAAACTCAGGTTTCATCTGGGTCTCGTAAGAGAAACAGAAGCAATGGGAAAATTATTTAAGAAGAAAAAAGAAAGATTGCAGGTGTGAGGAGAGAGGGCGAGAGAGTGAGATATTGGCTCTTTCACAGTACATTGATTCTTTTAATGCTAGGTGAAGACAGACATGAAATGTATTCAGCAGACTGGTACCAGAGGAGTCAGGCAGGTTTTCTATGTTACCATCTTGAAGTAGAATTCCTTCTCCGAGAAGCTTCAATTTTTGCTTTTAATGTCTTTCAGTGATTGAATAAGATCCCTTCCCATAATTGAAGGGAATCTCCTTTACTTTTATTGACTATAAATTTGAAACACATGTACGTAATAGCTTCACAGCAACATCTTGGCCCATGTTAGGTCAGATAAGCCTTGTATTCTAGCCAAATGTAAAATTACTCACTATGCATTGCAATTTACATTAAATAGTTTCATATTCATAGAAAATAATTTGTTTGCATATGTAGCTAGTCGTCTTATTTCTTTAACTATTCTACTCTAAAAACATGTTCTGATTCTTTAACACAATTCTCTTTTTATGGAATGTATTATCATTTCACTTAACTTTTTTGTTTTCCTTTTTAAACAACAATAACATTTGTGTGAATGTCTATAAAGCTTGGGAGCTTGAAAAGAACTTTGTCAGATCAGATCATGTTCAATAATCTATCTCAGCTATCCATCTGAAAGTCTCTTATAAGTAGTAAAAAATTAATCTTTTTATTAAAATAAATGTTTGTAGTCACTCTTGGTAACTTTAAGGTTGAAAATTCATTTTAAGCTAAAGTGATAGAATTGAGAAAAATGTAACAACCCTCATCTAAAACTGTTCTATGAAATAGAAGTAAAAAGTCACCACCATAGACAATAAAAATGACTCATCTGCTACCTGTCTATAAGCAATTTGGGAATCTTGCTCAAATTTTTAAAACTAAATTATCATTGATACCTTTTATAAAATAAAATAAAACTGATCAGTGGTTATTAATAAAACAAATAGTGCCATCTACTGACTACACAATTCTATTATAAAATTGCCATAAACATCCATGTTATACCAGATAACTTATTAGTATGATAATGTTGTGTCATTTATTTGATCTTTGGATTATTATTCAAGAATTTTTATTAATTTTAAATGATCACATTTAAATCTCTCCTGCTAGCTGAAGTGGAATTTACTGGTATTTAAATCAGATGACTGCCACTTTACAAAATCAGTTTCATCAGGAAGAAAAATTTTTTAAGTATCCCTTTGTACTAAGAACTATGCTATTAAAGAAAAGAACCTGTATTCTTCCCCACACATGACTCAGTAAAAATTGTGAAGATTGAAGATACATAAGAATAAGTGATCCCTCTCCCCTAAAATTTTTCTATTTAAATGATTAGTTAAGAAAATTCAAACTTTGATGTAACTTATTAATAAAAGGTGAACTGAAGCATAGTTCATGAAGGTATAGTAAGAAGTATTTGTTAGCTTCTGGTGTCTTTTATATTGTTATTTTCTCTCTGGTCTTATACCTTTGGTTCACAAATATATTCTCAGTACATCTCTAGCATATAATAGGTGTTCAGTAATTTTTGTCTGAAATGAATAATCAAATAAAAATACTTTAAAGCTTTTTGCAATAACTTAAAGATGTTGAGATCATAAATCATACAAAAATTAATTGGTAAATTTTTTATCAAACTTCATTAATAGAATCACAGAATGGGCAATAGATATTCTGTCTAATTTATAGACATGCTGTTGCTATATCCTTCTGTTTATTGGGTAGGCTGGAAGCTTTCTACTTATGTAAGTTCACAATAAATCGCCATGAAAAACTCCAGAGTTGTTGAAAACAAATTTTACACTTATTACAAAGTGTTTTGCTATGTTAATCTGTAACATAATTTTACCTTTTATTTTTTAGAAATGCATATCAAAAATAAACAGATCAATTTAAGGGAATTCGTGGTTTCCTTTTTAAAGATGACATAATCATTCAAATTTGAAAATAACATTATGTTAACAGGTTTCAAACACTATTTTAGAAAGAGGTGAGAAATTTATCACCCAATTCTATTTCTAAAAAGTATTTTTAACTTGTATATTTAGAATGCAGTGGTTAAATAAGATTCTCTCAGGGAAAGTCACAGATCCAGAGACTCCAGAAAAATAAATCAGAGAATACAGACAATACAAAAATTGAGTGACTAAAAGACTTAAAATCTGAAAGCATTAGTTTCAAGTTAGCTATGAAACTTAAATAACAAACCAGAGGAAAAAATATTTGTTGAGATGTTCACAATAGTGTGATATCCAAGTAATCATATAATGATAAATATTAAAGAAATGAAAAGGTTGTATAATCAAGGTGGAATTGTCTATGTGTACCAAACTAGTTAAGTATGTTTGCATAGAATATTAATTCTGCAAATCAGTAATTATCAGGTCACTGATACTATCCAGGTCTTGAGTATGGAAGAAAATGAATGATTAAGAGAAAATGCTAATAAATATGATTAATTTTATGCACTTGTTCTTAAAATTAATAGATGATAAGAATTTTATTGATTATTATACATAAACCATATTCATCAGGAATGCAGAAATTAAGTAAGATCCAGTAAATATAAACCTGAGAGTAAAACCATTTCTGACCTCAGTCGGTAGGAGTTTAGTAGAACAAAGTTAACACCAATACTAACATCGGAATAAAATTCAAATTAAAGAAATCTTATTAACACTTCGTTTTGGAGTCAGTTATTTTACACAGTTATAATTGATTCTGTTTTTTCTCAAGAGGTTTTTATTTGCTTCCTTTCTATTCAAAAACTATCCCACAAGGATAAGTATTTGGCAAAAAGGAAATATTCCGGGCATAGAAATCAACCAATGCAAAACTAGAAAAGCACAGATGGAAACAGAGTATGTTTAGGAAGCAAATAATGCAGTAATCTTAGAGATGATGAGGATACACACTTGTCTATTAGCTGGAGATGGATATGTAGAACCAATGTATTCAATAGAAGTGTTAAAGGAAGGCTCCTGCAACCTATAAAATAAAGTTGTATACATGAGCAAGGTCCCTTTTGCTTCTAAGTACTTTATTTGCTTTACAGAAGACATTTTATTTGGGATGTGTTTGGGGTGGCAAATTTTATACAAAAGCTATATCTTATGGGGTAAAAACACACATTGAGAAAGAAGACCAGTTGCAGTCAACAGAAGACCAATAGAAATGAGGAACGTAATATCCCAGAAATCAGGAACAAGTGGTAAGTGGTACACACTAGCCAATATATGGTCAATAAAATGAAGATTCAATAGGGATTTACAGCTATGCATTCAGTAAAACTGTGAAATACAATGATGACGAATCTTTAAGTAGTGAATCTATGAAGATTCTGATTTAACTAATAAAAATATCATTTAAAAAACTGGGTAGAAAAAAATGAGTTGTACTGAACTCTATTCATAAGATTAGGGGTTGCTACTACTAACCAGAAAGAATTAAAAAGAACAAAAACAAAAAATAAAAAATCCAACACAAGATAAAAACGTCCAGGGATTTTGTCTCCTGGGGACAAATGAAGGACCTTTTTAAAATAATTTTGATATTGTAGACTTGATAACAGAAATTATGTTGAACTTTCCCACTCTGATCAAATGTTGTCAAAAGCCTTCTGAATGATAAGCAAAAGGTCATTAGTCATGGACTTCTTACATTTCCACAAACTAGGTATATAAGTAGTCCACATTTTGATAACAGGAGGTGTTTTAACCAAATTATTGGAGAAGTTGTTTTTAATCTCAGGTGTATACATATTGCCAGAGATGTTTATTTAAAATTCAGCTTCCTGACTCTTTTTCTTTAGAGTTGTAAGTCAGTAAGCTTGGAGCAGGCTCTAGAGAGCATCATTTTAAATGAAAATCCCAGGTGATTCTGACAAATGTTATTAGAATTTTAGGAAACAACTAGATAAAAGAAGGGTTAAGAAATAAAATCAAATTGTATTGCATTCATTATAAAGGTAAACAAATTTTAGGAATCTACAACTAGGAATATGCAATATATTAGTTACTAGCATTTGCTGATAGGTTTGATTCTCACAATTACCTGATTGGGCTGTCTTAAGAGTTTCATCCATGTTACCATTTCCCCACCTATATTTATAGTACTCTTACCAGTGTTGTCACAGACATGATTGTATAGGCTCTATATGTTTACAGCCTGCATATGTCAATATCAAAGCTTAAATGTTGTCATTCTAATACTAGATAATAAAATAAATCTCTACTCTGTAGGTAGGGGAAATAATGATCAATTTGAATTATTACTTTATTTTTGGATAAATGACTAATTGCATTCTCTGGTCTAAGTGTGATGGTTAAAATGCTTTGAAACTACTTGACAAAATTACAGATAGATGGCATATGACAAATAACAATGTCATGCTCTTTGTGAGATTTATTTCTGCTCATCATCAAGTAATGCAGGCCATAGTTGCCATGGAGTTTCATGGTAACTAGAGATAGGAACAAATACCATGGTCTTAATAAATCATTATTGATAGATGAATTGTTTTTGCAATATTTCACTATTCTGAAGAAATCCTTACGAGTCTAAGACATCAAATTACTAAATATGAAACTCCACCAAAATTATTCTTAATAAATAAAGTACAATTGCAAAATTATATACACAATGGAAATTTAGGTAAAGATAAAAAATGCAAAGAGAATCGCATATTCTAGCAGATCATTTAGTGCATGGCAATTTGATTTCAAGAGGCACAGCTTTACTCTCAATGATATAAACACAAATCATATGTAAGTACCTGAAAGCTCATTCTTCTTAGTAATCTACAGTGAAAATGTGTGACATTATAGTCAACAACGAAAATAAAAAATAATGCATTGTTTGTATCCAAGACAAAATATCAAGTAAAATCAAGCAATATGTCCTACTAAAAAAAAGTATCGTTTTATATATATATACATATATATGTATATATATATATAACTACCATCTCGGTGTATGTGTATATATATATGTTCTTGTGTATATATGTCTATATATATATATATATATATATATATATACTTGAGCTTTTTTAGAGAATTAAAAGTGAGATTTGCATTAAATGTTTCCAATAATCCAAAATTTCCATTTTTCTTATATTTTTAAATGCAACCGCAATTTAAATCCAGACAGACCAGTGTAGAACAATTTTTTGAGAACTTGTATAATGTTCATCAAAGACATACTGAATCAATAGCTTATGATTCACCTGTTTTTGTAGAATCATGCTTTTTGTAGAATCTATGCCTAATTTATATTTGAATATAATTCTTCACCACAATATAATTTTTCATCTTAACTGGTTTTATTTCTGTATCTGTGGCAAATAAAAATATAATGATATTGAAGTTTATAAGAGATCAGAGGCAATCTGAAGAGACAGAGACTTCAATTTACCTGGTAATGAATAAATGTATTGTGAATACATCTCTCAAATGGAATTCAAATAATTGTTTAAAAGTGATTTTTACAATAATATTTAAGAGATAAATACCATTTAGGCAATATGCTTTTTATGAGAAATTGATACACTGCCATCAGTCACATTTAATTTGGTGTAAATTGTGTATTGCAATAGTTTTGGAAGAGTAGTTGAATAGAAGATTTTTGTTAAAAAAATACGATTAGATAATGAAATAAAATCAACACAGATCTATTATTTCTAAAAAATTATCATTGTAGAGTTTCTTCTGGTACTCAAAGCTAAAAACCATACAAATTTCACCCAACATTCTAAGAAAAAAAAACAGCTTTTGGTTATTATTATATAATGGATAGCAAATTAATCTGGGTTACGTTATCACATTAAACCACAAAAGAATCTGAGAGATCTTTATTATGCTGTGTTGCTTAAACAAAATATACTTTGAACCCTAGAGCAATGATAAGCAATATAATATAGGAATAATTCCTCAATCACAAGTTTCCTTTATAAGAAATATGATATACATGGATTTGCCTATGTGTATCTTACCACAATGAGAAAATTTCTTATCAAGTAACTATCATTTACCAGTTATAAAGCATCATTCTAAGAATGATTTTGAAGCGAAAAGTTTTTAAAAATCCTATGCTAAAATTGTTGATACCCTAGAAAATAAAAAATAAAAGCATTCAATTAAATCACATTGAATTATGTATGATAAAGGTCCTAAAATTATTTAAAAACAGAACTATAATAAATGAGAGCTAAAGGTATATTTCTATAAATTCTAATACATGATTCATATTCCCACCAATTATCCCTTTATTTATATGCAATTTTTGCTTTTTTAAAAAGCATTTAAAAATGTCCCACGATTTTATTTTGGTTTCTCCTTATCCTTAATCCTCCAAATAGACATTTTCTGTCATGAGTTTTCAATTGTTTAATGTTTTTTTAAAATAAGTTTTAGTTAATGCCATCTTGCCATTAGCCAACTCAAACCCTCTCTAGCGCTTAATGCACTATAAGAAAAAACAAATTTACAAAAATAAAGAATAATAGGAGAAGGAGAAAAGAGAAGAAAGAAAAAGAGCGTGGGAGAGAGAAAAAAAAGAGGAAAAGGTTTATGTTTAAGAAAGTAAAAGTCTATGAAATACTGTAAAGAGAAAAATTCCAAACGTGAGTAACGGCACCAAAGATAAAATTTTATATTTTACATTTTAATTAAGGGATAAACGTGACTTTGTGCATCATTCTAGATTCACTCAAATTTCCTCTGTGTATTGTTATATTATTATTTACCCACATGTACATATTTTTGTATCAGTCTTCAGATTATGTCACTACATGGAAGGATAAAGATGTACAACTTTCAGAAAGAATTTTTTGTGTGTAATCAACAGCAAATAATGAGAAGAGAAATGTTTCTGAAGTGAGTTTGGCAAAAGGAAAATGAGAATTAGTCAAATAAATCAATAACTAATTAAATTAAATAAACAGATTTTTCCCAATACATACACTATTGTGACTGCAACCAATAAATAGCTGTCGGAAGTAGAAACAAGAATTAACACTTAACAGTAGCCATAAGGGATAATGAATCATCAGACAAAGGGCAGTCTACCAATATTTACAAAATAGTAAAACATATTAACTGGGTCATTATAATGTATATCAAAGAATTTTCAAATTACAGCCATATTTATCACACTGTTTTCATCTTTATCAGCAAGGTAAATCCATGGAGAAAGATTAAATTATATTCAATAGCCTGGAACACACTGAATTTTCTAATAAGATATTTATCAATGAGTTTTCTTCTAATAAACTCAAGATATGGATTGGATTAGACATTATAAACAGAATTATAAAAAGTATAGATTAATTCTAAAAGTTCCCAGTGTTAGACCTACTATTGACCTCAAGTAAAATCAAACATCTTCAGATCTTATTGGCAGTTCTACTTCTGAGGAGGTAGTACATAGACATCTTTAAATATCTCTTTTAAACACAACTTTAAAAGTTATTCAGGAATAATAGTTGCAAGTTTCTTACTAACATCAAAGATAGGTTTTGATGTGGCCTTATGCCAAAATATTTACACAGTTTTGATTTATAAATTAATAACATAATGATAGAATTGCCTCTCCATAATTATTTTTTAGATCAATTGTCCTCACAAAGTTGCCTTTATTTATTGAAATAAGTTGAACATATCAGCTGCAGATAAAGAAACTACATTGAATCAAAATGGCAAACATCAACATAAATGTAATCAAAAGTTGTTCTCTACAATATTAAGAAATGTTAGACAAGACTGCATTGTTTTTGAATAGGAAGACTCAATTAATTTAATTATTCAGAAAATATGTGCATAATGTGCAAACAGTAAATTTTATTCATCAGAATTCCTCTGAGAAAAAGCACTCAATAGTTGGAAGGAAGAATGTTATAAACTGCAAGGATAAACAGCTAGGTGAGGAGTTAGTCACAAACGGCCCCCTCAAGGAAAAAACTAAAATAAAATAAAATGTTGCGTGAAATAAAAAGTGGAGCATATCTCTCTTTGTAAGAAGTGAAAAGATGAGTTTGTGATAGGAAGCAACCAAAATTACTGATACTGAATTTTTCATTAATTTTGGTGGCTGGAGCCTTGGAGACAGAATGAATCTGATTTAGGAAAACAGATAAATATAATTATTCTAGGATCTAGAAAGCCATGCTTCTGCTTTACGTATAATGAACTTGTAGGTGATTCACTCTTTCTTTTCATTAACAATATAAATGGCAAATTCCATTTTTATTTCCTTTTTATTTACTCTAATTCATTTACATTAATTCTTTAGGGAACTTTCATTTTTTGAAAAAATAATTATGCTATAAACACTGCTTAAAGTTGAAATGTAAAGGAAATTCAATAAAATGTCTCTGGGAAACACCAGTAGAAGACAAATCCTGTATTGAAATTTACAAAAAAATCATTAAACTTTTGCAGTAAATAAACATTTGCAATGTATACACATATATCAAATCATTATATTATATGTCTTAAATTAATATAGTTATATGCTAATAAAAACTCATAAAACTGAAGAGATAAGAATGGTTAAAACGGTAAATTTTAGGCTATGCATATTTTACAATTCAACAAATTCAAAAATAAATTTAAAGCTTTCAAATTCTTTGACACCCCTCCCAAACAAAGGTGGGATTTGTATCACCTCTCTTGATTCTGGTATATATTGTAACAACAGTCACTACTCACTATAGGCTTAAGAGAAACTGAATAAGCTTAGACAAATAGCAGTTAAAAGTATTTGCAAAATAATAGAATATACTAAATAGACCTTTACATTCATAGATTATCCAAAAGAAAGCCATAGTCATCCCATTGTTCCCATGCTTATCAACTGTTTCAACATGTAGAATACAGGGGAAAGGAAACTATGTGCCTTTCAAAGCTAAGTCATTAAAGATCACACATCTTCCACTTGGTTTTCTAGGACATTTGCTCTCTAGAAGTCCCCTATTTGCTCCCACTCAGAATCCAACTGACATACTCTATGAGAAACCCAGGCTACATGGAGAGTTCATAGGGAGATAATCAGATTCTGCAGAACTAGTCCATCAGCCCATCCCAAAGACTTGTTAGTAGAGAAACTGTATTGGAAGTCTTCCCAGTTGAGGACCCAACAACAGAAAAGAGTCATTCTTACTATAGCACAGCCCAATTCTGAGTATAAAAAAGGGATTATTTTTTTCTAAATCTTAGCTAGACTGGTATATATTGTAACAACATTCACTACTCATTATAGGCTTAAGAAAAACTGAATAAGCTTAGACAAATAGCAGTTAAAAGTATTTGCAAAATAATAGAATATACTAAATAGACCTTTACATTCATAGATTATCCAAAAGAAAGCCATAGTGATCCCATTGTTCCCATGCTTATCAACTGTATAAACCCAGAGAAAAATGATTAAGTGAAGTCCCAATATTTTCTAGAATTTCAGTTAGACACTTTAAATCAGTTAATTGATTTTTATCATTTTATATAATTAAATTTAATTCCTTTTGTGAATTGAAGTTTGTATAAGTAAGTATACTGAGTTATAATAGCTAATAAATATTTAAGATATCATTAAATTAATATGTATATAGTGAGTTTTTAAGAGTTCACTAAAATTATCTTTAATATATTAGAAAACAAATAATCCAAAATTGTAGCTTGGCTGTGAGTTTTGGAAGGATCTTTAAAGTTGTGGGGAGATGAAAAAACTTGGCACATATGAGTGGAATAAAGGAGGGCTATGAAAATAAAAAATACAAGTTGAGTTAGTTGAGAACAAATTAATAGGCCTATAAACTTGAGGGAATATATTTAGAGAATTTTCCAATATATCACAGATTAATTACAAGAGTTTTCACCAATTATACATTAGATAGCAAACTCGTGTACAGAATATTTTTATTATTCTCAATAACTTGCAAAAGAAAAACTGAGAATAACAATTTCTAATAATAAAATCACGATGAGTGTAAATCAAGGTTTTTTTTCTCTTTTCACATTTGACAAAATAAACCAGTAATCAGTGATTACATTAGATAGAACATTGTTCTGAGAAACATACCTTGAGTATTATATACTAATCTGAGAAAATGAATTTTATATATTAGCATAACAATATCTTCTTTTTTAAGATTTAAGTATATATATACATATATATATATAGACATATAGGAAAGGGAAAGAGAGAGTGAGAGACAGAAAGGATAGATAAAAGAAAATCTCAGTATACATTCTCATACTAGGCCCTTAAAATATTTAAGAATAAAGAAATTTTGTGAATCATTGCTACCAAATGTAATATTTTCATCCTTCTTACTTTCTCCAAGTCATTTTCCTTTCTGATAAACACTCAGGCTCACAGTGTTCATTATTTATGCAGTGGCTAGATTCAATGCCAATAGACTTGAAAATAAATGTGTAACCATATCAAAATAGATTTAAATGGAGTTATGCTTGTCTTTACACAGTAGATACAACACGAAGCACTGTGAGCATTTGTATGAATATTCTATACTGCTCATCAATTCCCCAATTTATGTCACCAGATAATAAATACCAAACACATTAGTTTTGTTGTCTACGTTGTTTTCTTACTGTCAAGCTAATGCATTATGCAATACCTTTGCTTCTTAGAAGACATTCTAAATTTTATAAAAACATGCCTTGGATTTTTATATATAAAGTAAAACAAAAATGTAAATTTGGTTGCCAAATTTTTGAAGGAAAGCAAGTTGTAGTCCACAAGACTCCAATCATGACACCTTGAGTGATTTGACATCACTTCATGAATCCGATGCAGATGACTTAAGATTTCTGCAAAGGACTGCTTCTGTATATGAGTCATTCATTGAGTCATTGGGAAGTAATGCAGTTTTCTTGGTGGGAGAAATAAATCTTCAAAAATATTGTGAACATGACTATATTTTTAAGCGCTCAGTGTTTTATTCTCATGTAATAAAACAGAGTAATCATATATAAATATCACTATTTCTTTTTGGAAGGTGGGTGCTTCATTTTAATACAAATATACTTTGATACATATTTAGATTATCAGTCAGAATGTAATGCCATTTGCATTAGCTCTACTCCTTTCAAAAAGTCTTGAAGTTTCAAAGTGAAAATAAATGAGAGCAAAAAAAAGTCTTTTAAACTCATGATTTATGTTCTTTATGTGTCTTGAAACAAACTGAAATTATTATATTGCACACCTAAGGCAAATAATATTAATCTGTTCCTTGAATTTCAGTTTATCAAATCTCACTGATTTATATCCAACCCTTCTGATGGTGACATACAGGTCATTACTGGTAACACACAATTCTGAGTGAACATACAGAGCTATTTGTAATTGATCTCTTTATCAAGATTAAATATTCATAACAATTGACTAATGACTTCCTTTGGAGAATATATATAGTTTTATTCTTATTTTCCCATTGTTTCTTTCATCAATCACAGACTGAAAATAGTTGGACTGTTTTTTAGAAAACAGAGAGAATACCAAAATGATATAAATGTAATGATTTAATTTTAATTTAAATATCACAGATTTAATTTCACATTAAATTTTATTTCAGAGAAAGTATTAAAAATTTCTATTTTGAAGCTTAGTATTCGAAGTATCTCTATTGTACTTCTAAGAGCACATAATTTATGATGAAAAAATCAATTAAACTCACAAACAATTCAGAATCTGAAACAGTCTCTCAGATTTTAAAGATGTTAAATTTTTATATAACAAATACTGTTTTACGTTTCCAAGGTGTAGTTGAACTAATAGAAAAAGATATTTTCGGTGTACACTGGTGGGGTAGTATTTAGTGAAATCTACATACATTCCAAGTTACTGGGTTCACATACCAGGGCCGTGGGAACAATCAAGATGAACAACTAAATAAAATAAGTAAAATTCTTCTTCCTCCTCTCTCTTCCAGTCTGTCTGCTTGTCTTCATAGCTGCCTGCATCTTTCCTTTAAAAAATACATTTTAAATAAAATATTCTGAACAAAGCTGACTTGAATTAAATAATATGTTACCAGTTAGTTTAAATAAACAGATTAAGAATAACAAAGAACTGCATAATAATGTTGAAAATGTTTCTCACTTTTGAAACTAAACTTGTTATCAATTCACCTAATTGAGAAGGTAACTAGAATATTTTTAGTTAGATTTATTTGTAAATTCATTTTTCAAAAATATCATTTTTTAAAGTTTGTTTTAAATCTAATTTTTGATCCAACTCCAGAATAATTTTAATATGATTGGCTATGCTTTTACTGAAGATGAATTATCTGCATGATAAAATGGGAATATAAACTATTATTTCACTGATCCCCAGATGACTCAGTATATTAAATAAATGGGAATTTAAATACACTATTCCTGACAACTTAGCCATCAGAGAAGATTAAATTCTGCCACTAGCCACGACATGGATAAACCTAGAGGAAACTGTGTTTAATGAGATAAGTCAGAAGGGGAAAGATATCATATGGTATCACTCATATGTGGTAAATAGAAAAATCAAGCAAAAATAATGACCTGCACCAAACGAAAATAAATGTTTTCTCAATAAAAGCAAATTAATGTTTACAGGAATAGAAGCTAGAGGGTGGGTGGGAAAACTGGGTAAATGGAATTTATAGTATAGTGAATGAAAAACTGAAACGATAGGAGCTTAATATATTCTATATAGATGTGTGTTTACTATAATGCACAATTTAAACACATGTAGTTATGGCACAGTGTTCCTTCAATAAAATTAATTGAAATTTTAATAAATAAATAAAATTAAAACAGGTGAGATGTTGAGAAAATTGGTTGCCTGGTTTCGTTAGAGAATTTTGGGGGTATATGTTTCAAATGAAGGCCTGGTTTTCTTGTATAACTAACAAACTAAATAATTGCTAAATATTGTGATATTTTTGAAGTAGTGTCTTTGTATAATGCTTAGTTATACATTTGTATAATTTTAATATATATAATATATTGTTTCATTAAAAATTATTCTAGGTTGTTCTATTAAGCCACTTTATTAGTTTGTTTTTTTATAACTTAGAGACAGAAAATTGTCCAATTAACCAGTACTGGTCCACTCTCCACAAGACTGAGAAAGACAAATAGTACTTTGGGAAACATCACGTGTCAGAATTTGGCAGTGAAATCACTTGCTATAATCAAATTTTTACTAAGATTGTCTCAGTTTATACTGATTATCCAAGTGAAAAAATTAATTGTGCTTCTTTTCACTCTCAAAGCGAGCCAGTTTTGATCATAGATTAAATGACTAACCTTGTTATAAAGGAGAATAACTTACCTTTCTATGAGACATAAAATTAAATACACTTCCCTTAGAATATTGTCTAGAAAGTCAATAGTTTGTATTTTCTGGCAATATGTTGTGCACATTCAAATGTAGGAATGCAGGGGATATATCCTCTTTGAGTTTATTCTCAATAGAGGAAACTAATTAAGATAATTAACATCAGAAATATTGATAGAAAAAAAGAACAAATACAGTTATATGCATGTGTGTGTGTGTGTGTGTGTGTGTGTGTGTGTGTAATTTACATGACTATAAATTCTTTAGTCAATGGGACAGGAGGATTTTTACTCCTGAGTTAGTGGAATAGTGCTCCAAGAAATGTCTATATTTCTCAGATAGTTCTTTTCTACAGATATTCTTAGATTTAATAATCTCCCCAATCTCATTTCTTCCAGGTAATTAAGGGAATATCAGGTGCTTCTATAATTAAGAGAAAGGCAAGAGCTTCTGCTTAGTCTTTAGTGCCTCAATTGAACTTAGTTCAAGATAATCTTTAAGTCAACCTATGTGTCCTGAAGAGATCAGTTCTGAAAATCTTGAAAGATCTGTATGAACACCTTCATATACAAACCTTCTGCATAATCTCAAATATGCAAAAATATGTCAGTGAATAGAATTAAACAATGAGAGAAAAATACTCTGAATTATATAAGGATGGGAGGAGTATGAATTGTTTCTATTTTTTGTTTCTACTGTATTCATATTTTAAATAGTATTGAATTTAAAGCAGTATAATAATTGAATTCAGTGAAAATAATTTTCTATAAAATAAGACCTACCTGAAATTACAGACTACCTTTGTAATCAACATATAATGAATAACATATACAAATTATTTATTTGTTAAAGTAAAATTCACAATCATTTTCAAGTGTGTAATTCAATGATATTTAATATATTCACAATATTGTACAATCACTGTTTTCTTCATGGCTTCCTTAAAGCATAGTTAATATATTTACACAAAAAACTATGCAATGAAGAATTTTTCTTAATTTTTAATAAATGTGTTACATGATTATATACTAACATGTAGTCTGTGTTTGATTAAAAGCCATTCTTATTTCCTAAATCAGATGAGCAATTCCTCAAGGCAAAATAAAAAACTTAATTTTTCATTAGGATTTTTGAGAACTTGAATACAGCCAGTGTCCCCAGGGGTCAGATCTGCCCATTGGAGGAGCAATGCTACAAACGAATATTGAAGTTTTTCAAGATAATTTAATGATGTCAATATAAGTCAAATGTCAACTTGAGTATAGACTGTAGCTGTGTTCCCTAATAACAATTTCAGATGATCTGAATATACATGTGTGGGGAATACATTAGATGATCACAAAATTAAAAAGAGATATAAAATTTCACTAATCTACTTTATTTTGTGCTTTTTTGAGGCAAAGACACTCTAAAGCCCATAAGAAGCAATTACTGTAGAATTTATAGATGAATATCATACAGATGTAACATTTTACATCAAAAGTCATAAAGGTTAAACACATGCAAACTGGTGTCAAACTTATTGGACGAGAATCTTAACTTCCTGCTTAATAGCTGCAAAACCGGGGAGAAATTCCTCAACCTTTAAAAAATTCAATAAGATGGGAAAAATAATAAAATATTTATTCCATAGGTTGATTGTGAGAATTGAGCGAATCTATTTAAAGGTGAGGGAAGTAACATTTGTAAATCCTAGCTGCTCAGTTTATTGGAAGTCAGACATGAGGTTTCATTAATCGTCACGGCTGTATAAAAGTACATAAAATATTTTAAAAAATAAAAAAGAAGCGTTCAAGGACAGTGATTTTAAGTTTCAGTAGGTAGGGAGAAAATGTGCGTGCGTCTATGTATACCACTAGAGAGCTATACAAGAGGAGGTTAAGTTAAGATAACTATTCCAAACTTAAAGCAAAGTGGTAAAATAAAAATAACCTCAAAAATGGTCTAGATTCAAACAGATACCTGGGGAATATCACCAACTTTTAAAAATTCATTTATTCAAATTCAGATAAATAAGACAAGGGATTCAGTTATATGCTTTCTTTTTCTATTCAAGTCACAAAATTTTATATACACTTTGCTCAATTTAAAATATAGGTCGGTTTCAATTGATTTAAATGAATCAGAGACATACTATAATAATTAACAGTGTTATGGAAAACTGCTACATTAATTTTAGATTTTTATAGGATATGCTAGGCACTGGAACTCTTAACAAGGGTCTTCGGCCTTGGATAAGAATAGAGATAGCTCTTTTTTCATCTCATTTCAGTTCACCTTCCTTTAGGGGAAGACATTGATGTAGTTTTCAAAAACGAAGGTCCATGTCACATATTGCATTAATGAAATAAACAACATTTAAAAGTAGAAAGACTTATCAGATGCAATGACAGGTGCTGGAGTAATATAGTAAAAGTCATTCAGTTGGAGAAAAGGCGTACTGTAAATAGTCTGTGTTTGCCTTTAGCATTTGTTAAATCAAGCTGGAATAATGTCTCAGAAAATTTAAAAACTTTTAATGCATAGAAATGACCACAGAGGAGCTATTTTTCTTGCCATGAAAGTTAAGCTCTCTGTTGCCTTGAGGAAAAGAAAATAATGAATTTGGAAAGTGACATTCATATTTTAAATATTGCCAAGCTTGGTGATTTGTTTTTTATTTGCTATGTTCTAGTGTAACTTGGAAGAAACTGGAAATGAATACTGATTAGAAATTTAATCAAAGAGTAATGAATGCCTTTTTTTTTTGCCCTTTTTAAACCAATATCATTATATTTTCCTGAATTTTGTTTCCTAATAAAGACTAATGAATTTGAGACTATGATGCAAATTTAGAAATGGCTGCTGGTTTATAAATGTGCCTAAAATGTGCCAAGAATCTCTGATAGGAATGCTTTTCAATTTTAGATTGTAAAATAGCTTAAAACTGAAAAGGTAAGCAAAAGTCAATAATACAATTCTAAGATCTCATAATTGAATGTGTAGTTTTTTATCTCCGATTTTTGGGATGTGAGAATATGGGGATTAATACAATAGACATACTACCTACACTTGTTGAGATTCACAGTCCAGCCACAGTAGTGTATGTTTTGCTTATGACAGGGAACATTTAGGATATTACAGGACCACGTAAGATGAATCTTGAGCCAAAGCTATGGGTTCATGTCAGTATTTTTAGAAAAAAAATAACATTCATTTCAAAGACTTAACTTCTTATGTTTTTCCACATAGGAACCAATAAATATTTGATTCTTGTGCTCGTGAAAATGAACCTCTAGTGGATTAAAATCTCATGGAAACTTGTTGTTGATTTGATCATTGTTTTTCCTTCAACAATTTCAAGCTATTCTGTCCTCTTTAAATGCATTAATCTTATCAAATAATACATCTACAAAGTTTTTAAAAATCATGTGAAATATTGTCAAATTTATAATGAAAAGTAAATACAATATTTAAACATGCCTCAAAATTATTTGTCTTAAGTATTTTAACCATTTCTTTACTGTCATGACTGTGAACAAGAGTGAAATCACATTTGTAAATCTATACTATAAAATCAAAACTATTATCTGAATGGAAAAATATACACATACATGAAAGTTTAAGGGGAAAAAATCATAAAATACACAAACTGGAATAAACAGGCAGGCTTATCAGAACAAACCAGTGGGGGCACAACCCCAACAGCAAGGACTGATAAAAGGTCAGAGTCACAAAAGAAAATCATAAAAGCAGGAACAAAGCCAGCACAATTTCCAGTCCACAGGACATCATATCACAGGTAGAGATCTGCTATCTGCTGCCATGGTCCCTCACCCAGGACACTGAAGGAGAGGTGTGTAGGAATCTCCAGTCTTGACCAGGCACTCCCAATTGACTTCAAGCACTGCAAAGATCTGGAAGAAACTCCTCTTGGATAGTTGGACCCAATCTCTGCTGATAGATGAGAGAGATTAGAGATATCTGAGATACCCACCTCATCACTGGTTAGAGCTCTGGCACAACTTTTCCAAATGCTTCCTGTCTGAGCAGCAATAGAACTGGTCCTTGAGCTATGAGCCCTGAGTTCCACCAAGAGCAATGCAGGACCAGACCAGAATGACCAGGGTTTCCTGGACAGATTCTGGATGTATGAGGTAATAACAACCTTTGCAAACATTTTTTGACTTATTAAACTTACCTGAGTTCAGAAATGACTCTACCTCTTTGTTTGACCTATAATTAATTGCATGTGTTCTGTAGCATGCTAGATCACACCTGAGATATGTTAACTTGTTTTTCACCCCGCAACTGCATTGATGAAAATTAAATGGAACACAGACTAACTTGTAGTCAGTCATCTGTGCATCTGCACGTCCTGACAATTACCTGTAAACTGTCAATATTACTCTGATTCTGCTCTCTAGTGATACTTCAGTTTTACACAGTATAATTTAGTGAAAAATGAAAACTAAGCTTACTTACAACATTCCCTTCACTATAAACAATAAAATATAAATAGAACATACATGTGTATTCACACACATATATGAAACAATACTGAGGGATTATCTGGCAGATAACTTAAAGTTAGAAAGTATTTTTCCTTGGGATTCAGGAGGACGCTCTCCTTGTTTTCTATAATTTAAAGTATCTGCTTAAAAGTCTAATGCCATTTTTATTTCTGATCACTACTATGTAACCAGCTTTTTCTCTCTGAAAATTCTTCTGAAATATGTTATATTTTCTATTTTGCTATATTCTAGAGTAACTTGGAAGGAACTAGAAAGTACTGATTAGAATTTTAATCAAAGAGTAATGAATGCTTATTTTTCTTATTTAAACCAATATTATTACATTTTTCCCTGGTCTTTTTTTTTTCCATAGCATCATGTTCCTTTGTTATTTATTCCAGGTTGCTGATCTTTCTCTTTGCTTTGTTTTATGTGAAAGACTATTTTAAAAAGGATGATATGTGACTCTGATTAGATATTTTACAATAAAGCATTGAAAAGATTTTTAGATGCTCTGTGTTAATAAGCAGGGAATATAGACCCTTGGGTTTAAGAATAAAATAAATCTGCAAGACTCAAGCCTGCAGTATCAGCCCCCTGTTCACTATTACTTGTTTAAAGGCTGTGGATGGCAGGCAAGAAGCTTGGATCTTAGATTCCTCAATTTAAGAAGAAGACAGCAGCTCGACTGTTGACATTCTGTTTTCAAACTAACAATTCAGGAAGCTTCTAGTTTGGTGTATTCCCATGTGTTTATTTTTCCTTTGGTTTTGCTTGTCGTTGGGATTGAGTCCCCAAAGATATCTATAAGAGTGATGTCACAGGACACATCATCTATGTTTCCCTATATGCATTTTATGGTTCCTGGTCTCATATAAATTCTTAAATCAATTTTATGTTTAATTTATGTACAAAGTTAGAGCATAATCGTTTCATTCTTTTATATATGGTTGTCCAGTTCCCTAGTATCATATGTTGAAAATATTTTCCTTCAAACCATACAACAAAATGACCAAAATTAAAACTGTATAATAGTGGAATAAAAATAGAAACATATCAAAGCAAGAGAGTTGAAATCCAGTAATAAGCCTAAACATTCATTGACAGTTAACCTTTGATAAAGGCATCATGACAATGCAATAATGAACAGGGTCTTCATAAATGGAAAATAATATCTTCACTTCTTCTTTCTATGACCCCAGAAAGTAGATGCAACTGGGCATTATTACTCCCTGCACCTTCATGCAAAGATCTTCTCTAGAAGCACGAGTCCCAGTTGTCAGGGATTAAGAGCTTTAAGTTCAGACCAGATACACTAAAAGCCATATGTGAGTAAAAACTTAATAGCAGTCTGGCAGGGGTGGGGAGGTGCCCTCTATGATGCAAAAGTCAGCTATAGAAAGGGGTCTTTCTGGGAACCATATTTAGTTTCCAGCAAGTTCCTCTAATTGGCTCTTCCCCAAAATCTCAAGTTTCAGCTACTACCTGGAAAGTTTTATTGCTCCCAGAGAAAGGTCCCTTAGTTTTCCACATCTGGTTGTTAATATTTACCTCTTTTAAGCAGCTCAGAGGCACCAGTGGCCTTGATGTATTTGTGAATCCTGTATGAGTCCCTGGAAAGAGGCTCCAACATATCTCCCTCTCTTGGGCCATACGATCTCATGCCTCCTACCCCTATAATATCCTTTGTCATTTTTCACTGTGAAAACACTGATCCTCCAATCTTTACCAGGGAAATATACTCATTGATTCACTGTTTAGTTATATATGTGCAGAGGGGATCTGCCCGGTGTTTTCAGTCTTGTGCCATCTTATTGGAACTTTAATGTGTTAGTATATAACAAACACTGACCCTTAATTGTGGTCTACCTTTAGGTCCAGATGACAAAGTCTATATAAATACTAGGAAGTTGCAGTTAGGATGCAATTAATTTGAAAGCTTGATTATATATATATATGTATGTATATATATATATATATATATAATTCCTGCAACATTTAGATGTACTGGAACATTGTTTATCAAGTCTTGTCTGAACTTTTATATTGTAATACCGCTAGTTACTAGCTGAGAACTGTGCTGACCAGGTTGTATATTATTGTCATAACTTCAGTCAGTTTAAAAGTAGATTCTGGCTTGTCATAATATACAACTGTGAATTAACTGAATTGCTTTTCCAGTTCTGAAACTTGCTTCCATCTTATTCCTACACACTCAGTAAAAAGGTAATATCCTCCAAATATTTCTGATATGATGTCATATCCATATAGAATAGAGTTCATCTAGAAAAATTGTAAATCTTTCTGTGCTGTGCTTTGGATAAGACAGATCATTTCATCTTTTTCATATTCTGTTTTATGCATCTTTCACACATGCCTTAAACAGTAACAGCTTCAGTCATCTTTAGTCAGATTTGTTTGCCTACATCCTTGTTTATATGTCTGTGGATTACAGTGATATATAGACTACATAATTTTATCTTCCTAGCAAAGCAATTGCTACTTTTACAAGAAATTCTAAACCTTTAATATAAAAAAATTGACTTTATATGACATATTTAATTCCAACTTCAACTTTCCATGAGGAGATAGTACCAGTTCTTAATTTATTTTGAAAGACAATATGGAATAATGATAAACAAAATGGAATCTGGAGCTAGTCCACTTACGATAGAATCCTGTTATTAGTGGTGTGAACTTGGTTGGACGACTTTATATTCCACAAGCATTTTTATTCACATATAAAGGAGAGATCAACATAGTAACTATTTATTATGGCTTTTCTATTATGACATTTTGGATTGCAATTAATACATATAAGGCATGTACATGTTCAATACATAGTACATAAAGAAGAAGCATTTGTTATTTTTGTTATTTAGGGTCAATGCAATTTAACTCACTGTTCTTAGAGCAATTTTATTAATATTTAGTATTTTAGTAGAATAAATACATCATTTAACAATGGAATAAATCAACCCATATAAAGTAATAGTTTGTTGAATCTCTGACAAATCAACATCCACTCAACTCTTCACATATGCATGGGGTTTTCGAGTTTATACAAGACCTACCAAGTTATTATATAGTTTGAATTGTTAGAAAATTCTCTTATGTTGAGAAAAGTTTATTTCATTGTAATTACTCCTCTCCCAAGTAATTGCTAATGATATGGAATCAGAGATAGAAAGTATATTACACTGCCTTTTGATCACTAGTGTCTGAAGTCCAGCAACATAATTGCCTTTCATCCACACTGGAAGCACACTATTCTTAATTTAGCTGGATTTGGTTTCCTTAGTTGATAACAAGGAAGTCTTCGCTAATATAATGTCTAACTTTTAACTAGTTTCAACTGAACAAGAAATAATTAGGTTCTTAAACAATCAGAAAAGGTGTTTGAGAATAGAATTCATGTTTTGGTTTTATACTATAGGGTAGTCTCAAGGTGAGTTAAACTAGGGTCAGGACCTAGGTGAGTGTTGAAGGATCCATCATGGAGAAGGTCTCAGGTTAGGTCATTTGTGATGAAACTTGGATTGAGTCTCGAGTTAATTTGTTTGTCTCTAATTGGTGAGCTAAAGTCTTCAGACAGAAGGATGCAGTGCGAGGAATCTGTGCCATGGTCAGCAGATAATCTTTTCTTTTTTCATAGTCACTGAATAGCTGAGTCAAGTTGTTAAATTTTCACTACAAGTCTCAGCATTGCATCTTAGAGACAAAATGACTATTTGACAAAAAAATAGATTTCACAGCCAGCATTCTTTTTTCATGTTTCTGACCAACATAGAAAAGTTACCAAAATATCAGCCAATCTACATTTCACCGTTTTAATTACAAAAGTTTTCAACAAAGTTCCTGCTAAAATCAAAATAACAGCCTTATTTTCAACCTCCTTTAATATGTCAACCCAATAACCTATCAAGTGATCAAAAATAGACATAGCTTTACTTAAAATTGTGTTCTGTATCAGTAAATCTCTTGGTCACTTAGAAGTAGAAAAAGTTCTCAAACAAAACCTTCATTAATTGTGATCAAACAAGTAAAGTCCTTGATACATCAAGAATAATTTGTGAGAATGAGAAATAGTGTTCTTATGAGAATTTAACTAAATCGGGTCCTTTGTACTTAGAGGAGACCATCTCACTTTATGTCTGATTGGGCGAGTGTAATCTCCACTGCCATGATTTAAATGCATAGGAAATGATCCCTAAAGGAGATGAAAGAGTTTCATATTACCAAAACATAATGCTTCAATTTAAGTGTATCTTAAACACCACACTTCTGAGAGGAAAGCTAATTGCTTTTGATTAACTAAGTGACTCTTGCACCACTGATAACATTGAGAGCTTGTTGTTTTATATTATTGTTGTTCATGACTGTCTTTTCTTAGATAAAGATAATTTAAATAGCCCCAAATGGCTTGAAACTGAAAGTCAAGTCACATTTCATTTTGTTTTATAATTAGGAATTCAAAAGCCATACAGTTCTAATTAAAATTGAAAGCAATAAAATCAAAAATTGTCAAACTCATTATTATAAATACCATTTACGTATTTCATTGTATAAACAGTCTCATTAAAATGTGTCATCTCAGGAGATTATAAATAAATAGTAAGGATTGTTTTGCTGTATGCACATTTATGTTTTATAAGGTCATAGCTCTGGTGTATCTATAAATTTATGGATATTATCTGTTCAACAATTTGCAAACTGCTAGTAAGTAGTCAGTTAATATTTGAGTTTTTTGGTGAAAAAATTTTAATTTTAAAACCCTAACTTTAAAGGATACTCTGAATGCCTTTAACTTTGAAAATATTGTCATGACATTATTTTTTCATAGTGACCCAATCAAAGGGCTTTTGGTTTCTGAACTACAATACAATTCTTTATAGCAAATTTAATTTGCTAGCTGCCTTTCAACAAGTCTCAGTATAAAATCAGGCACACTATTTTAATTCAAATGGAATACCTACTTGTTTAGATAAGCTATAAGAAAGAGCATTTTTTATTTCTATGTCTCACCTGTTATTCCCCTCATATTTTATTCATTTTTTCTCAATATGAATTATTGTTGAATGAGTGAAGAAACTCCAAAGAAAAGAATGTTGTCAGTTTAGGAGTAGGTAATTAGAGAAAAGATATATTGTGTCTTGCAAATTATTGCTTAGATGGAAAATATTTATACAATATTTTTAAATGTAGGTATTAGGAGCATAATAAAACAGAAAAAATAAATGGGTTCATAAGGGTAGAATAAATAAGACTTGGACTTAAGGGCTTTATTAAAGAAATATTATTATGCTATATTTTTCACTGGTATTTTATAGAGATTACTTATTTTTTTTCCCATTCTTTTATACTACCTCCTTACATGTTTATGATTGAATTATTATATTTTATGGTCAGATTAGGTGACCATGTTATTATGAACCCTCCTGAAATTATTACAGATCTATCAATGAGTGTTACTGCATAAAATTAAAGCATATAATACTTTGTTTTTTTCATGGAAGAATATTTGAACTTCTATACCCTAGCTGAAGCAAGAGTTTCTGTTTAATAGCCGCTTTTGATTACTACCCTGACATGTTTATGGAGATTATATTTTCAGCATCATGTCCCAGCATAGCTATGAATAGCTATCATTTAAAGAGTTACCATTTCAAAAATGATATTTATATTTTTAGATTTATAATGTTCTTTTAAAAATATCCATTAACATGTATAGCAAAAAAACAAAAACATTTCTAAAACAGTTTATGTTGTGAAGCAACATATTATCTATATTAATATTAATAAAAATCTAGAATTAATTTCCCACAAGTATTTGGGGGTGGATCTCTGATTGTTTTAAAAAGTTTTAAGCTCATAATGAATAAATAATCCTGTGTCATATATGTGTGTATATATATATGTGTGTGTGTGTTTGTCTGTATATAATTTACATAAAGGCAAATACATACATATGCATGCATTCACACATATGCACATATAAATGTATCTCCTGGTGAAATTAATGTAATATATATAGATATTGATTTACAATGATGCACACATGAAGGGTACTCAATAAAAAAATGAAAAAAATAACTTTATCTTAGGTACTATTGGAATTTACCTAATACCTGCTATCAAATGCAAAGCATAGAGAAATGTCACTCTTACAGTTAGGTCCAGCAGCAGCATTATTGAGCTAATTAACTTCAGTCTTCATTTCTCATTCAGTTGGCTTGTGGGTAATAAGCATTCAAGACAGGAGTGAAATTTAAGAATGAGAAATTTTTTTAAGATTATAAAATATATTATTCTAAAATATGTATAATAATTGTGATATTTAAAACATTAATTTTAGTTTATATTTTTGCTCTTTATGGGTGCTTTTTAGGCAGAATCTCATGTTACATTTTGAAAACCACTCCACTTTTAAGCATATAAAAAATGAGAGCATAAGGACAGTCTGAAAGGTACATGATGAGAACATGACAAGTTGTTTTCTGGTATATCATGATGTAAATGAGGAACATACAGCATATATGAAAGCAAAAGGGAAGGTGATTGAACCAAGTGTAGGACTAGGCAGTGGACAAAGTGGTGAAGTCCAGGAGAGCAACACTTAGCTCCAAGACCCTTGAGCAAAAGCACTATATCTTTCTCTAGAAATTGTATTGTTGGGCATTTCAAATTGTGCGAAATGCTGGCAAATCTATTTAATTATTTGTCATGCACTCGTCTTTTTAATTTTTGTAAAAGAAGGACCAGGAAGGAATTAAGGCAAATAGGTGAGCAAGATGGAAGAGCGAGGAAGAAGCATTTTATTTTTCATTTTGTTGCTCACATTCATTGCTCCCTCCAGCTCAGGACGGGAACTCAGGCGTTTGTGTCCTGAATGCTTTGGAGACAGTTGACCTAACCACTACTCCACTAGGGTGCATCATACACCATTCTCTTTCATAAACTTTATTTCATTGAACTTTAAAAGAACAGTTGGAATCAATGTATTTTTTTATATTTGGAAACAGTTAATTTGCTTTATTTGTCCTGGGCGGTCACCTAATGTCTATTTTTAAAAACCTGGGCACAATAAGGACAGTAGAATTAATGAACTGTTTAAGATTTGTAATCAGTCCTAGTGATTACCAGGGTTAGTTTCTGTACTAAGACATTTCCACTGTCTTAAGCACTTTGAAGAAGCTGGTGTAATTATTGGAAAGGCTGAGAGATTTTTCCAAACAGATCTTTCCCCAAGCCATGATTCCTGGAAATTGGTTTGGTGACTCAAACCAGGGGTTAGTACATATAAAGACTCAGGGGAATTCACAAAATAGAATGTCTCTTAGGCTCTCTCTATTTGAGTACTCTCTCTTTGTCTCCTCCACCACATCTTTGACTTATATATGTCTATATAAGACTCTGGGGGTCACCCTCAGGAGAACATACTATGAAATATTTGTATTTTGGTGTGAAATCAAGATTTCAGCTTACTTTCAAAGCTCTAAGATAGGAGTCAAGATGGTGATCTAGTAGGAGCATGTAGATACTCCCCACAGAACAACTAGAAATCACCTGTTTTTTCAGACATGGACACACACTTCAGGGAGTCAGGCCCTGGAGGCTGCAGAGAGAGCAGCAGCTATCACCATCACAAGGATAAGGAAAGGTGCCTTGGTGCAGAGCTGCATTATGAATTGAGGACTCCCAGCATCAGGGGAAAAATTGGCAGATGGTTTTGAAGTTTGGGAAAAAACAGCCCTTCCAGACAGTTTCTCTGATATCAGTTAGCCTGTCTGGCAGGACTGAGACATAGAGCTGGGGGAAAAGTTCTTGGAACTAAGTAGAAGGAAGACCAGTGCCCCAGTGGTCTGAGCAGGAGCCCCAGAAGGAAAATTACATAGAGCACTGCCACAACCAGAGGGCGACTAGGGGAATTCCCCCCTTATAAAGACTCCTAACATATAGATCTGGAGCTGCAGGAAGCACCCACCCGAAATTCTCTCACAATGCTTAAAGGGAGAAGAAGTTCTCCCAGAAGGAAGTTTCAACATTTACCCATAGCACCACACTGGGTGGAAGCAAAACTGCAACCTGATTGCTAATTGTAGATCAGTGACAAGCTGGTCATCATTTAGAACTGGAACAGTGGGAAAAATATTGGCAATCCCCCATGAAAACTCTAACTCCATAGGTTGGACTTCTGGGCCCCAATACAGGATCCACCTAGAAATTGCATAAACCTAACCAGTGGGGATGCTACAGAATTGAATATATATCAGCATTTAAACCAAGATCCAGGTTTACTCAGTGCAGGTCGATATCCTATAAAAGGTCATCACTAAAGGTAAAGTTAACCTACAGAAACATAAACAGAATGCCAAACATAGTGAATAAACAGAGAAATATACACAAAATGATGGATCCAATTAAAACCCTAGGGAAAAATCTGAATAAGACAGACATGTAAAAACTACCTGAGGATAACTACCTTAGGGTAACAGTAATAAGCATACTGAGGAATCAAAAAACAAAACAAAGCAAAACAAAAACAATAGAAGAAGAAAAAGAGAAGAGCAAATGAGAGAAGTGTAACAAGATGTCAGAGAAATGAAGAAAATGATAGCTGAACTAAATAACTCTATTATAGAGGGACTCGATAGTATGGTGGATGAAAGCTACAACAGAATCAGTGAGCTAGAAGATATGACAGAGAAATGCACTCAAACAAAACAGCAAAGAGAAAAAAAAAAACAAAAACAAATGAAGTATTTGTGACCTATGGGATAACAGCAAAAGGAATAACATTCATATCATAGTAGTCCCAGAAGAAGAAGTTAGAGAAATGGGGGCAGAAATTGTATTTGAAGAAATAATAGCTGAGAACTTCCCTGACCTGAAGAATGAAGCAGGCCTCCAAACACAGGAGGATCATAGAGTTCCAAAGAGAAGAAACTCAAATAAACCTACATCTAGACATGTCATCAAAATGTCCAAAATACAAGATAAAGAAAGAGTCTTAAAAGCAATTAGAAAAAACGAGTCACATACAAAGGATTCTATATAAGATTGTAAGTAATTACAAAACCAAAACTCTACAGGGCAGAAGAAAATGGCATAATATATTCAAAATGCTGAAAGAAAAGGATTTTCAACCTATAATACTATACAATATGAGATTATCATTTAAATCTGAAGAAATGATGAAAAACTTTTCAGATAAGCAAATGTTAAAGAATTCATCACCACAAAACAAGTTCTATAAAAATGCTTAAACAAAGTTCTATAAACTTTAAAGAAACACTACTTTAAAACATTATAAAGGAAAATATAAAAAATAAGGAGGAGGTAGTTGTGCCCTGGGGTTTAGTGATCTGATATACCTGGAGATAGTCCCACACACATTCCAAGGTTCCAAGTCCAAGACCAGGGGCTTGGGAGAGCAGCATATATGAACAAAAAAATAAAGCCAGCTTCCACACTTTCAGTCCTGAGTTTGCTTTTATTAAAAAAAAAAAAAATTAAAAGTTAGAAAGAGGAGAAAAGAATAAGAATGTGCAGGGTTAAAATGAGAGAAAGACTATACACTTTCAAATAAAATTTAAAATAAACATAGACTATTTAATAATAACTTCAGGGTAACCTCAAAACATACCTTCAAAGAAAAAGAAGAAACAAAAAGGGAAAACAATCCAATGTTGCTAATTTCAATGCACTATTATCCACTATTTAATCCACTATAATCCACTATTAAAGAGAAAGAGAAGAACAGGCATTGTCTGTAACAACATACAAAAACAAATTATAAAATGATAATAAACAGTTACATATCAAAAATCATGCTAAAATTTAAAGGATTGAACTCACCAATCAAGTGACATCTAGTGGCCAAATGGATTGAAGCACATAAGCCAATCTGCTGCATTCAGGAAACCCACCTTCTTTCAAATGATAAACTTAGGCTCAAAGGAAATAGTTGGAAGACAATTGTATAGCTGAATGACAGCAACAACAACAACAAAACCAGGAATATCTATACTTATATTGGATAAAATATATTTCTATCTAAAAATCATAACAAAAGACAGAGATGGACATTATATAATGATTAGGGAGTCAATCCAGCAAGAAAATATAATGCTTAATAACATGTATGCACCAAATGAAGGATCATCAAAATATATTATTCAAGTATTACTAGAAATGAGGAGAGACATTGAGAGTAACACAATTACAGTAGGACACTTCAAAATCCCACTTGCAAAAATGGACAGATCAATCAGGCAGAAAATTAACACAGAAGCACCAGCTTTAAATGATTATTTGGAACAGTTAAGTACAATAGAAATATACCAAACACTTCATCCAACAATAACAGATTTCACTTTCTTCTCAAATGCATGTGAAACATTCTCAAGGATAAATCATAGTTGGGACACAAAACATGTATCAGCAAATTCGTATGATTGAAATTTTATCAAGCATCTTCTTGGACCACAATGACTTAAAACTAGAAATCAACCACAAAATGAAAGCTGGAAGAATCTAAAGTAATTGGAGATTAAGCAATAAACTTCTGAGTGACTCTTGGATAAAAGAGGAAATCAATGAAGAACTTAAAAATTTCATAGAGACAAATGAGAATGAAGACAGGAGCTACCAGAAGCTATGGAATACAGCAAAGCTAGTACTAAGAGGGAAGTTCATTGAAAACCAATCCTACTAGAAAAAACAAGAAAAATCACACACACAAAAATCTAACCCTGCTTTTAAAACAATAGAAAAAGAATAATAAAGTCAAAAATCAGTAGAAGAAAGGAAATAATCAAAATTTGAGCAGGAATAAGCAAAACAGAAAAAAAAAGACAATTCAGATCAATGAAACTAAATTTGGTTCTCTGAAAAAATAAAATTGAAAAAATGTAGTTAGAGTCACAAAGAAATATCTGTAGTGAACATAGAAGCAAAATTTCCTAACAAAATTTTAGCAAGCAAAATCCAACATTGCATCAAAAAGATAACCCATCATGACCAAATGGGATTTATCCCAGGGATGCAAGGATGGTTCAATGTATGTAAATCTATTAATGTAATACATGATATCAACAAAAACAAGGAGAAAACACACATGATCATATCAATAGCTGCAGAGAAAGTTTTTGACAAGATTCAACAATCATTTATCATTAAAGTCCCACATTAAAAAGGAATAGAAAGTACACACCTCTACATAATAAAGGCCATATATAACAATAAACATCATAGTCAAAGATGAAAAATTGAGACAATATCCTCTAGGATCAGGCAAAGTCACGACTGTCTACTCTCACTACTGCTATTTAATATATTACTGGAGGTCTCGGCCAGAGCATTTCGGCAAGAAAAAGAAATAAAAGGAATCTAAATTGGAAAGTAAAACTATGATTATTTGCAGATGACCTGATTATATGTGTTTCAAATCCTAAAAACTCTGTCAAAAAGCTACTAGAACTAAGCAGCAAATACAGTAAAGTGGCAGTCTACAAAATCAATGCACAAAAATCTGTTGCACTTTTGCATGCAAACATGCTAGAAGAATGCAAGAAAGTCATGCCATTTAATAAGTCAAAGGAATCAGATATCTTTGAATTAAAAGAGTCATCCTACTAAAGAAATATACAAATTTAAGCCCCTTTAAAACTCCACAGGTTTATTTCAAGGAAACAGGGAAAAAAAATCTTAAAATTTACATGGAACAGCAAAAACCTCAAATAGCAAAAGCAGTTTTGAGAATAAAGAACAAATTCAAAGGAATGACATTCCCAGGTATTCAGCTATACAACAAAGCCATAGTGATCAGAACAATGTAGTACTGGAATAGTAACATATGCACAGGTCTGTGGAATAAAATCGAATCACAAGAAACTAACACACACAGACACACACAGTTAGTTAGTGTATAACAAAGGAACCAAAAACATGTAATGGGGAAAGGAAAGTCTCTTTAACAAATGGTGTTGGGATAACTGAACAGCCAAATGCAAATGAATGTAGATCTCTCCCTAACATCATACACAAAAATGAACTCAAAATGGACTAAGATTTGGACATAAAACTGGAATTCATAAAATTCTTAGAAGACAACATAGAAAAGACATTCCATAAAATGAGCTTAGAGAGGTCTTTGGGGACTCAACTCCAGCATTAAGGGAAACAAAAAGAAAAACTAAAGAGCTTCTTCTAGCAAAATAAAACATCAACAAAACATTATGACAACCTACTAACTGGGAGAAGATATTTGCATTTCATATTTCTGGCCAGGTATTGAAATCCAAAATATACAGAAAACTCATGAAACTCAGTAATGGAAAAACAGGCAATCCAATCAAATAATGAGAAGAGTAATCAGAGAGACATTTTTCCACATAGGATATATAGATGACCCAGAGGAGGCACATGAAATGATTTTCCTACTTACTGACCATTAGGGAAATTAAAATCAAAACAATGAGATTTCACTTTACTATTTTTAGTGGCCCAATATAACAAACAACTCATGTCCATCAACACTGATAAGAATAAATTAATGGAATATATTCGTAAAAGAAATATTACAGCATTGTATAAGAAAAAGGATAGATTTCACAAGAACAATTTGGAATAAGAACAGGCATAAAGAATACATATTTTATGACTCACTTTAAATAAATTTCGAAAGCAGCCAAAGATAACTTACTGGGTTAAAAGTCAAAGCAATTTTTATTTTTGGGAAAAGTGAGAAGCTAGCTCCTGATTTGAAAAGGCCATGAGAGTTATTTATTAGTTTCTGGGAATATTTTATTTCTTGGCCTGTTGGTGGTGACATGGTTATATTCATTGCCTAGGAATCCATTTAACTCCACCTTTAAGATTCATGCAATTTTTCTGTATGTATATTAAATTTTAATGGAATATTTCCAAAAACAAATGCAGTTGAAGTAAATAGCTTTCAAAATAATATATCTCTTGTTTTCAGAGTATAATTACATGACAGTCCAATTTATTAAAGACTTAATTTTTTTCCCAACTTCTTGAATTGCTTTATGTCCCAGAAAATGAGAACTATCACAGGTTTACATTTTACAGATAGTTCATTAGAAATTACTGTGTTTATCATGTGAATAAGAATTAGAGGAACATCATATTATTTGAGAAATGTCCTTGAATGACTAGCTCAATATGCATCATGGATGACATAACCACATTTTATATTTTGTTAAGGATACAAAACGCAAACAGATGACAGCAATATTTTCCCAGTGAATATCTGTTTAAGGGTAATCGTGAATCTATTCCAGAATGTAGTTTTGAATGTCACATTAAGTTGTTATGTTATTATTACTATGAATCTACATATGATTAGAAAATTAAAACCACTGGTGAGTACATGATCTAAGTGAAACAATAATTTATAAGCAAATTAAAAATATTTTCTGTTGTATCTGCTGTTGAGGATGTGCCAGCTTTGCAAACTGTTCCGTAAAATACCTTCTAAAAATTGAAAGTAAATTCAAAATATGTATTCAAGAAAAGAGATAACAATACATAAACAAAATTGTCTTCAAAAATAGGACATATTTATTATTGGGAAAATATAAATTATAGTTACATTTTAACTCACAGTAATCTTATAATTCTGCACTGGGTGGATATTGAAATTAGATAAAAATTTTCTGGTTTTTTAATATAATGATCTAATTTATGTGTGGAAAGAAGCAAATAGGCCTGAGGTCATATTCTGATAGTCATTTGCCGAATGTGGTGCTTTGAGATCATTTAGTCTAATGAAAACAGAAGGGAATAAAAAAGCTGTTTAACAAGCATACTTTAGATTTTTTTTTTTTCTCTTTGGGAATGTCACAAACAACTAAAAAATGTATGTGACTTAACTAAAGGTCTCTAATAAATGTTTAAAAAGAATTGAACGATTGGTGGTAAACTTAATGTGTTATGTGACTGTCTATTTGTAAGGATATAGCTTATATCTTAGACCTATGTTATAGAGCAATATTCATTCAAAAAAATTAAAAATAATTTTGATTATATCCAATTTTTAATATTTTGATTGCTATTTTTATTGGTTAACTATGGATAAAAATAAAATGAATATATGTTTGATTCTTTTAGTTATAATGAAAACATTCTTTTTTGCTGCTAAGCAAAAATGCCACGACAAGGTCTTATTCTATGTAAATAATACATATCCTATGCATCCTATGCAAATGACACATTTTTTTCATTTATTTACTTCTCCAATCTTTTTATCATTACTTTGGTTTAAGTGTATGTTGTCCAAATATATCTTTTGTATAAATGCTACTTTTTATGATCCAATTATACTTCCCAATTATGATAACTGGTATAAAAGTCATTCATCCATAGAGACCTATTTCACTGCAAGTACATTAATCACTATAATGAATGCAGATGAATAAAATTGTAAATATGCTAGAGAAAATGGAAAGAAGATGCATAAGCAATTATCATATTATGCAGCATTAAATTTTTATCCATATATACATTAACCAAGTAAAACAATTAACTGAAAAACTACGTATTTAACTATATTATACTGTCAGTGAAACATATTTAGTGAACACCTACTTTGGGTCAGTTACAATAGGATGTAAATTAGGAATATAAAAGGAACAAGACATAGGAATCTCTGTTCTAACAACTTAACTTTTGTGTGAAGGAGAATTGATGAGAAATGGGTAAAATAAATAAATACAGATACTGATAAATATCGAGAAAATGAGACTGATGTGAATGATTGAGGAAAATGAAGGGAGAAGGTAAACTGAGGTAGTCAGGTAGGCTAATTCTTCTCTCCCATGTAAGATGAGGTGAGCTGTGTTAGACATCGAAGGTGTTATAGATTTGGAGAGCAGAGAAAATGATGCTGAATTGAACTGAATTTGCTTTCACTCATTTTTGCTGTTAAGACATCAAAATTTTATGCAAATAAACTCAACCACCAAAGAAAAGGGATGCTATAAGAGTGCATGACTTACAGAGATCCATTTGAAATTCAGCTTTGCAGAATTCAAGCAGAAAGCCATTCAGCCAAATCAGAGGTGCCTGTGCCCATGTGTTTTTTTCTATCATATTGTTTTAGGATAAATGACTTAAAGATTCCCCTTAAAACTAAGAAAGAATGTATTGCTAACCATAATTATACACAACCAACTTTATTCTTTATTTCATTACACAGTTATTTAAAATTTCTGTGATAGTCTTGGCCATGGCCAGATGAACTTTGAATTGAGTCTGAAATAATAATATACGCAGATACGTGTGAAGATCTGGGAAAAGAAAACAAAACAATCAGGGAATAGAGTTGAGTAGGAGACTAAATATAGGTGATGTCTTGACTGAATAGTTTCCTTCAAGTGCAGTGAGAAGTCAGTCAGGATTTTTAAGCAACAGATGTTATGATCTGATATGTATTTGGATAATTTTGGCTATCAAAAGGGAAATATACCACAGGGACACATGTGGGGCATGCAATGCAGTTAGGAAACTAGGGACAAGTGATTTGGGGTTAGTATGGTGCTACTAGAAATGGAGGGATTATAACAAAATCAATTTTTATTTTGGCAAATAGAATAGATGTAAATCTTAATGAAATTAAAATAATAAATTTAGTTGTTTACATCCCATGGATTATATTTCATGTTTATGAAGTTAGAAGAGATCACCAAGTAATGACATACTAAAAACAGATTAAAATGAGGACAGAATCAAGCTCTGTGTATTCCTACATTAAAAGTATGGGAGAGAAGAAGTAACCATTAAAGGGAATGTTGATAACTAATAAAAGTAGTAGTTTACCTTTGTAATTAACAGAAGCATGTATTTCAAGATGGGAACCATGATAAATTCTGAGATCAGAAAAGAACATTTAAAGTGATGGCTATTTTGAACTACTCAGAGCAGTGCCAGTGAAATAGAGAGGTGGGAATCTTATTGAAGTAGAATGACTAGAGAACCGATAGTGTGGAATTAAAGTCACGACATAAAGAATATATTTTGTAAAATCTTCACTGTGAAAGTGAGATGAAAATAGGGTGATATATTTGAATATAGGTGGATTCAAAATTTGTATGACTGTTTTGTTTTGACTTTTTTTCAAGGAGAGGATTTTTTTTTTAATAATAGAAATGATGCAGAAAGTTAGGATTCTGGGTGATGTTTTATTTCAGATATGAATGCTCTAATAAGTCTAGAAGATATGAGTAGAAAAAATAAGGAGAACAGGACTTTGACAGGAAATAATTTCCTTTGTAAGAGGATCAAAGGAGGAAATATGAAAAGAGATGCAGGTAATTTAGTATTGCTTATCTGAAACATTTCAAGAATCCTTCTTGTAGTAATTTTCTTAATGAGTTATGAGGCAAGTATCATGGGAGGAGGAGAATAGTGAATTGTTTGAAGCCTGTGGAAAGGAAAAACTAATCTCATATCAACAAAATTACTCCTGGGAGCCCCACTTTCTCTTTCCTTGATCTAGAAGAAACCAGCACAGGTCAGAACAATCTGATCTAGTACTGCAAAGAAACCGTGTTAGAGAGCACTCACTTGAATAAGCAACCATCTCTCACCCCACCTGCTGGATAGAAGAGAGGAAAGAAGCCTTACTGAGTACCTCTTAAATTTCCCATGCTATTCCTCAGGGTTGAAATCAAACTTTGATCACCCTGTGTTTTGTCTTTTTATATCCAGAGCCACTAAGATGCAGCAACTGAAAGAAGTTTTAACATCTTATGTGACACACACAGAAACCAGACCACTTCCGACGACTCCAAGTGCCTTTATTAAAATTGATAGTTTTTTGCACATACTCCAGAGAACATTCATAAAAGCTCAACTCTCAATTATAGATGGTGAATAATTTCTCCAAGGATATTTGTTAAACTGTTCCCAGGTCCAAGTTCTCAAGCTGATTAACTAAAACAAAACAAAACAAAACAAAAAAAACAAAAGCTACTAAATTCATAGTTTCTAAGATGTTTGAATTCCAGTTATAACTTATTAGGTAGGAATATAAATTTCTGAGAGAAAATGTAGTAAGATTGAAAGTGATGTGTTTTAGTTATTTGTTTTAAACTTCAGCAATATTTGGAGTGTTTTACAATAAGCATTCATGCTGTCTACAACTTTTAGATAGCCAATAAATATGTTAGTTTGTACAGCAATGACAATTTTTTTCAAAAAATAAACACAATTTGAAATAAGATTATTTCTTGAATTTAGATATAAAGTCTTAGGTTGAATTTGTCTAACAGCATTTTTTTAAGTGAGAAGTTTAAAAGTTCTTTAAAAAATTATAAGCATGATTTTAAATGAACAACCTAACTTTTCCTAGCTTCATGCCTGAACATGACCAGATTATTCTTTTAGCTCTTACATCTGCCTCGCCCTCCAGACAGGCATGTGCTACCAGAGATATTTTAACCTAATCTTTTGTCTTTCAAGTATCCATCACTTTTGACAGTATAGATATATTAGTCTAATATTAAACTTTCCCCTTTCTCACTTTTAAACACCTTCTACTTTATTTTTCCAACACCAATGTGCCTAATCTGAAACAAATTTTTTTACGCACAATGATGTTCATCACATAATTGTCTTTAATAACAGTGAAATGGAAATAAGTGAATTAAACTAAAATAGTAAACGATGAATGAATCATTAACTTATGTAGTCACTAAATAAGAATGTTTATGAAGAGTTTCAGTTTAATAGGTAATTTTGTTACAGTTCTAAATGAAAGAGCATGACACAAAATGCCTATGAAGTAATTTTAACACTTCCTCGTTTGTTCTCCAACATTTAAGACAGATTAAAAAATTCCATACTAGTCTATATGATAAGAATATATAAATATATATATATATATATAAATTGATGAATGGCTGGAAAGAGGAAATTATTAGGAAAAATAAAGTAAAACTGGCTGAAAGAGCTTTTCCTGACCCCAATGCAAAAGTTAGTCTGCCTGGAATTTTCCGCGGTACTACAGAAGTTGTGGATATGTCCAAGGACAAACAAGCATCGCCTCCCTACTCTGAGCTGTACATAACTGATAATAGTTGCCAGTAGAAACCACATGCAACCAAGGAGATGAATCTTTGCCTCAGAGTATAAAAGGAGCTCCTGCAAACCTCCCATTGCTCATCTTTGGGTAACAATGTCCTGAGCCAGCACCAGTGCTTGTAATAAAGTGCTTTTTGTACCTTTGAGTGCTCAGCTGTCAGTCTTCTCACCATCTGGAGGCTCTGCCATAACAAAACTATTACATTTTATTTCAAAAAAATCTGAGGTTATAAACACATTTGCTATTAGAACACAAATTTTACTCAAGTATCCTCAAAAAACAGTTTTTTCTTAATTAAAAAAAGAAAAAATTGAGATTGATTATTTAATGTTTTGCATCTGCAAGAGAAAGGAGCCTAGCTGCTCCACAAAAAGCCAGATATACCTGACATTGGTACCTGCTAGACCTTCCTGTATGTTCTCAAATGTCTGGAATTACTCTTGGAAATTTCATTGTCTTTAGTAGGAAATGAAATAAAATAGTAAAGAATGGGAACCAACTTTGAAAAAAACTCAATGTTTTCAAAAATACACAACTAATATGAAATGGATTACTTGGTTCATCATGAATAAGTCCAAAGTTACCAATACATTCATTTGCATTAGTGTGAGAATTACTTCTCCTACCGCTAATGGTTAACTATTGTCTGTACAATATTTTAAATAAAAAAGCAAGTCAGATATATCATGTGGCTCAAATGGTGAGATGCTGACCTGTGGACCATGTAAAGCCCAAAGACAAAGGGTCAGTCTTCACGATATGGCTTTCATTTGATTGTGAGTACAAAAGTAGGACAAAGGTTTTATATTCTGGTGCAAAATTCTGAGACCTAGAGGTTTATATTTATTCTTTTATTAAAGATGAAAATGGTTATCACATCACAAATGTCTATTGCACCCCAACTTGCCTTCAGTTGAAAGCTAAAATATGAATCTGAAGACGTTGGTATACTGAACTGGCTCTACCTACTTATCTTAGTGTATTATTGATATTTGAGGTCAATTTTTGTAGTCTGATATAAATGCAGGTAACATTTGTTCTTAAAATGACACTGAAGTGATATTTAAGCATCATTTAAACCATTCTATTATCATTTAAATAATTTTATCACAAATAATAATTTTTATCTGGAATAAAATAGCAATTAATAAGCATAACTATCCTGTGCTATTAGCATAGCATTTCTTTCATGAGCTTAATAGATTATACACTATTCTTCACCATACTGATATTTATACTGTTTTCTGTAACTTTTCTCTTTCACTTTCCAACTTTCATTTTACTTTTGAAATGTAAAAGATTTAATTTGTTAAACCATCCCTTCCTTTCCATGTCACAAAATGCTTTCCATGTTGATGCTTTAAAATGATTTTAAAATTTCCAAAAATACTTTATAATTCAGGATTTAAGAAAAATAAATGCTTTTTCTATGACATTGACTCTTGCATTTGTTTTTTCACATGATCTTTTTTTCAATCCTCACAAAATGACTCCAAACTGATCCTCCCAAATCTGAAAACATCATTTTCCTTAATCGATATAAATGAAAGAGGGAAAGCAATAATTAAATATATCCTCAATTTTGCTTTGTTTGGAAATTAGTAAAGATATGTACTATTAACTTTAAAACCACATATGCATACACTCATACACACCTGTTTATCATGTATCTATATCTATCTGCACACTGTTGCTAAAGTTTTAATTGTGTTTATTAATATCCTTCAAAATAAACCTCTTGCTAGTCTATTTACAGCAGGTTATTAGGTTTCTCAAATCCTTATAATATTCATTACTTATTTTAATGTAGTGAAAATAATATTTCCTATTAAGCTTTACAAAAAACATGACAATGAACTTTAAATAGCAACCAATATCAACCTCAAATAGTGCTCCTCAATATTTTTATTAAAATTATTTGGCTTTATTAGTTATAAACATCAATTACATTCTTATCCAGAGTTGAAAATGCACTGGCTCACTTCTTTTTGTTGTGTTGTTCTGTTTGTGTTGAGATAAATAATTGCATGTGTTTCTACATGAGTTAAGTCACTATGATTCTCTTTGAATCCACTATGTATTAAGATAGATTTGCCAAGGAATAATGAGCCTTCTTTGACTATAATAGGACCCACTCCATTAAAGAAAATTCTCATTAGTAACATATTTGTTTGTGCCTTGATTGAGATCTATATTATGAATCATTATTTCATTTTGGATCAGATGATGTATGAAAAAAATAATCCAGGAAAACTTTAAGCCATCATCATTTAGGCTAATTCAAATGATTCCAAAAAGCATTTTAACATCACAATTTTATAAATAATGGACCAAGAAGAGTGAAATCTTGTTTCTTATTTGTAAACCTGCTGTGATCAGCCTCCTCTAGTCACAGAAGCAGAGGAAAATTGGTCAAAAATATCCTTTAGAAGGTGGTGAATCGGGGTCACTGTCATGAAGGACATTACCTCACACAGAGAAATTATTATGAAAGGCTCTCTTCAAAATGAGCCCTGGTGCCACTAGAATAGATGATACTTTAGACTGAAGAGATCATCTATTTAGTACTCTTACTAGTGTTAATTGCAATGAAAAGATCCCAGACAATATGAATTTAATAAAGTTTATTAATTAATTAGATTGAGCATTCAAACCCAGAAACTGGCCAACAGATTGTTCTGTGTGGACAGTCCCAGTTGGGCTTTTTAATAGCAAAAGTCCTGGAGTAAGTGGTATTATTTACATCTATGTCACAAAAGAGCTATGTTCAGGCCCTGTGATTCTGAATATTATCTGGAGGTTAAAAGAGACAAGAAGATAATTATAATTTTATCTAAACCTTGAGGAACGTCAGGGAAAATTTTGGGAGTATTCAAAAAGTGCTCTAGCAGTTAGCTAATAGATGGAATGAGTGGTATCTGCTTTTTCTTACACAATTCCTTCACAGAATTAAGCCAGTTTTGTACTGACTTTACCTGTGCAATTTTTTTTTTTCTGGACCAGGAGTGGGGAATCCCAGGATTGATTTTTTTTTTAAAGGAAAGGTACAGGCAAGAATGCAGGTGATCAGAGATAGGTTAGCAGGAAAAGAGAGGAGTAAGAAGCATTTTATTTATTTATTTTTTAATTGTTCATCTTGGTTGTTCCTGCTGTCCCCAGGATGCATGTGGTCTTGTGCCTCTGTAAACTCTGTCACCTACTGCTCCACTAGAGGTGATATTCTTTACACTGTTTTAGAAAATGAACATATTAGAAACATCATAAAAATAAATTTTTCTCTAAATATTATTGAAATTCAAAAACATATTTTTATAAGAGTAATACTCATTTACTTTCAGTTTTCTATGTTGCATTTTAACCTAGAACTCACAGCAACCAAAGGAAGTTGTTAGGCTAGCCAGATGCCATTTTTGTATTAAAAATGCCATCTTGCACTAAGATAATTATGTGCCTTTGTCTTAAAAAAAAACAAAAACAAAAACAAAAAACCTGGCCGTGGTGACTGAGAGTTTACATGATAGTGACCTCACCATTCCAACTGAAAATGGCACCATTAATTCTAGTTGAACATCCTGACCTCTTCACTCCATTCTTAATTATTTACAGTTTGTCACAGAGAACTGCATATATACCTCAGATTACAAAGACCTAGCCGTGTGGGACCACACATCTGCACCTGAAGAAGACCTCCTACAAAATCTTATCAGTCCCATATCTCTGGGCTGGTGTATATCTTTAGTGCATCAGCCTGCTGTGAATGTCTAATAAATCTCTTGTATACTCAGAGCATTTCTGGGCCATTCCTCCCATGTTTTCCAGACCAAGAAGTCCCCCAACCATCTGAGGGACATACCATTTGGTGCCAAAATGCAGGAAGTGCTGGATTGAAGAGTGGCCAATTTTCAGTCCTTTCTTTGTCAACAACTCCACATCCACCACATCAAAAGTCCAGTGACAGTTGGGAATGGGGCTCTCTCTGATTGCTTCTCAGTGTTTCCAGGTCACTGGGCCTCGCACAGTCTGAGAAGCTTGCACTGGAAAATTCCCATGGAGGGCTGAGGAGTCACTGCCTCTAGCCCTTTGTTCAAGAGGTTTGGGGATACGGGGCATCTCCTCCCCACCTCTTTCTCTCCCACTCAGGGCAAAGCAAAATAAGGGGATGTTCTTCCTTTGTTTTTCCCTTGTGAATCCTAGCTCATCACTTGCCCACTATGAGATCAAAGTAGCCTGTAATGAGAGATTCATCTCTTGGGCGCCTTTTAAGAAACCTGAACAGTTTGGGGCTATCGGAGGGTTTGTGCCCCAAACACCTCATCTTTTTATGAAATATGAGTCACTGTGGTCCCCAAACAGAACCCTCAATCTCTAAACTCTGTGTGATTTAGATAACTTTTGTCACAATAGAAAATGTTTGGAAATCCCCTGTCTTCAAGTTTACTATTCTCTCTGATCTTATTTGAGGCTCTCTACTGGTGCTATCCTTCCCAATTTCTCCTTTGAATGCCCCTTTTCTCCATCTTTCTCACATGCTCAGAACTCATTGAACCCACAAATCTGGCTTTTTCTCCATATCACTCTCCTCCCTATAATTCCCAACCCCCTTGCTTCCCCCAACCCTTGACCCTTTAACCTCCCACTTCTGATCCAACCTCCCCCCTAACTCACTCATGCTTGCAGACTGCAAATGCGCCAGTGTCACCAGACTTAACACTCAACTTCGCTATCTCTGCTCACTCCCCAGCACCTGTTCTTCCCTTATAGGAGGTAGCTAAACAGTGGGGTTTGTCCATATTTCACTTCCCTTTTCCAAGGCTGATCTCTCAAACAGAATGCTGCTTAGGCTCTTTCTCCTTGGACCCCACTACTTTCATCAAGGAGTTTGAATATACAATATATCTTTATGATATCTCCTGGCATAATGTCTTTATTATTCTCTCTACCACGTTGACAACAATGGATGTGATGGGATCTGGATCTCCACAGAGGCGAATGCTAGTGAACAACATGTGTGAGACAATATTCAGCCTGAGGAACCTGCAGCTGTGCCAGGAACTCACTTCCATTAGGACAATCAGCTCCCAGAGAACTCCCCAGTGCACATGGCTCACAATCATATGGTTAACTGCCTCATTGAGAGCTTACACAGGGCATCTTAAAAACCTATCAGCTATGAGCAAATTAGAAAACTTACACAGGGCCCAGACAAGACACAGGCTCTTTGCCTTCCTTACTCATGCTTTACAGACCTTTAACACTGTGAACTCAATCTCACCTGTAGGAACCCTTGTCCTCAATAAGCATTTTTTCCCTCTGTCTGCTATAGACATCTGCTGCAAATCATGAAAATTGGAAAATGACCTACAAAGCCCTCAAAAGGACCTTCTTATGTAGCATTTAAGGTCTTCAATAATAGGAATGAAGAGCTCAACAACAATGACAAAAAAGGGATCAGGATAAAGTGGAAGCTCCACAAGAGGGCTGCCAACTCCTGATCACTATCTTCCAGGAGGCTCAGCTGGAACTTGTCGCTGTTGCCAAACTGGTCCAGGGTCTCAACCAGTGCTGGACCCTCCATTGCACTCATCAGCGCTGCAATCCTCAAGCCCCCTTGGGGCTCTGTCCTGCATTCAGGCAGATGAGGCATTGGAAGTTGAACTGACCTCTGACCTCTCAAGGTAAGCAAGCATTGCCTTCTGGCCACTCATTTCCAGGGGCATCCCAGGGGCCCACAAACTGCTGGGAGCCTTGATGGAAGAATAAAGGTGCCCAGAGCCCGCCCAGTCAATGGTTGCCTCAACCCCCTTAAACGTGACAGAGCCCCAGGTAAATGTGGTGGCAGGTAAGTCAATCCTCTTTTAATTGACACAGGAGTCACATATTCAGCTCTCACTTCTTATTCTAGCCCCATTAGAGATCCCTAATATCTATTATGGGGGTGGATGGCATTCCTTCATGCCCTAAAGTCACCCCTCCTATGTTGTTGGGAAGTTTTTGCTGGCTCCCTTTTTTCTCAAGGTGCTACATACTTTGAAATTCCAGGTCTTCTCACTGGCAGCAAAACTAGAGAATTTCTGAGAATCCACCCCCCACCCATCTCTCTCTAAACTATGTCTTTTCTAAAAGGGCTAAATCCATAATTTCTTCTTCTTTGCTCTCTTCTCAACTAGCCTTTTTATGTGGTGCTTCTCCACAGCCTTCTACTATTAAGTGTTTATATAACTCAGCATGTGGTATTTGCCTTTAAAGATGCTAACAAACAAAACTTCCTTGAAGGTATAATCCCCACCCCTTTAAATTCAATCTGTTCACCTGGAGACAAGAGGGGATGAATCCTCTTGGCTGCCTTTTGTCTAAAGATTCCCTCTTTGAAAGCTTTATTCTTTCTTTTTCTCCTGCTGGACCCTCCTGGTGGCATTTCCACCTGTAATCACCCACTGTAAACCCCTCAAACTAGCTCTTTCTTTATTTGCTGATTTTAAATTTTGAAGACATACAGCAGTTAAACTCATCTACAAGCAGCATAAGAAGGGAAAAAGGAGCTGAATTTTCTTCTCTTTCTGAGAGAGGAAAGAATTTAGGATTGAAAAGTAAAAGGAATGGAATGCTTTTCAAAGTAGAAAGACATTAATATTGGGTTTTTGTTTAGCAATAAAGTATTAAAAGAATATTGTCTTTAGTGAAGTACAATAATCAAGAATGAATTAAAGGCAAATCTAGAACAAATCTAGAATAAAATACATGCAGTATTAAGGTTTATGCAACTGAAAAATGCTTATGGAAGAGGTAATTAGAGAGACATTTTAGTGTGGTTGCAATAATTAAGAATGGAATAGGTTTCTTTGGAAAATTAAGGTTTAAGGTTTAAACGTTCTTCTTAATGTATAAAATTAAAACCAATAGAAAATAGACAAATAATAATAAGTATGTTTACACTTTGGTAAAACTTCCCAAAATAAATTATAAATTACTATTTTTTTAAAGCATGGAACATCTTAAAGAGCTCCTAAGATATCCCTTATAAAGGAAGTCTCCCACTCTGTGAAAGGAAAAATATTAAACAAATTGGTCTAATTTAGTATAATACAATCTTATGGGAAGCATTGTCAAAAATACAGGCTAATGCTTAGTCTTCTCAACATATGTCTGTATGAAAATATAATTATTATGCAAGTTCTAAAGTTATATGAAGTTCCTAAAATCTCATATGTTCTGATAGAGCATATGTCATTCTGGTTATGATTCTAAAATGTTATATCACATATTAGACAGAGTTTCAGGTTAAAACTGTTAGTTATATTATAGTCAGAACTTTAACCATGGTTATTTTAAAAGTCTGCCAACTGCATAGCTATTATTCTTTTTAATGATTCTGTTATTGTGTCTCATGTTAAGGGAAATTCATGAAAAAAACTTTAGGAACATCCTAAAGCATAGGTTTATCATAAAATTGAACTGCATAAAAACTTATGAAAAAGTTGAATTTAAACAGAACAGAAATGAATGATATTTAATATAACTTGAAATAGGAAATAAACTTTAAATCTAAAAAAGAACATCTGAATCATTTTTTAAGAGTTTACGTGAATATAAATAAATAGATATATGCTTGTACTCTCAAAATTTAAATATACAGACACACTTCATTTTTGGCAAAGAAAACCAATCAAATTAGAATCTGGAAAAATGAAATATTCCTGGCTGAAAATATCAATTTGTGTCTAAAATTTACTAACACCAGAATGTTGTCTATATTGAACTAATTTCTATTTAAATAGCAGAGGTGTATAGAATTAATGTTAGCATAACTGGTTAAAATATTTCAAAGTAAGGAAAAACTAAATATATGCTTGGTAAATATCAGTTTCTCTCTTTGAAGTGATGCATTTAAGTAAAAAGTCCTATGAACTAGTTATCATCAAAGGTTATATTTTTCATTATCAAAGATCACAAAGATACTACTACTATTAGGCAACACGTCTAAATGATTCAGTCTTAAACATTATTGTTTTAGTTTATCAAATTAAGAAAGGTTTTCATAAAAAATTAATATCTGACATCTGTAATTCTCTGAAAAACTGCAAATTTTGTGAGCAGGATTGAAACATGTACTTTTTCTCTTCCTTTGAAACTGTTAATAAGCATTCTTAGTTCTCGTGGCAGAATGTTTGTTTGCATAAGTACAGTAATATCTTTTTTCTCCGTAACAGGCACTATAAAAATAAGTTTATTTGCCAAGTCTGTGAGTGGAATGTCATATCTGAGAAATAAGGGACAGCTTTCAGAAACAGAGATTGACCTCATGGAGCAAACAGGACACTCAGCACTATACATTACCTACACAATT
Source organism: Solenodon paradoxus (assembly GCA_004363575.1). Lineage (NCBI taxonomy): Eukaryota > Metazoa > Chordata > Mammalia > Eulipotyphla > Solenodontidae > Solenodon > Solenodon paradoxus. The sequence goes on from RJWH01000024.1 coordinate 1,659,672, forward strand.
CTGCATGATAGTAAAGATCATCCCTGGGCAAGCCCAGTAAGTAACCCCAAAACATGTTGGGACCTCAAGGAAGGAGGAACTACCCAAACTTATAAAAGCTACAGTATGGTCTGAAGACCTTAATATGACTCCTAAGCCCTGAATGGCTATCAAGTCACAATCACATGTCCTCCTATAAAATTTCTAGTGAACCAAACTAAAAAGCGTCTATATAATTATTCTTACTATACTTATACAAATAATAGGCCAAGTTTATTAAAACTCCAATTGTTGGCAAAATTGGGATAAAGAATAGAAAATAAATATCTCAGTAATACATATTTTGTGAACATCAAATGTTAATGCTCTTGATAAATTAGAAAACTGTTTTCTATCTGTTAACTGGACTATATTCTAAAATTGTTCTAGAATTTTAATATCTGGCAAATTTGACTATTCACACTCATGTTTCCAAAATTTCTGTCATACTCACTGACTTCTGAAATTATTAACTGTGACTTTATTATTAATCAGTATATTTCCAGCTTTTTTCTTACAAATGTTCATCTTCATCACATTAACCCAGGAAAAACTGGCACATTCTATGTTCAGCTATGTTAAATCCTTTGTGCTACTTCCCACTGCATTAAACAGTCAGAAAAATAACTACCTCTTCCTCCACGGATCCCATACCAACCTGTCAATCACAGTCTCACTTTCCTGACCATTAATAACACCAATAAGGCTATTTTCCATGTAATTAAAGGAAACTTTTGACTTTATAGGCTCTCTTCCAATCTTTTCCTATAAAACCCTCCCACAGGACCCCCTCTTCAGCTTAGGGACACCTCTAGAACCTTGTCCATCTAAGAAGTAGCAAATCATCAAGTGACCTTTGGCCATTTCCCAACAGAAAAAAAAGGGTAAATATTAGGATAACCAGATAGATGCCATTGTGGTATTAAAAATGTCATTTTGCACTAAGATGAAATATGTGCATTTGTCTTAAAAACCTGGACCTGGTGGCTGAGAGGTCACCAAACCTTAACCCTAGTATTCCAACTGACAATGGCACCATTAATTCTAATTGAACATCCTGATCTCTGCATTCTATTGTTAACCACTGGCAGCTGGTCATGCAGAACTGCATGTATGCCCCAGAAGACAAAGACCTAGCCGTGTGGGACCATATGTCCACATCTGGAGTAGACGCCTACACAATCTTATCAGTCCCAGATCTTTAGGCTGGTGCATTTCTTTAGTGCTTTAGCTTGCTGTGGGCTTCCAATAAATCTTTTGGAACTCCTAGTGTTTCTGGGCCATTCTTTCAATGTTTTTCTGACTAGGAAGTCACCTTCCACCCCCCCAATCTTCTGAGGGACCGAATAGAAGTAAGGACAATTTAGGTGCAATTTTACTATTGAGGAGAAGATGAAAAAATATAATATCTTGCCCTATCAGCAAATTGTATTGCTCATTTTATTAACCACTAAACAACAGATACATTTATTCTTCAAAAAATAAATTTTAAAGTATTTAACAGATCTTAAGATAGAAACATGTTTGCTATTGGGGCAAAAACAAAGGAGTGTGGAATGGAGAAAAAAATCAGTGTATGAAAGCAAATCTTTAAACTAGATCATTGTTAACTTTATTTTAAATTTAGTTCACTAAGTTAGCAATACTACAAATATTACTTAATATATATATTTGAATGTACTACATTTTTTCCAAAACTAATTTGAACAAAAAAGTGGGCAAAAAAATTACTGATTGGACATAAGTAGAAGAAGGTGGGGAGGAATAACTAAGGGTTATGATAAATTATAATATTATCTGCATCAGCTTCCACTTCCAGTCAATATGGACTAACAGAAAATATATTTAACCTCTTGTTTTAATGAACCAATTAAAATAAGAAAAGCATATGATACAATAACTTGCAAGACAATGAATATATCAGGCAATGAAAGACATGATCTCTGAGAAGAGACACAAGGAAGGTTAGCACTGAAATCACCCAGGTTACTCCTTAAGACATTTTCCAGGCTGCAATAAAGAAAAGATGAAATAAGGCAGACTTTTTAACTTGAAATGGAGCTGAACATCTGGGGATTTCATGGCAAATAATTTTCTGGAAGAATATCAGAGTGGAAAAAGCTGAACAAAAGAAATATTTTAGAGAACTATACATAGTGTTCAAAATAAACATGATAGGTAGAAAAGTTGGAAACAGGAACAAGGGTTAGTTGGCTGAAATGGAAAAGACATAGCAAAATGATAGATTAAATATGATCATATCAATAATCACATAAAATACAAATGGCCTATATAGATTAATTAACAGGCATAGATAGTAGACACTTGAGACCAGACACATAAGAAATGGAACTCGAATATTATGTTGAAGAATGGGACCTCAAAGATTAAATTATGGTGTGACTTGTCAGTAATGTGATGATATTTATAATTACAGGAATAAGTGGTTAAGGTAGAATAGAGGACAAGATATTGGAACAAAAGAGATAAAGGGATTTAAATCTAAGTTTTGAAACTTTTGTTTTCATGGATATTAAAATCACCTAGAATTATAAAAGCAGAATATCTGAGAATCAGATATCTAATCAGGAATTATATCTCCATTGAGGAGACCAATTTATGTATCTTGAATGGCTGCCATACAGAGATACTACATGGCTTCCTCTGATGATGTACAATCCAAAGTTGAATAGTGTGAAGAGCAGAAGGAACTTCTGAAAGAAGCAATAGGGAGTAAAACACTAACATGAAGACACTAGATGTTAAAATCAATGTGCAAAAGAATTGTATATTTAAATGAGAAGGACTCTCCAAAATACAGTGCAAAAAGCCTATATTTTAGTGATATTTGCAGCTGTCACATACTAAAAATAATTAAGGATTTCAGTTAAATTGACTCTAAATTGTATTCTCTTGTAATCTATATACCTGTAATTTACTCTCAGATTATGTCTACATTCCTATTTTGAGAAAAATTAAATGTAACCTTTTGGTTAAAAAAAAATCATTTTTGCAATATAAAAATTTAACACAACCCCAGGCAACAGTTAGTGTGCTAATTACTAATATCCACAGAGAATATAAATTGAATTAGACTTAACATTTGCATCAATCAAAGTATAGTTAGCCAGAAGCAATAATATCTATGACTATACTGAAAACTACTGGTTTATGATCAACTGCTGTATTGTAAGGACACTCAATAAAAATTAAAAAAAAAAACCAAGAACAGACATCATATTTAATTCCATTAATTTGAGTTGGTAATTTTATTAAAGATCAAACATTACTCAATAATGTTTTATAAATTATTATATATTTTTGTCATTAAGTTTATAAGGAGTACATATAAAAAATAAAAAAGAAATTAAAGCATTTGTTGAACTAGAAAACAAAAGCTGCTCCACATATAGCAAGTGAAAGAATGTGGAAACAATGCATTTCAAAGATTGACTCTTGATATTTGAAACTTCTGCTAGTACTAGTCCAAGATGTACACTGTTACACATAATTAATCATATCTATAACATTGTATAGTAAAATGGATGGCTATTCATGCTTATATAACAATACTGAGTGTCAAATAATTCTTAACCATGTATACATGCAATCTGTCTGTCTACAGATTTTGTTTAAGCAACTAAGAGATGCCCTCATACCTCCTTGCCTTATTTATCCTGGGCTCTTCTCTATACTAATTTTACAGCTCCTCTGGCAAACAGCTTATCTTTCAGATACCCACTTTAAGATCAGCTTTCCTTAGAATGAATGCCAAAATGTTACACTCTCCAACATGTGCTCCATAGCTGCTTGTTCACACTTTTAGAAGTCTACTGATTTCTATTACACTAACACTTAAGTGACTTGAATAAAATATACACTTCAATTGGGAATATATCACGTTTGTTTTTATTTTATAAGCCAGAACAATTTCTGACACCTAATAGGTATTTAGTGGTTTTGGATAGATTCTTATAGCTGCCTTAGTTCTTTTAATTTTATAAAACCATTACATGTTATGGTGTGAAATTATCTTCTTCGAGACAAAATTGTTTCCACATCAGGACTTTTGTGCCTGGAATGCCCTTCCCTGTGTCCATGCATGGTTGGTTTCTTCTTCTATTTTTTTTTTTCCCTAATTGTATGTCTATTACCTTAGGACAAATGCTAAGACAAATACTGATCATAAGAGTTAAGTAGCTTATTCAAGCTATAAAATAAATTCCATCATCAAGTACCAGGTTTCAAATTGACTCTTAAATTATACACACTGAGATATTTTTCCTTCTCTAGAATTGCACTTGCAGTCACAAAGTACAATAATACCTGTATTTGTAGGCCTCTACTGGGCCTACATGATAATGATGTAATAGCCCTAGATGATCTACTTCATGGATCATTTTGGAAACATTTTAATTCCACATGGATTTTCCACACCAAGCTATGATCAGTTTTAACCTCTGTTGACATTACTTTAATTACTCATTATCAAAGAATTTGCTGATAAATTATGAAATGATTTTATTATTTGTCTGGGAGAAACTTGATTACAAATGTAAGCCACTTCCATAAATAAATCATTTTGCTGTCAATTTTCTTTTTTTTAATTTTATTGATATAACATTGCATTATAACATTATACAGGTTTAAGTTATGCATCATCATAAATCAAAATCTGTATCTATTATATTAAATTCATCATCAACAGTCCATTTTTATCCTCTTGACCATTTTCACCCATTTGTCTTCCCCTCTCCTACTTACTTTATGATTCTATAGAATTGAAGTCTATTTTTCATTTGATTTGCTCAATTTGCTCATTTGGTTTCTCTATTTTCTCTAAAATATTTGTATCCTTATTTTCATTTTAATTTGTATCATAATTGTTAATACCTAATAGTTCTAATCATGCTAGGGGCTGATCTCCACTCTAAAATGAACCAGGAATGCAACTTTTCTGATAAAGTAGCATAAAAAAGAAAAACATGTATGAGCATTAAAGGAAAAATCTACCATTTCTGAGGTTCTTCACAGGCTGGACAAAGGAACATATTACATTAAATATGATTATTAACAGAAAAATGAATATTTAAACTATACCTATGGAGAATTTACATGAAAGTAAATTCTGGGATAGTAGGAACAGATGAAACAGAATTCTGTGAGGCATGGAAAGGGGACCTGGGTGTCTGGAGAAACAATGTGTTATAATATTATTTTGAAGTTTTTTGAAATATTCTAATGCAATACTGCTACTATTACGAACTCAGAAAAAAAAAAAAAAACTTGTTTAAACTTGTTTGGAACCTTGCTTGTGTTTAGTAAAAATAGTAAACCTATGTTGAGTGATAGATAAGACTTCAGCAATGTTCTGACACATCAACTTATGATAAAGTGTGATATGTAAAATCAATGTTAAGATGTGATAACAAACCCCCAAGTGTACCCAGCTGATAACCTGCAGATTCAAGCTATAAAAGGGTCTCCCACTTCAAACAAGTCAGTCACCTGACTGCAACGTAGACCTTATGACGCTCCGTATAGCGATTGGCTGGAAGCAACTGCTCGCAGGTATATTGTCAGACACTCAGCTCTTCCCCAGTCAAAACTCATCACTGCAGCCACTGTTCGAGAGAAGATCCACCATGGGGCCCCTCTTAAGCTGAACCCAGGCATCAGGATCTTGTGAGTAATAAAGACTTGTGTAACTTGCAACTAATATTTGTGTGGTTGTATCTTACTCCAGCAGCATAGAAATACTAATATTTATATAAACTCTCCTAAGAGCAAATAAGTAACAAGAGTGTAACTAGAGTAGTCTCAACATTAATCTCGACCTGTGATTGTCTGATATTTAGCTACATATATATATATATATATATATATGTATATATGTATATATATTCCATCTCAATCTTATCTCGGACACAATGGTCACTAGTGACTAGGAGATAGGGTCCTTAGACAGGAGGAATATTTATAGATAAAAGAATTTTTTGGATTAAGACCTTCCCAAAGGACATTCTTCTAGAGAACAGAGACAAAAGACAAATTCTATATTAGGTGGAGGCCTAGGGAATAGCAGATGATTTCTTTGATTAAGGGAGGATGCAAATGGTTAGAAGAACTCCTTTGTGGGGCTGTCCTCCATTGTCCTTAGCTTCTTGTGGTCAGAGAGGGCATCTACAAGAAACCAATTCTGAGAGATTTGGGATGATCCGTTTTAATGTCTACACATGGTAAATACAAATATTCCCTGGATTTAGAAGATATTTTTGTGTCGAGCTACTTACTGCTAATTATTAAGTACTGTAGGAAATAGAAAACTTTTCTTCTTGCCTAGGTTCTTGACTTTAATAATCAAAGTGGAATATGATAGATTAACAGGAGAAAAACAAATTCAGTTTTATATATACAGGATCCCAAAAGACTTGAAACTTGTAGTCAGGCTGTTGAGACTTATTTGCATCCAGAGTTAAAGAAAAAGGCCTAGAGGGACTGTCTTTGAAAGGAGGGGAGAAAGAGAATTCACAGAATGAAAAGAAAAACAAATGTTTGGTAAACGTATTTGGTATGCCATGCAGTTGACTCTTTCACAGGTACTTACTCAGTAATGTAATAGCTCTCTTCCTGAGACAGTCTTCTTATTTAAACTCTTGTATGAAGTTAAGGGAGAGGTTGAAAAACGAACAAAAAGAATTAAGAACCATTTTTTAGGTTTGTTAGACCTTGATTACCTTCAGTTCAAAATAATCTACATACCAAATCAACCTTTTTTTTTTTTTTTTTTTTTTTTAAGGTAATGCATCCTGCTTCCCCTCAGTGTAAATGAAGAAATAAATTTCTTTAAATTCAGGTATGTGAAGTCAAAAAAAGGTACAATAAGATTTTCTTCCATTGAGAAAAATGTGCTATGTATGTGAATTAATAGTGTTTAAATAATTTCAATAATAAGTGGCCAATGAATGCATTATTTCTAAGTTATATGAAACATTCTTTTAAAGAACAATGGATATTTTTAGCTATTCACGTTTAATTTGAAAACTGCCTAGAAATAATTGAAAAAATCAATATAGCAAAGCATAGGAGATACTACAGGGCAGACTACATTTCACCTTCAATGTTGTGTTAAACCAATAATAGCAAGTTTGACAGGAAGGAAATGCTAGGTCACAGTGTTACTCAAAGAAAGATAGAAAAATAATGATGCATTGTTTAAAAGAGTGACACATTGTGAAAGGTCAATATTTTATATATTAACATATATTAATAGTTTTTTGGTAAGTTGTGATTTTCAGTTAAAAATACATAGATCATTGGAAGAACAGATCAGAATGAAAAGTTATGTTTATAGATGCAGTTAAGAGCTGAGCGACATAGTATTTTAAATGAGGAAATAAAGAATTCTAACTTTTTCATACCACTTTAAATTGAAAATCTTGTCATTGACTATCAGATGAATAGCCAAATTATAAATTTCAATGACCTGAAAAGCTACTATTATTTATTTAATTCATTTACATTTAAATTTTGTGTTTGCTGTTCTATAACTCAGTTTGGAAGCTTGATTTTCTTTTTTTAACAAAAACAAAACAAGAAAGGGAAAAACAAAATTATAAATAAAACTCTAAGTCCCTTTCCTCTGATAACCTGGTCTGCTGTCAACGTCAAAAATTTTATTCTAATTGTATCTTCTCAGCTCATTTTCAACAAATTATTTACAGACCTTTTATTTTAGGAGGATATATTTTGATAACTCACAAATGACTGGTTTTGCAAAGATTAGTCATCAGTGAAAATAACTATGGATCATGTATAATAGAAAATGTGGCAGTTACTCTAATTGAAGGGGACCGATGAAAATTTTATTTTTCTCTCCCAGAGCTGTTTGTTAGTAATCATTCTGTCATGAACTGCACTACTCCGAAGAGCATAGGTAACTGTGATAGACTGAAATTTGTCTATGGTGCTTTGTCGACAGTCTATAATAGGAAAGTGTACAAGTTTTTCTTTGTAGGAAAAAACCCAGATCTTCCCTTCTGCATGTTTCTTCCCTGTGAATCTTCTTTACCACTGACACAAAGCACTTTAATTCTGGTCACCAATGTGTTTTAACTCACACCAAGTATTTCTATCAATCAAATCTGATACCATCTGCCTTGAGATAATATCAGATTTCTCAATTTAAGGGATCAGTATCATGAGACTGCCAGATCCTTCCCTCTCCTTTTCACATAAAAAAACACACTCCAGATGCCTGTTGCAAACCCAGGTAACTGGCTATAGATCTGAAGTTTAAACAACCTCCTCTTTGGGTTCCAATGATTTACTGGAGTGGCTCATGGAACTCAGGGAAACACATTTATCAGTTCATTATAATACAATAAAGGACACAGATAGAAAAAAAGACATATATGGCAAGATTTGGGGAGGGGGTTTCCCAGCATAGGCTCTTCTGTCACCATGAAATTGGGGTAATCAACCTTCAGGTACATGGATTTGTTTAAGCATATGGAACCTCTCTTAATCCCATACTTTGTGGATTTCAATGATGGCTCTGTCATGTAGGCATGATAGATCATGAATTCTATTACTAGTTCATTGCTCTCTCTGGTGGATGGAGGATAAGTTTGAAAATTCAAAGTTTCTAATCATGGCCTGATCTTTCTCATGACCAGCCTGTCCAAGTGTCCACTGGAGTTCTCTCATGGAAATAAAAGTTGTTTCTGTGCTTTTGTCACTTAAGGATTTGCAAGGGTTTTAGGAGCTCTGTGTCAGGAATGAGGTCAAAGGGTAATACTAGGATAAAAGATACTCCTAGTGCTTTTATCACTTAGAAAATTATAAAGATTTAAGGAATTCTATGGAGGAACTGGGGTAGGAACCAATATATGTAGCAAATCCTCAACATCATTTAACAATGTAATTATAAAGAAAAAAGAATCCTGATATATATTAAAGGAAAAGATGTTATTAGTAACTTTTTTTGTTATACATAGATTTTATTAAAAATGCATTTTCCAAGAATCTAGCTACAACGTGAAAATTTACTCTACATATTTTCTGTTTCTCATAGAGTCCTAGCAAACTATTCAAGTAACCCATGGAGTTCAAAGTAAAAACTATAGAGATCAACTTCTGGATGGTGACTCAGGAGGATGCACTTTCAGGTCACTCCCCACAGACAATGAAAAAAAAGTAAAAAATCACCTGTTTTCCTGAGACATACACCAAGAAACAACCAGCACTTCAGCTGGAGACGAATTGACTAACGGTGGGTGAAGGCACCCGGTGCAGTTCTCAGTTAAGCCTCTGATTTGAATTTGGGATGGATCTCAGGAGTCTCCAGACTCATGATGCGGTGGAGGCTAGGGATTTTGGGACCACCTGCAGAGGCAATGAAACGTGGGTGGACTATAGCAAAAGCGGTACTAAGGGGCAAGTTCATTGTAATCTAGGCCTATCCCAAGAAACAAGAAAAATTGCAAATAAACTATTAAATTCTATGTACGAAACAATTAGAGCAAGAAGAACAATTAAAAACCAAAATCAGCAGATGAAAGGAAGTAATCAAAATTTGAGCGAAAATTAGCAAAATAGAAAAGAAAAAGACAATCCAAAAGATCAATGAAACCAAAAGTTGGTTCTATGAAAGAATAAACAAAATTGACAAGCCATTGGCTAGACTCACAAAGAAAAAAAGGGAGAAAACTCTCATAACTAGAATCATAAATGAAAGGTGAGAAGTTAGAACAGTTATCACAAAAATTCAAAACATCGTAAGAGACTACTATGAACAGCTCTATGCTACAAAATGTACAAGCTTGAGGACATGGACAGATTTCTAGAAAAGTATAAGCTACCAAGACTGAACCCGGAAGAATTAGAAAACCTGAATAGAACAATCACAAGCAAAGAAATTGAAGAAGTAATCAAGGGCCTGCCAAAATAAAAACCCAGGACAAGATGACTTCTCCAATGAGTTCTACCAAATCTTCAGGGAAGAATTAACACCAATTTTCTCAAGTTCTTCAAAAGTATTGAAGAACAGGGAACTCTCCTAATACTTTGTATGAGGCTAACATTACACTAATAGCAAAAGCTGACAGACATGCCCCAAGAAAGAAAATTACAGACCAATATTTCTAATAAACATAGATGCAAAAATTTCTCAACAAGAATATTAACAGAGTCAACAATGCATTAAAAAGTTCATCCATCATGACCAAGTGGGATTCATCCCAGTCATACAAGGATGATTCAACATATGTAAACCTCACTATTACTATCAACAAGAGCAAAGAGAAAAACCACATGATCATATCAATAGATGTAGAGAAAGCTTTTGACAAGAGATAACACTGATTTATGATAAAAACTCTCCATAAAATTGGGACTAGAAAGTTCATACCTCAATATAATAAAGTCCATATATGAAAAACCCACAGCCAACATCATAGTCAATGGTGAAAAACTGAAAAGAGGTCCTCTTAGGTAGGAACATAGCAAGGTTTGTCCACTCTCACCACTGCTATTTTATATTGTACTGGAGGTCTTAGTCATAGGAATTAGGCAAGAAAAGAAATAAAAAGAATCCAAATTGATAGGAGAAAATAAAACTCCCATTATTTGCATAAAACATGATTATATATATATATATTGAAAATCCCAAAAACTCTATAAAAAACTTCTAGAACTCATCAATGAATATAGTAAAATGGTAGGCTCTACAATACATGCACAAAAATCTGTTGCATTTTTAAATGCAAACAACATGCTAGAATAAAAATAAAATCACAAAAATCACACCATTTAAAATAAAAGTTAAACAATTGAAATAACTGGGCATATACCTAACTAAGGAAGAAAATATGTATCTAATGAAAATTACAAGTTCTTAAAAGAAATAGAGGAGGGCACAAAGAAATTTAAAGAACCCCCCACCCCGTTCTAGACTGGGAAGAATCAATATCATTATAATGACGATCTTACCCAAAGCAATATATAGGTTTAATTCAATCCCCACTAAAATCCCATGGACTTATTTCCAGGAAATAGAACAAAAAAATCTTAAAATTTATATGAAACCACAAAAGACTCCAAATAGCCAAAACAATCATTAGAAAAAATAATGAAAGTGGAGGGATTACACTTTCAGACCTTGGACTATATTACAAAGCTATAGTGATCAAAACAGTATGGTACTGGACTAATAACAGAGGCACAGATCAGTGAAATAGAACTGAATCACCAGAAATTGACCCACTCATATACAGTTAGTCTATGACAAAGGAGCCAAAAGCACTTGATGAGAAAAGGAACATGTCTTCAACAAACAGTGTTGGGAGAACTGGAGAGCCTCATGCAAAACAGTGAAGCTAGATCGCTCTCCAACACCACTCACAAAAATTAACTCAAAATGGGTTAGATACTTGGACATAAGACCAGAATCAATAAAACTCTTAGAAGATAATATAGGAAAGAATTTCCATGACATCAGTATAGAGAGCCTTTGGGGACTCAACTCCAACATCAACAGAAACCAAAAGAAAAATAAACAACTGGGACTACATCAAACTAAGTAACTTCTTCACAACAAAAGAAAACATCACCAAAACCAAAAGGAAAGGAAACCTACTAATTGGGAGAAGATATTTGCATTTGATATTTCTGACAAAGGCTTAATATCTAAAACATAAAAAGAACTCATAAAACTCAAAAACAGAAGAACATGCAATCCAATCAAAAAATGGAAGGAGAAATTGGAAGACACTTTTCTGAAGAGGATATACAGATGGCCAACAGGCACAGGAAATCATGTTCCTACTCACTGACTATCAGGGAAATGCAAATTTAAAAAGCAATGAGATATCACCTCACACCCGAAAGATTGGCTATTATCCAAAAGTCTGAAAACAACAAATGCTGGTGAGGATGTGAAGACTAGGGAACACTATTACACTGTTTATGGGAGTGTAAATTGGTACAACCCCTATGGAGTATAGTTTGGAGATTCCTCAAAAAACTGAAGATGGAAATCCCATGTGATCTTGTCCTTCCACTTCAGGCTCTACCCAAAAGATACAAAAGCACCTATCCACAGAGATGGTTGGATCCCCTTTTTTATTGCAGCCCTATTCACAGTAGCTAAGAATTGGAAATTACCTGAGTTCCCAACATCAGATGAATGGGTAATGAAGATTTGGTACATATATATAACGGAATACTGCACAGCCCTTAGAAGAGATGAAACCCTGTCATTTGAATCAACATGGATGGAACTACAGAGGATTGTACTAAGTGAAACAAGTCAAAAGAAGAAAGATAGATACCAGATGACCTCACTCATAAGTGGAATGTGAATAGACAAAACAAAGGAACAGATGAAACATAACCAACTCTGAAACTTTTGCAACAGAACTAAGGTTACCAAAAGGGAATGGGGCAGATTGGGGCAAATGGTGGTGGAGCCCACTGGACAATGGGGAAAAACACTTCGTGATTTGGTGGCATGTATGTTGTGTTGAAATATATCTAAGAAATGGGGAAGCTATACAAAGGAAGTTATTTTAATGTGTGGAATAATTGCTATAATATTTTTTTAAATAATTTAAAATAGTAAATACAATATTCTATGTATTTATTGAAAACCTTTGTTTTAGACACTAGAGAAATAAAATAGCCCAGCTCCAAGCTGGTGAGGAAATCAAAGTCCACTTGAATATATTATCAAGTTGAAACAAACCAATTTGGATGAATACTATCAGCTAGCAATATTTTCATACCGGATGAATTCCAAACCCCATCAATATGTTCCTTAGATGGTGATAGAAGAGAGCCCTTCTAGTTTGTGCTGGTTGTTATGTAAGTCTATAATTGGAATAAAATTATAATTTTTATAGAATTATTCACACACAATAAGTGTATGCAAAAACTTGTAAAATATTAATAAAGTCTATAGTCTAGCTAATAGTATTTAACTAATATCATTTTCTTAGTGTTGATATTATTTTATAGTTGTATAAGCTGTTATCATTGGGTGAAGTTTGATAAAGATACAAAGGAATCTCTGCTACTTTTGATTCTATAATTATTACAAGATGCAAATGTAAAACATATCAAACGTAAAAATGATGTTTATTTTTGTGCAATTTTGCCATGATATCTGTATATGAAATCTGAAATATAAACAAATGCATCAGTCCTAAAGTTATTAAGGCTAAATATGTGGAAATCAAAAATTATTTTAAATTATTTTCTAAATAGCCATTTATCCATAGATAAATAAAATATTCAAAAATTAAATGAATCATAGAATCATTCATCTAATTTTTATTCTTAGTTGAAAAATTACTAAGTACTTAGAGTTTAATGCTAGACATCATCTGAATTAGTTTTTGATAAGTAGCTATATGAGAATGAGAAATCTATGAAAGAATAACTATAAAAGAGAAATTAGCAAATTGGGGCTCTAAGAGAGGCAGTTCTAAATTTTGACTATAAGCAATTACCATGGAGGGCAAATGAATACTTGAACTGCCATGTCAACAACATCATAATAACAGAATCAGATTCTGCTCATTTATATTCATAGGGTATAACTTTCTGGCCTCATTGTAAATGACATTCATTTCCATGTTTGAATTTTTCGTATTTCCTTAATATAAAATAACAGCATACCATATTAAGTTATTTTATTCCTTTAGCATGAAGAATCAATGGCCCAAGTTACTATTAAAATCCTAATGACAATGTTATAACTATTTGGGATTTTTTTAATTAAACATGTTAAATATTTTTCCCTCCACCCTAGTCCTGGGTCTTATACCCAGGTCTGTTGCATGACCTGTTACCCTGATTGTCTAAACAATAGGTGTGCTCCTGGGAACACTTTTTCTCCTTTGTCCTCTGTATTAACTGTTCACATTTTTAGATTCTCCATCACTTTTAAAATGAAGATTCTGCATCTCAGAAAGAACTCTGTCTTAAAATTTATGTATTTGAAAAATACAATCAGTAACTAATATAGAAGTGTCTTTTGGTCATTTATTCATACAAATCTAACAGAAGAGGACTTCTATTATAATAGACTAATTCTTAAAACTAGAATATTTTGGTAACTATAAATAACATTTAACATTAAAAATAAGTACTGTTGAAAACATTGAAAACAATTCATATTTAGGGGAAATATAACATTTTTGAAAATATAATCTTAGACATTACTTTGTTCCTTTTATGTTTTAGTTTTCTTCCACTTGTCTTGCCTTGAATTTAAAAAAAAAATGCTTGTGTTCATATTCCTTTTGTAGTGTTTTGGAAATCTTTGGAGGGAAAAGAGTGCTGTGCCTGTGGAATCATTTATAGGGAAACCAGCATATGAATTGAAATAGTGCTACACCAGTTCCCATTTTATTTTGCTGGCCAGTGTTCTGAATTTAGTAATATGTAATTATGGTAACTGCCAAAATGAGCACTAACTCAATAGAAATAAGAAAACAGACCTAGTGTTCTTGCTTTTGAAAGGTAATTACATAGCAGCATGAAGAAAATAAAAATCATCAGGTAAAAATACTAAAGCTAAACTAAATAGAAATGCTGGAAAATTCTATGATAAACATAAAGGCTATTTGGACTGCTATGTGTAAAGCAGGTCAACTGGAAACTATTCAACATAATGTGTCTGTAAATACATTTGAATTGGCTTTCTCACATTGCTGTGTACAGACTTTCTTAGAAGACCTATTTTGGTTTGACATGGAGAGAGAAAGGAAATATTTTTTTTACTTTAGAAACCAGTCTCACCTTCATTATCTCTATAACCTAAATGTAAAATGTTGGTTATTGCCCAGAGACAAGTTGTATTTCCTTTGTCAGGAGCCTAGGTTGTTACGCCATTTTCATCATATACTGAGGTCCTTCTAGTACTGACATTTTAATAATCAAACCACCCTAATGTTCCCCAGGGATGATCACAGCACTCACCAGATAGGACTTTTAATCCAGCAATTTATGGCAGAGGAAAAGGCTCACCTCAGGGTTCCATTTTCCCCATGGCGTTTCTCTCCATCAAGGAAAAAACCCTCAAGAGAATTCTTCACTTATTAAGTAACTAGTCCAATAGAACATTATATAATTATTTACTTTTAAAAATCACTGTGTTAATGAAAAAGACTTACTTAAAAACTTAGAGAAAATATTAAGTGTAAATGTTTTTCACTTTTTCCTAAACTATTTTAAACAACACAGTAAAAACAATGCCATGTGGGAATTAGATTCAGGTTCTAGTGAGTCACGTTCCAAATTTGGGGTCATAATGTATGTTGATCAACATACCTTAAGTCTCATTTGCTTTATTAGCATATTATTCAAATTAAGGCATTGTGGAAAAATACAGAACTAATTTAGAAGCATACAAAATTACAGATACTGATTCCCTTTCACAAATTTGAGTGGCTCCTTCTAAATGCATTGGAGTAAGCTCCTTACCACTTTAGAACCACAGTTAATTAGAACCTTGTGGTTTTATTTAAGATTACTCAGCTGTTCTGGAAGGGATTTTAAAAAAACTATCATTTTCTGTTTGTTAATTGTGCATCTGTCTAGATATATAACTTGATGTGGACAATAGTTGCAATATTCTCTATATTCTATTCCAGAAATGTTTGCTGAAAACTCACCAATAATTGCATCAAAGAGTTATAAGTTGTAGAAAATAGATTTTTATCTGTCATCAGTTATTTTTAAGGATTGCTCTATAGGTTATTTTTCTGTAGAAAAGTATTAATATATTAATATATTGGCATAAATTTATATATAATATACTATCAAATTTATATATTTACTCTCTATCTGTAGTTTTTCTCTTTTGATTTCCAAGTTTGTATGTATAAAAGCAATCAAACTTTATTTTATTTTTCTCCAAATGATAAGCTGATTAGCACTGTTTTACTAAACAATACGGAAGTTTCCACTTTAAGGTTTAAATTTTTTTGTCTTTTGAAATTTCTTCTTAGAGTTTAACTTGCAGAATAGTTTGATAACACTATCTTTTTAGTATTTGTCTAATATCAATTTTCCACATTTAAAATTTATGCATTTTTCTGCAATATAAGGTATGTTATATGCTAAATAATTGTTAAATAATAATTTTAATTTTGATATTCTTCTCATACAAGAGTTATTTAGAATAGTGCATTTTTATTTAATTATGAAATATAATTTTGGCTAACATTTTTCATTTTGAGTAAGTATGCAATGAAAGCACACATTTTCTTTTTAAATTAGTTTAGATTTATTTTAATACACAGAAACTGTTAATACTTCTATAGGAATTTAAAAACAAACACTGGACTTGTGGGTATATGGTTCAATACACATAATAGATTTTCAGTTGTGTCGGTCAAATATTTTCATTATGTTCTTTTATTCTTGATTATTAAATCTACATTTCTTAAGGAAGCAATTAGATGTTTCCATTTTTATAATAATTTAATTATTGTATTCCATATATATATTACTTGAATAAAACCCATAAACATTATTAATTCTTAATATACTATTGCAAAATAATTGTCTCAGTTGGCGTGCCATAACAAAATGCCACAGAATGGGAAGCTTAAAAAATTGTAATTTATTTCTCACAGTCCGGGCACTAGGATGTGTAAGACCAAGGCACAATCAAGGTAGATTTCATTCTGAGGCCACTTCTCTTGGCTTCTGGTCATCTTTCTGCATGCTCACAGCAGCTCCTTTGTGAGCAGGTAGAGAGAGTTAGGCACTGTGGCGTCTATTCTTATGAGTACTTATTCATCCCACCATAGCCCATCCTCCATGACCCACCTAATTCTACCTGCTTATTTCCCGTCTCCAAATACCATCATATGGGGGATTCAATGCATAAATTTTGTGAGGGGGACACATTCAGTCCATGACAATAATCTGAAATATCATTCGTTAAACATATTACAATGTTCTCTTGAATTGTCTTATACTAAATATGACTAACGGCTGTTATCTTTAGCGTGAACTCTTGAAACCCATGTATTTTCAACTTTTCTGTATAACCTATAATTTAGATGAATCTTCCGAAAAATGCATATATTTGGACTTATTCCCTGAAAGGCTATTTGCCTTTCACAAGGGGAATTTAACACAATCAGATGTATTTTATTTATTGATTCTTAAACTCGAATATACTATCTTAATTTATATTTTATACTCATCATTTTGTTTCTTATTTTTTCTACTTGTTTTTGAATTTGTTCTCTTAGTTCCATGTATTAGGTATTAGGTAGAATTATGCTATTTATTTTTTTAGATCTTATGTTTAATTAATTGAACTTCACTTATTTCTTATGAATATCTAGAGTTTATCAGTATTTATAACTCTGTTAAACAAGGACAAAAATATTACCAAGTCTTCTCTTTTTCCATCCCATTCCCATATAAATATCAGGAGGGGAAATTCTTATAAGGGGTCTATAGGGTGATAAATTTTATGAAATATTTATATTCAAATCTACTTGTATAGATCATTAAAGCATACATTATAATTCATACTTTGCTCTCCTCTTTCTTGCCTAACAATCATTGAACCCTTTTAGAAGCCAATGAAAGTGTTGTTTTCTTATAATTAAGGCAACTTTAAATTTCTTCTCTGTCTCCTGAAATTATTTTTACATGGACTTTTGGAACTTCTGTATTGATTGTCTGCCTGCTTTTTTTTTTTTTTTTTAATTTCTCAAAATAATTGACTTTTTATGTTGTTTGTTGATTTCTGAAATTACTTCTTAGATCAATCCTGTAATTTTCTAATGGTCTCTTCAGTCATGATCTTTCTAATAACCATCCTACCCACTAAGAAGTTTTTCATTTTCAACCTAAAAACCTTTAAGATTTTGTTCATTAAAAAGTCTGTTGTTAAATTAATATGATCTTTTTTCAAATTTCTCTTACCTTTATGCTAATACCTATCTTTTCTTCACCACAGAAATATTTTGTGTACTTTATTTTTTTACCATCATAAGAATGTGTACTTTACAGTCATTTCTTAAGCCTTGTTCTCCATCCTCTATCTGTTCTCTGAGCTTCTATTTAACTTCATCTCTTTTGGGTGTCAAAATATAGTCAAAGCAAAAGTTGAGTTTTAAAACTGGGATGGTTATAACATATCAGGAATGCTAATGGGGACATTAGATATTATAACTGTGATAAAAGGTTATTAGAAATATCTCACTCAAAAATAGTTTATGCCAATTTTGGAAAAAAAATTGATCACATGCCTAGTACAGGCATAAATAGTCGAATGTTTTCTATTTAACATTCAGGTTTTGATAAATTTCACCACTTTATTTCATGATCTCCATGACCTCTTGTTTATTTTTTAAATTACAAACCAACAAAGAACAGGCACAAATTTTCAGCAATTTTGTTTTATGATTTTCATCCATTCCTAGAATAGTGCCTCATTGATAGTAAAAACTGAAGATAATGAATAATTAAGAGTTTAAAAAATACTAAAGTATGGTAGAAGTAATTTAGGTGATTTATATATAAGAAGGAGGAAAGCACATATCAATAGAGATGTTTGCATCTGAACTGCTTGTTCGAAGTATGTTATTAATGTGACAACTGAGTTCTCTTTATCATATAGGCAAATACAAGCAAAATTATTTGAAAGAAATCAATTGAATATATGCCCTCTGCTTCTTTTATCATATTAAAAAATATTTCCCCTGAAGCAAAGTTAAAAATGCTGAAGAATAAACACTCTTTGTAAATGATAAAGCATTTTTCTTTCATGTCTTTAATTGCTTTTATAAACCATAGTTTCCATGTGTTTATTATAACATTATAATTTTATTCCTGAGCGTCATAGTTTTAGAATTTTAAATAGAATATTTAATTCAAAAATAACTATTTGTCTGATTTAATCCTACTTTCCCAGATTTTTATAACAAAATTAAATAGAATTCTAAAGTACAGGTCCTTTTACAAAGGATTCTATTGTGTTTTGCTTCGAAGTGTTCTTTTATTCTCTCTATTCTACACCTTTCAACTTATTGCTAATGATCCTATTCTATTTTGGACGAAATTTAATCAGGATGACTCTTCATCAAGATCACCATTGGTTTCTATGTCATTATTTCCAGGGGTCAGCTTTCTGTTTTCAATATGCTGTCAACAGAATTTGAGATAGAAAATCAGCCCTACTATTCCTCACTGGAACTAAGAACTCTTAGCTCCTTGACTTAACCCTTACCTAAACGTCAGATTCCACTAGCCTCTTTACTTCTTTCTGTTCTACCTAACTTCTTAATACTGGAGAATCCTGGGTTGTTTCTTATTAATAGAGAATAATAATGTATATTATTAAATAATTAATATTTATTTTCCTTCTTTTCTTAAGCTCCACTGACTCCCTTAATGGTCTCATCCATTCATATGATGAAGAACCGCCTGAATTTTTATCTCTTGCATGTACTTCCCCTCCATGTAGTTTGATATATACAACTATATACCTAAAATTATATATCTAAAGCTGTCTTAAGTATAGTGTTAAAAGTCTAAATTGATTTGCCTCCAAATTATCTACTGTAGTTGTAATCATTATGATTAATGGCAATCTTATTATTTCATGTGCTCACACCAAAAAATATATAATCTTTCTTGGCTAGTCTTTTCTGAAACCATATATCAAATCCAGTAGAAAAATCAATTACTCTATCTTCCAAATATTCCATAATAGAATCATATTTTCTATCCTACCCCACTGCTACCAATTTGGTTCAAAATCATTATGATATCTCAACTCAGTTACTTTAATACAATCCTGATTCATATGTGTTCACTCACAGTGTGTTCGCCATGCCCTCTTATTGTCAGTGTTTTACAATTAGATTGATTCTTTGAAAAGCTAAATCAAGTTATGCAACACCTCTCCCCCAGACCTTGTAATATACCCTTTTTCATAGAGTAAATAAGAGTATCCTTATTATAGTCTATGAATACTTATATGATCTGAACCCTATAGTCTCTCTAGTTTCATCTCTTTTTTGACTATTATTCAACTCCAATCACAGTTGCCTCTTGACTTCAAATAAGTTTAGTACATTAACATTGTTTACACTTTTTGCCTGGTGGATTCTTTCCCCAGATGTGTTTGTGAGTCACTTTCTCATCTTCTTTAAATCTTTATTCAATTATTAAATAAGTACTCTGAAATAAGTACTTTTATTGAAAACCACAAATCATCCCATTTATTCAAAATCACAAATTCATCTCCTTTCCGATAAATATTTCCAATGCCCTTCATTGTATTTCTTTACTTCCAAATATTTATTTTCTTAAAACAAATTTCAAAGTGGTCTGCAGCTTTCCATGGGTCCTTGAAAACTTTATAGTTCATAGGTGACATCAAAACTATTTTCGTAATTATTTGATACAGTTTTAATTGTATTGTCATTTATGCTAATGATTCAAGAGCAAAACTGATATTATCTTGGCCCAGAACACTGTAGACTAGTAGACCATATGCATTCTCCTCCATCATGAGCCAGTAACTTTTTTTTTCTTTATTTTCAATTTAATTTATTTTCTGGGTTGGTTTCTCTAGATACAAAATACAAACTAAATTATAAGTTTTGCTCCTTCAGGCCTATCTCACGAAATATAATCCCCTCTGTATCAATTCATATTGTTATAAATGGCAGAACTTTGCCATTTTTGATAGATGCATCCAATAAGTATGTATAACATATCTTCTTATTCAACTCATTAGTTGATGGGCACTTAGGTTGTTTCTAGAACTTAGGTATTATAAACAAGGATACAATGAACATGAGTGTGCACATATTTCTTTCAATTAGTGTCGTTGTGTTTTAAGGTAAATACCCAGTAAAGGAATAACTAGATCATATAGGATTCTCATTCTCATTTTTTTGAGAAATTGTCATACTGTTTTTCTTATAAAGCTTTTTGAAAGCAAGTTTCATTTACAAATATTATTTATATAGCGATAGAAATTATTCAAGCCTACTAATACTTGATCTTCAAATAGACATTATTTTCAATTATGCATGATGATAGAAGAAGTCTGTACAGAGCATTTCTGCACAACGGCTTCCTTGGGTAAAAACACATATCTAATTGTTTGAGATGCATGCTGAATTAAACACTTTTTAATGAATATTGATTTTTACTTGAAAGAAGTGACAAGCAGCTATGGTCATTCTGACATGGGTATTTACAGACATTTCTTGAAATGAACCAAATGAGCCTCTCCTTATAGGAAAATATGCGCCAGATTTTTGTTGCTAATAATACAATTCAAGTTGTAAGCAAATATTAAGAGTTTTGGAAAACTTGTATCAGTGTCCCAGTACTTAATGGCCTTTCTGATGAACTTGATAGTAACTTTTAACTTTGTTCAATTAAATTTGTGTATCATCATAAGAAATAATAAACACTTTCTTAATGATAAGTAGTTGATGTTGCAAAATTACTCATGTAAAACAGATATATTCAAATATAGAATCCCTTGAGGATTTTGATGCAAAAGAAAATAAAGAATTAATTTGTATGATTTCAGATTCTACATTGTAAACTAACTTCAAAGAATTAATTGTTATTAAGTGTTGGTGGCATATCAAAATTATTATATTTATAATTATTTAATAAGGATATTAAAATATACCTTTGTTCTACAGAACTGCTTGAGGCTTGTGTTTTTTTTTTTTTCATTTTGTTCAAGGAAAAAGCATATTATAATAGACTGAGAAACCAAATAAACAGTACTAGTTATTTTGTCAAACATATGAAGTGTCCTGTGTTCTCTAGGACAGTAAAAAGTACTAGAAGTATGTCCTGTGATTCAGGCATGAAGTCTTTGATGCTAGCACACTCCATGTGAAGCCCAAGGATCCAAATTCATATCCAGAAATGATGGGAACAAACAAAATGAACACTTAAATAAATAAAAACTGCTCTTCTACCTCTTTCTGTTTACCTATGTACTTGCCTTCATTCTTGTCTGCTTCCTTGCTCTTAGGAAAAAAAAAAGGCAAAATTTGCTAGATACATATTATTAGAATTTAGGTTCTTTAACAATCAGAGAGAAATCTGGCACCTAACAAGTATTTTTTGCATTAATAAACAGATCTCCTTGAATAAATAAAAGTTCAAATATTTAAGGAAACAAAAATTTTATCATAGAGTCTGAATAATTACATTCTTTCTTAATGTTAACTCATGAAATACTCATGAAATACTGATGAAAAAGGTAAGTGTACAGACAAATATTTTACGGAGGAAAATATGAAACTAAATATGGATTACATGAAACAAAAATATAGATGGAGAGATTTAAAAAAACTCATTAATACTTGCTTAGACTTTCCTTTCTTAATTCATTTTTGCTCTTTTCCTCTTAGTTGTATATAACAAAGCGATAATAACTCTAAAAGTTCTCAATGACTAATTAAACCACTAAATTTTAATTGTAATATTATAAATACAAATCTTTACAGAGCAAAATCAGTAAGTCAAATGATATTAAGTATAAAATGCTGATATTGTAACTTTTTAAAACTCAGTAAAAAATGCCAAATTGAAATTATATTCAATGTATGTAAATACATTTCTGACCATAGCTATGACTGTCTTTTCTGAAAGTGTATTGGCTTCTATAACTATACTCCTTTCAGTTGTTGAATGAAAATGGTATTTATAAGAGAGATTTTCATCTTCATCTCAAAAAAGATATTTTAATAACTCTATGGTATTAAAAATATGTTACCCTTTATTATAAAAAAAATTTCTGTTAAGTAATAGTCTAAATTATCAGGACCAAGCTTTCACAGTGGGCAATGATGAAATGTGCTTTTAGTGACCTCTAGGTCAGACCTTGCTCAATGTCTCGTGCAGACAAGTATTCTGAAGGCCACAATGGTGTGGATTTTTAAAAGTATTCTCAGCTGAAATATGATGGTTATAACTGCATTCAGCTCAGTAGTTTGACTAAAATATCTGCCATATAGCAAAGTGATGAAATTGACTTTTCTGGAGCTTTCAGATAAGTTGTATATATTTAAAATATGTAATTTGAGTCTAAATTAAAAGCTTGAAAGTCAAGTAAAAGCTTGAAAATGTGTGGCTAACTCAAAACAATTACAAGTTTCAGTCATAAGCTCAGCTATTCAATTCAATAGGTACAATTCATGTGTTCCAATCAATGTGGCTAAAATACAAAATTTAAATCCAGAAGTCATCTGTAGTACAGAAAAAACATGTTCTATATAATCGTTTTCTTTTGATACCTGCTAGTTGTCTAACAGAAGTGATTTTGTGCAATATTACAGGAAAAGAATCAGAAAGATTATTGAATCTCTTATAGAGAAACAGCAGGAATCTCATCTAAGCTATTCCTGATTGCTCCATAATCTTGAAAATTTTCCTCTTTGGAAAAAGAATGCTAGAATATTTTCCAATCTCACATCAATTTTTCAGTGAACCAGTTTAAAACTAATAAGCATAGAATATTTCTATATATTAGTTTTCAGACTACATTACTTCTTACTGCTATTAACTAAACCATGAAAAATAAAATAACATGTGATTACTCTCATTTCTAATTATAGGATGCTTCTGAACATAGAAAATTAAAATTACTATGTTAAAGGAAATTTTAAAGTAAGAAAAATAGAATATACAGCTACAACAATTAAAAACATGCCTTTACATGCTAGTTTTCTGAAACTTTAAGCCAAAAGTCATTTGCAAGTTTCAGTAGTTAGGATTAGGAGAAAATACTTTAAAAATATGGTTTATATGTTTTAATAAATGTATACTCTTCTGAAATATTTTTTAAGTATATTTAAACACATTTTTCACATATGCATACATGTGCATGCATGTGCACATACACATACACTATCTGTTATTCTGTATAACATAAAATTAAGAAGATTAAAGAGTCAAAATCTGTAACTATTGATAATTTAATTGGGAAATTAGTTGAAAATAAAATACATTAGTTTATGTCTTCAATATATTATATTTTATGATGTTTCTTTAAGTCATGATATTAAATAGAGGAAGTTCATGTAACAGCAACTCTGATCAATTTAGTATATTAAAAAATCTTATTATTTAAGACTTGGTTTTGGTCATGCTATTCTCCTCACCTACCGTACTTAAAACAATTGCTTAGAACTCAAATTTTGCCTCCATAAAGTCTTCCCTACCTACAGGAGTAATCTCTTTTATCATAAGAAACTATGGGTCTGTTAGTCTCCTTCACTCTATTTTACTACTATTGATATAACATTTATTTTTATATATGTTTTTGTTTTTGTATTTATTCATTCATTCACCAATGCCTGCTATATTTAGGTTACTTTTGAAGACACAGGGTATTCAGTTTGAATACAATGAATAACTCTGTACTCAATGACTTTTCTTTTCCCTCTAAGTACATAACACAAGAATAATTAGTTGTGTCAGCCTATAAGTGTTGTAAGAGAAAAACAAGTAATGAATAAATAAGAAGGATGTTATTTTCTATTATGTGGTCCAGGAAGATCTTTCTGAACAAGCACCTCTTTTCTTCTTCTTTTATGGAATTGTCACATAGTTGTCATATTTATTCATATAACTTTAAGAATTCCTAGCTATTACAGGGAATGCATTTCCCCATTTACACCCATTTACAAGGTTTTCCTTCTATACAGAGTAAATGTAGCATCTGACCTGTATCCATTCCTTAGTTATCCTCCCATAATGTCATACCTTCAGGCTGGGGTAATGATCTTATTCAAAGGCTGTCCTTTCCACTCCTCTTTTCTTTGGGAGTTAACCTCTGCAAAAAAAAACAAACAAAAAACAAAAAACAAAACAGCCACTCTATGATTCTCAACCATTTGGTGAAAAGAGATCTCTGATCTATGATGATTTAAATATTGTTCTGACTCAGCTACCTTCTGTATACTGCTATTAAGATGACCATTAGCTTACATAGAAAAGCCATAGTCTTAAATGTATACTTCATAATATGTTTTCCTATCATTTCTTAATTCATTTCTTTCACTTCTCAATTCATTTTGAATGCAATGAGAAACAGAGAGAATGTTCAAAGCATCATACTTAGGAATTATGTAGAAAGAATAGGTCTAGAAAAAAATGGTCTAGAAAACAAGAAACAGAGATAAACAAGGATGCACATCTTATTAAGGATTCAGAGTGATAACATCTCTTTTGACAAAGGGAGAATCAGTCATTGCAATAAATATCACTGCAAGATTGAATAATGATGATAAAATGTATAATACCCTTTGCTGAAAATGAGAGGATACACTTAAAGAGCTAAGAAAAGCAAAATGGGATTACTATGTTTTGTAAAGACCAATTTGAATTTTCAGGTAAATTTGCAATTATTCTTGGCTTTGATTTTTGCAAAGAAATAGTCTTTGAATTGGTCTTTCTGGACTTATGTTATCCATGTTTTATTCTCTTCTCCTGCCACAGAGTGTCATCCTATCACATCTCTTGATTTTCTCCTTTATTCAACCACTTCTTGAAAAACATCTTTACTACCAGTGATATCATTGAATTAGCTATTATATGTGGAAATATATAGCAGTATTCCTGAAAAACAATTCTTAATTCCAGTTAAATGTTAGTTTTTCTCCTAAAGACATAATTTCCTTTGAGAGAAAACTATTCACCTATTGAAGAATGAATTCTTAATCAAACACATATGCTGCTTCTTATTACAGAGACAGCTGCTAATCAATTATATAAAAATATATTTAGACTGACACCTGCTATATTCTCAATAAAGGCAATGCACTTAATTAAACCTATGCAATGTTTTAGTAAATGCTTTCTTTAAATTCTAGACTACTGAATCAGGAGCCTTTTACTAAATTAAGAGCAGCTACTTGAATGCAAAGTGGGACACTGTAAAGCCCTTTAAATTACTATTAAGATCAAGAAATAAAACACCTAACACTAAATGAAAGAAGAAAGCAAAAAAAGTTGCATTATCACTTCTTCAGAAAATTACTGAATGAAAATTAACTGCATGTTATTGCTATCCCTACAATTCACCTTCATTAATCAGATATATTTGAGGACTTTATAATATAAAAAGTTGTATTAGAAACTTAAATTTTCACCAGTATCAATTATTTTCTTCTTCCTTTTCAAATAACACCACCTGAATTTTTTGCTAGACACATAGTCATATACGTGTTTCCTCTCCTGAATTCTGCAGCTCAAATTAGTATGTGGTTAAATTTAGATCAATAAGAAATGAGAGAGAATGAAAGATAAAGCTTTTCGATTGCAACTTAAAAATAAAATTATTAGTGAAGTGCGGTAGATATCTTTCGCTGACTGATTTAATTTACCTTCATTATACCTACAAGGTCCATCTATATTGTGGAAAATGGCAGGACTTTTTTCATCTTTTAAAAAATGCATTAATAGTATTCCATTATGCATGTGTAAACCACATCTTCTTACATTCATATATCAACCAACATTTCCAAATTTGGATATTGAGAATAATGCTGCAATGGACATATGGAAAAGAATGTCTTTTGCAGTTAGTATTTTCTGTAAAGTTTCACTCATTATAGAAGATAAAGTCAATAAATAATTACAACAAACAAAATTCTGATTACAAGAACAAAAACCAAAATGTTGATTTCCAGAAGGGAGGGAGAAAAGACTGTGGGTAATCAGCTACAAGGGTTCAAGTGTAGTGTGAGAATGGAAACTAGGCTTTTGGTAGGTGTAGTTATATATATATATATATATATATATATGTACATATGTGTATACACATATATACTATTATACATAATTATAATTTTATATAGAATGCATGTGTGAAATTATGGCATGTACATTTAAAGCCTATATTGTTCTCAGTCTATGTTTCTCCAATAAAAATGTTAAGATATAATATCAAATAGTCATTTAAGATGTCTATAAAACCAATTTCAATTACTACCCTTTATTCCTATTCAATAAAACTCAAACTGAGATAAAAAATAAAGTTCTTGTTGGTATAATACTTTCACCTGCTCAAGGAAAATATTCCCTTTCTTCCCCAGCACATGCTAACCTTTATTTCCTAGTCCTTTTAGTCAGGTGCCACCATGTTATCACATTCAAGAGGAAAAGGGTGGAAATGATATATTACCCTTGTGTTGCTCCATTAATATCTCCTGTGTTGCTCCTTCATGCTCTTTTCCCCTCAATAGACTAGAAGACAAGCAAGATGAGCCCAGTATTTGCATGTTGACAATAATGAAATCTTAAGGAAGGATTCTGATTTTCTAAATAAATTTTTAGAAAATATCTGTTGGACAAGATTACATGTATGGTACTTTATTTCTTATTCACATACATTTATTTTTTAATTTATATCACTTAAAGTGGTAAATCCATTTGAAGAGCTTAGGGTTTATCTTTCCTACCACAAATAGCTCCATGTTCTCAGTTTCTCAATTCCCCAGGTTAAAATTGATGTACTTGTTGGTGAGTCAGATCCAACACCCTTCAACTGACAACTGATTCCTAAAACAAAATCACCTACGACTTTGAATCATGAACTGATAAGCACTACCCTGTTACCATTGAACTCTATTAGAGGAAAAGCAAATAAATATTAGTCACTGTATTATGGTAATTATTTTTCCAATATTTAGCCTATACCCTAAGCCAGTAGTTCTCAAAGCTTATTTGAATCATTATCACCTGTATAGTTTGCTAAAATATAGACCTCTGTTAAACATAGATTTAAAACATAGATTGTTGTTAAACATGGATTTCAAAACTCAAGTTGAAACAAAGATACAATAGCATTGTAGGAGAATATATTGAATGTCTAAATGACATCATTTTGTCAAATAATAATTGAAATAGATGTATACATAAGAGATGAATTATAAAATAATTAAAAAGCTAAATATTAAGATATGGTTATGATACTGAACACAATAGACTTAAGTTACTTTTAATGAAGTAGGATCTATACACCATTATCAAAATGCTCTCTGCCTTCCAAGGTAGAGCCCCTTACATTTACTTCATGATTCAAGTATAAAACTTTGAACTTTTTAATCTCGATAATCCTCAGCAGCTGTATGATGATATTGCAAATATGGCTTCTTAAGATTTGAATGTAATTTTCTTTATCCATTCCTTGATCACCTTTACTTGCTTTAAAGCAGTTTGGATTTTAAGTCTGAGGTTGTATGTAAGTCCATGTCCATGTCAATGGAAACAAAACTAACTACATGACCTGCTGATAGTGGGTGTAGACTTTATCAACCAGACAAAGCATTGAAGCAGAACAAAATTAATTCTGGTATTATTCTTGACTCTGGCATTAATGTAAAAGTCAATCCATCATTCCATACTGCTTAGTTTATTTTTCTTCATGTATAAAATAATAACACTTATTATGATGATATAATTAAATTTGTAGGGAGAGGGCAGAGATAGTCACATTTGTAAATATAGATAAAGTCAAATGAGCACCATTTTTTAAAGAAGACAGGCAGAAAGTAAGAGAGAGGGCAAAGAAACATTTTTATTTATTTGATTTATTTGTTCATTTCTGGTAGCTTTGTTGCTCAGGGATAACGAACCCAGGTCCCAGGGTTTTACAAGGTCTATGCCCCAGATGCTTCTTTCGAAACTAAGAAGTCACTTAGTGTGTATTTCTCTGTGTGCACATTTACTCTCTTATTACACTTTTCTTTGCCCATAAAGTGACAAAAATACTGTTTGCAAACATGACAAATCTAAATATCCAAATGAAACACTTACTCCAAAGGGAATTGCTATGCTTTATAGACAAATTAAAAGAAAAAAATAAACAGCTGTGCCAGACATTATGGAAAACATTACACACCAACTGATTTGTCCACAAATGAATCATTCCAATGAATGCAATATATAATGCTGCAGGTGGCATTTATTTTTACAAACAAGGCTTATTAAGGTGGTTGAGTTAAAAAAAAAAAATCCTCTGCAATTTAAAATTGATCTAAACTGCTATCTTTTAAGTTTAAAAAGAAAGATTCTTCTTAGAGTTAATTGAGTTTCTTAGTATTTTTTAGTACTGTAACACAGCAATACTACATAGATAGCACAAAATAATACACAGTATTTTAGATAAGAGTTCTATAGTATAAAGTGAAAAATCCATGAATGAAGTCAGATTGACAGCAAACTATATTCACTATAGATAACTTAGATGATGATGATGATGATGATGATGATGATTGAAAGATAGATAGTAACATGGTCATACATTCAATAGTATTCATTGAGCTTCATTGACAATCAAGGCACTGTCCAGGCAGCTAAAATAGCAGTACTGCAAAATGCAGAGAAGTCATTGCCCCATGGAGTCCACAATCTAATAATAGAAAAACAGATATTAAAAAAAACTGTGCTATAGATATGCAGTAATAATTTTGATTATTTCAATCATGTATTCCATCAGATGACACAAATTGGTGCATTGCAATATGATTCACTTTTAAGTATACACATCTTAAATTGTGTGTCATGAATGAATATAAAAGTTAGGAATGTAGCAATAAGTTGTTTTTCTTAAAGTCTTTCTTCTAATAGATTTAAAATTTTCAGATAATATTATAAATTCATAAACTATATAAAAGATTCCTAAGTGAATAATTCAATGAAAGAAAATATGTCAAGTAGGAGAATAAGGGTTTTATATTATCTAATAAGAGTTAGGGAAGGATTTGCCATGATGAGTCAAATATTGAGAAAGTTGAAAGAGTGGACCAGGGAGGATCTGAGGAAATATATTTCTAAGCATATGTGACATGAAGCATGAAAGACCATGAGGCACATGTTCAATTAATAACAAGTTTAGTAGACCAGAGAGGGATAGTCAAGGGGAAGATGAATATATTAAGGTAAGTCAAATTTTTTATGTCCTCCACAAAACTTAAATGCTGAAGCCTTAAGCCCCAATGTGTTAAACCTTTGGGTGAACATTATTGTTAGAGGAGGTCATGAGGGTAAGACAGTTCAACATGATGGATGCCTTTTCAAAGAGGAAGGCATGCCAGAGTTCTCTTTCTTCTGCAAGATCACAGATCTTGTGATGCCACAGCAAGACGATACTTACCTGTGAGCCAGGAAGAAAAATTTCACCAGGAATTAAAGAGACAGACATTTTATTATTGGACTTCCCTGCCTCTTGAAGTATGAGAAATAAAATCTCTGTCATTTGGCCACCAAAAGTCTATGGTATTTTTTATAACTGTCTGGGCAGATTAATATAATATGGTGGAGGCCAGATTTAGTACAGCTTTTTAGACATTGTAAAAATGTGCGCTTTTAGTCTACACGAGTTAAAGAACCACTAGAGATTTTGAATACAGGCTTGAGAATCTCAATATGTTGTTAAAAAGACTAGAGGAGCAACTGTAGAATCTAAAAGACCAGTAAGGTACTATCACAGCCATCCAGATTAGGTGTGATAGTGGCTTAGACCAGGGAGGTTGCATTTGAGATGATGATATTTGATAAGATTATGGATCTATCTTCAAGGGTAGACAATATGATTTTCTGATAAATCTGATACAGAGTGAAAGAGAAAGAAGCCAAACGTAACTCTAGGATTTTGTAACCAGATCTCTAGGATTTTGTAACCAGATCAACTGTAAGATAGAATTACCAAAATTTATATGGATAAAGCCACAGAAGGATTTGGCTTGGTTGGTGGCAAGGAAGTATGAGAAAATCAGGATTTCAGCATATAAAACATGCTATCCAAATAGATGGAAATAAATCCCATGTCCACAGATATCGAGAATTAATATAGATAAGATTGCAATGTTCATAGAATTTATCTAAATTTAGTTTCTACTCAGCCCCTGTTAGAATTCCAGCTAATGCCTCTGCAGAAATTGGCAAGCACATTTTAAAATTCACATAAAATGACAGAGGACCCAGAAAAGCCAAAGTAATCTTGAAAAATAAAGACATTTCTAGTTTCAAATCTACTGCAAATTATAGTAATCAAGACAGTGTGGTATAAGAATAAGGACAGACCAGTGGAATACAACCTAGAGTCCAGAATGAAACTATGTATTGTTGGTCGACTGATTTTCAGTAAGTGTGTCAACACTATTCAATTGAGAGTAAATAATCTTTTCAACAACTGATGCTGGGATACCTACATAGTCTCAGGCAAAAGAATGATATTGAACTCTTCTCTCACGTCATGTACAAGATTTACCTGAAAATGGATTCAGTGTCTAAATATAGCAGCTAAAACTGTAAAACTTTAAAAAGAAAATATAGAGATAAATCTCTGTGACTTCATATTTAGCAAGATAGTCTTAGATACAGCACCAAAAGTATGAGCAATAAAGTATTTTTTAAATATAAATTTTATCATACAAATATTTTTGCTTCAGAAGAAAAGTCAGTAAAGTGAAGACAAATCTAAAGAATGAAAGAAAATATGTGAAAATTCTGTATTTGATAAGGTACTTTTATGTAGAATATTAAATAATACATGGGTAAAGAAATATATGAATGGCCAATAAAAGCAGGAAAAGATACTCAACATCATTAGTCTTTAGGGAAATACAAACCAAAATCATTATATTACTTCATACCCATGAATATGTATACAGTGAAAAATTCAGATAACAGTGCTAGTAAGTATGCACTGTATTAAATCCCTCACAGACTGAGAGCTAACAATAACAATAGTACAGCCTCTTTGGAAAAATAATCTGGTGATTCCTCAAACACTGTTATATAACCCAGCAATTCCATACTTTGTTATATACCTAAGAGAAACTAAAATGTATATTTTTAAAACAGAATGTATATGGGCATTTATAGCAGTAATATTCATAATAGTCAAAAGGTAGTGGCAACTTGAATGTCCATCACCCAACATGATAAATAAAATATAGTATATCTATACAATGGAATATTATTCTGTCTTAAAAAGGTATTAAATAGTGATACATGTTACAATGTAGAGGAACACTGATAACATTATGTTAAGTGAAAGAACCAAGTCATAATGATTCCCATTCCCATATCATTATTACATGAATTTTTCAGAATAGTCAACTCTGTAGAGACAAAGAGTAGATTAGCAGTTGCATAGGGTTGATTTGAAGGTATTATGGGAGCATATGAAGGCAATAACTAAAGATTTATGTTTCTTTTTGGAGGTGATGAAAGTGTTTTCAAATTGACATGATGATTATATGCACCTATGTACTACCTATGTTCTAAAACATTGTGCTGTACTCTTTAAATGGATAAAGTTTGTTATGTAACTTATATTTCAATAAAACTGCAATAAAGAAAGAATACTAGGGGTAAAAGTGGACAGAGAGAGAAAAGAAAGCTACTTGGAAAAGTTTTATAATAAAGAAAAAGAGTTTAGTGGGGCCAAAATTAGCAGAAATTATGTTTTTGTTTCTTTGTTAATTTTATTTAGGTGGCTTATTTTTATAAATTCCCATCATTTTTGGGGGGGATCCCAGGTCAAAACAGTAGCGTTACATATAACTGATAAATATATACACAGATAATTTTTATATAATGTATTTATTCTTCTTCTATTTCTATATTCATATTAAGTACATAAAATTATAAATCTACAGCTTTTTAAGTTACTATACATATTCAGTTTGGTATAGTATAATTTTAGAATTTAAATCATGATACAAGTTTTTCTGCTGCTATAATCTTATTCAAATTACTTCAATCTATAAGCACACTAATAGATATCTTGACTTTGTCACAGTATTAAATGATATATAGTCTCCCTTTTGCTCACATATTTAAGATGTTCTACAGTTTTGATCATCTTTATCATCTTTGTGGTTAACATCACATGAAAAATTTTCTCAGTAAGTGGTGTGCTCAGAAATTTCAGTAAAAATCAATAATTATGTGATAAAAATACAGCATTCAAGGTATGGTAACCTTCATTTTGAATCAAACTATAGCTTTGAACTTATCAATGGAGAAAAAATAAAAGAACTCATTATCAATTCCGTGAGTTATTCACAACCAGAGAACATTACCGTTGGTTGGGAAAGAAAGTCATTTTTCATTCTCTAGGAGGTATAATTATTTAACTCATTAACAGGAGTCAAAATGACTGCTAAAATTTTGGTGATTCATACCAAGTAACAGAAATTTGAATATTTTCCTAGTACCTTCTTTCATAATGCCAACTTTGAAAACAGAAATGATATGTGACGGAGAGTTTGTAACACTAATGGATGTTCTTTTTCAGTGCAAAAAGAGTAACCTAAAACACTTCTTATTAAAGAAACTCAATTCATCACAGCAGGTTTTTTACAAAAAAGCTAGTATTAAAGTTTCCATTAATCTCTTATCTAAGATGAGAGAAATTCCTAAAGTCCTTGAAATATGTTATTGCCTTTCAGAGTATTACTTATAAAGCTATTCTTTTTCTTTTTTCCAAAAGTACTTCATGTATCCTGTCTTACAAAAACCTCACCTTTCTTTTAATGCCTTGCTACTCTCATATTTAAAAACTAGAAGCGGAGAAACATTATATTTATATTAACACTAAATAATGAGTGTTGTATACAATAAAGGCAGTAAATTAGAAAATAATTAAAATATACTTTTGTTATACTTAAGATTACTCCTTTCAATTTACGACAATGTACACAAACACAAATGCACCACTCATTCATATTGATATTACGTCATTTTTATGGATTCTAAGATGCACAAATTTACATGTTATTACACTGTTGATACTGTAATAGTTGCTGTCACCAGTGGACTCTTACAATTGCTGGTTGGCAGGCAGGAATCATAATATCATGGTCATTCACTTGTATTTTCTTCTTTGTGCATATATCAAATTGATATAATTTATAAAACTAACTTATAGGATTAAATTGTATTATAGCTTAATTAAGCAGGGTTTCTTTCTTTTTATTAATACATAAAAAACAGTATTCTAGATTTAGTCAATGGTACCTTATCATACACAGTAAATCCTCACACATCTTTGACTTTGAATTTATTTCCGAGTATATTTCCCCTCAATACAATTTTATTAAAAAGTGGTTTGTACTCATTCTCTCCATTTCCTCCCTCCCACTCTGTTTAATTTATGGTCTAGCTTCTGTTCCCACTCTTGGATAAAAACAGTTTGAGAAAATGTAGTCGAAGACTTTTGAATATTTGTTTCGCATTCCTTGTGTCCTCCCTGATTTCAAACCTATCATTGTTCTTTCCTTCTTGAAATTGTTGTCTCTTTAGTGTTTTGATACTTTCCTTAAAATTGTCCAATGTCATACACATATCACACTCCAAAAAAAGCTAACAATGAATCCTAGCATTCATGTATAAAATCATTTCAAAAGATTCTGCCAGGAAATATGCCTTGATCTGTGTATTGAAATATTATTTAAATAATATTTCATATTATTATAATAGGCTTGTAGATGAATATGCTATATAGATTCTATAAGCTACATAGTTTCTCACACCAATAATCAGAAACACAAGCTAGATTCCTCATTCTCTTTTATCTCCATATTAAATTAATATTTATGATTACACATTCTACCTTTTAAATGTATCTACAATTCTCTGTCTCATTTTTATTCCAACAGTAACTCTATTAATTTATGTCTTCTTCAACATATATAATCTTTGGAAAGATCTCTTCGTGTTTCTTGTAACTTTTCCTCCTTAGATTGTTTCTTCGTTCTTTAGATTGCTGCAAGACTGATAGTATGAGGAATAAATATAATTATTTCTCTCTCGATCCATTTTTTAAATAGTTCACTGTTTCCTTCTAGAGAAAGTCTATGACATGCCCTGGTGGTCTTGTGGACAAGAACACAGGACATAGTCCATAAAACGTCCCAAAGATTCGTGACCCCAGAATGGGGGGTGGGGATAACCAAGATGAATAATTAAATAAATGTTTCTTCCTCTCCTCTACCACCTGCGTATCTCTGCTTGCCCTCATTCCTGCTTGCACTTTTGTTTTTAAAAAATAAAATCTTTACAACCTATCATGCTATGATCTGGTCTTGGTTACTTTACCAAGATTACCTTCAGTTATGTCTTACATTCACCTTTAATTTTTCATCAGTTCTAATCTCTGTAAACTACCTCCCCCAAATGTTGCTGAATAGTTTCCCACTTTTTTTCTTTTTGCATTTCTTAGAAAATTCCTGTTCATCTTCAGAATGCAGGACAAGAGTGTTCTCTGCTTCTTCTACCAGCATATTCAAGAGGTTCCACTGTTTTTCATTTGTTTGCAGAGTTATCTTTCCAGCTGGCCTTGAATGTTTGAAAAAAGAAATTATTCTTTATTCATCTCTATATCTGCATTGCTATTCATAAGATCTGGAAGTTAACAGGATTTCCATCCATGTTTACTAGAAAATATGATCAGAATAGTGAATAAATATATAAATACATTTTTCAAGGAATAGATATATTTTTAATTAAAATTAAAAAAAATATATTTTTGCTTTATTTCTGACTTCTTTGTGTACTAATACGGTCCAGGTTTTCGCTTCAGTGATGTTTGGAGTCTGTGACTTTGATACCTTAATCTGTTTCTCTCCTTTTTAGTGCTAAATTGCATTATTAGAAAAACTTAGTGGGAAATAGCAATGATATAAGGACTTTACAAAGCAAGTTAAATATTCTGAAATACTATCTTTTAAGGTAAGAATCATGGTTTTCTTGGAAGTTTTCATGAATGCAAATCAAGTCTATGAAATTTTTTAAGTTATATATTTAATATGAAACGTATATGTGAGGAAAGAATCCAAAGTTTTGACAAAACGAAAAGGAAATTTTTTCAAAAGGAAGCTCTCAGTGTGGCTCTAGAAAGAACCACTAAAGCAAATATGTAAGTTAGGTCATAAAAGTCACCCAAAACTGCTCTGATTAATTTTTACAACAGAGAAAATCACACTAGCTCATTAACATAATTTATGATTGAATTTAATGCTGCTGTGTGAATTAACTGGGCTATAATGAAAAGTTCTTGTTTTGGGTCCTTAATGAAGTTGCCATTAGAAAGTGACAGGTTAGAGTCAACTGAAGGCTTACTGGATCTATTCATCTACTTCAGACTATTTGTATAGCTAAATATTGGAAGACAGCTGGCTTTGTCAATGACAGCAATTACGCAAGACCTCTCCATGCCACTTGAGTTTCTTACAAGTTGATTACTGGGATCAGAATGAGAGTAACCCGTGAACAAATTTTTCCAGATAGGATATGGTGACAAATAGTTTCACAAATGTGAAATAAGTAAAGCATCCTTCCCCACTAGTATTCTATTGGTCGATGCAATCACTGGAACCACTTCCCCTGTTATTTGAAAATAAGGAGAACTAAACTCCATCTCTTGATGGAGAAGGGGCATCATAATACCATAAAACAAAGTGCAAACTAGGAACTATTATCAAACAATCTTTGAAAAATAAAATTTGATATAATATTTACAATTAATTAAGGACTTTAGCAAGGTTTATTACTATCCTGCATAGAATATTTACACTGGGATGGAAGCAAAAAAAAAAAAAGAAGAAGAAGCTAAAAGCAAATGGCTAATAGTTTTTATGTGAAATGAGATGAGACGTCTAAAGAAGGTCAAAATATTCAAAATCTTGTAGGTACTGTAAAGAATCTTGATTTTATCAAAATTAATATGGATGTATTTTAAGAGTTAATAAGTTGATGTAAGCAATGAGTTTTTTTCCAATAATTCTGCTATCTGTGGATCAAATATGTTATTATCATGGCAACTGTGTCTCAGATCTACTATAATTATGACACTTTACAAATGAGGCAATTGAGGCTCAGCTGTACTACAAACAAAACAAAACAAAACTAGAAGAAACATGATCCAAGTCACATATGAATATCAGTGAGTCCCAGAAAGATGGCTACAGAGTGTGGTAACTCAGTCCTAAAGCTAGAACTGTTGTACACAACAGCTAAGCTAGCTTTCCCTAATCACCTCAGTCAAGGTGAAAGGAAAGATAAAGTCTCATCAGTAAGCAAAGGAAATGGTGATGTGTGTGCAATCTCCAACTGTGAGATAGGAAAATGCCTGAGAAAGCACTAAAATGTTAATAACCTCACTAGTTTCCAGGTCAAATATTGTTTTCTGGAATAAATTTATGCAACCAGAAAGGCAAAAACTCTTTAAAACCTTCAGAAAGATACTTTAGCATCTCACTATGGAGGATTAAAAAAAGAACAAAATAACTAGAAGTAGGAGTAAGTAATCTCATGGATACAGTAGAGTTCTGTTCCAGGTGCAGGTACTGCAGTGCATCAAGTGCTGATGAAGAAGCAGACTGCAGAGGGATGAACAGCTTGGTACAAAGACATCCCTCTGTCATTGCGAAGATGCCAGTACAAATCCATCAGGGGTGAGAGCTGCTAAACTTAGATGTGGCACTAATAGGGGATAAACCTGAAATTATATAGTGATAATGATTAATTTAGCAAGACAAAGATCCTGATGTTAATACATACTATCAGAGATCACACAAGCAATCATGGTACCAATGCTCTAGAAAGCAGAGTGGGGTTGGGTGGGTCAGGGAAAGAGAAAGTCAAATACAAGAATTTGTCCTTGTGTTATACCAGTGTTCGTGTTCTGGCAGAGTAATGCCCTGACTAGTAGGCAGTCCAGGGAAATCACAAGAAGGCACAGGTTGCAAGGACACAGCCTGTATTGTACTCATGACATGGGCTTCCAGGGCCAATGGGTTAGACATATTTCCACCTCCTCCAATGACTGACTGGGAATGTTTTGGTCTCCTGATGGCACCAAATTGGGTAAGTTACCAGAAAGTAACCACACTGACAGCAAGGAGGGGAACTTTTAAAGGGTATATGAGCAAAGAGAGGGTAATGAGTGGGCAAAAATAGCCAAGTGGGCAGTAATAAAGAACAGCCAAGTAGACAAGGGTAGCAAAATTCCAGGACAGGACAAGTAGGGCACAGTCAATGCAGGCAGAGACAGTTGCCCCATAAAGTACATCTATAACATTCAAATCCAGCCAGACACCCAAGCCCACTTTCAAGGTTGGGCATGGGTTAATTTCTCACACCATTCTACATCTTTATTTGAGGTTTCTTAGATTTGATGTTCTCTGGAGAGTTTGCCTTGGCGTTAGGGGAAAGCTTTCCTTTAATTGCTCCATTCCCCAACATTCTCTTCTGTGACAGTGAGGGTCATGTTAGGTCTGAAAAGAGCAGATACCTTAGAACACATCTCAATGCAACCAGGCAACCTGAAGCATGCTGTCACAATTCATATTTGAGGATCCTTTCTATGTCTTAAAAATAAGATCTGCCATCATGAAACTAGATGAATTAGGATTTCAAATTCATTACAGGAAGGCGTGAGGATCTCGCATCTACTTCTCACAATTATTTTGTATTATTAATTCACAATTCATTGAAAAACAAACAATAGTTAATAGCAAGTTGGAATTCAGTGTCTTTGTCTTTTCCTTATTGTTCACTCATTTCTGCTCTCAGAACACAACTCCATCTTCATTATTGAGAAATTTAGAAAACTGAATTTATAAAAATATGCAATCTACCACTGTCATATACATTATATTTTGTTTAAAGATTAGCTACAAAAAAAAGTTAGTGTCCACATTGTAGATATAAGTACACTATTTTGAAATCAATATAATGATAAGTTTTTACCATCAATGTTGTTTGGATAGTCATACCCTTAAATTCATCCAGTTATTAGAAACAATATATCCTTTCAAGATATGCTTTACATACATAATATTCATGCATTATTCAACATACTAAATAGTTAAAATAATACATTATTCATTTTTATATAAGAATAGAATATAAAATCAAATTAATGTCAATATAGGGAGTAAAAATGATGGAAATGTTTCTGGAAATTAAACAATAGAAAATAGTTTTGCTTCCCCTTTAGAAAACCAATCTTTTTGAAAGATTGAAAAATTGCATTCATATAAACATATACATAGGCCATTTTTATCTTAACAAATTTATTATGTATATTCACACATAATTTTCAAAAATATATTGAGTCATTTATTCCTAAAATGTGTTCTTTTTAGCCTGAAGAATCTGAAATAAGTGCATTAAAGTGCAACCAACATTATACAAAAAAGAAAGAAAAATATAAAGAGATTAGAGTTATTTCATTTTGTATCTCATTATCTCTGTTAAAATACTTAAAAGCAACTCCATAAGACCAAGCATACAGAACAGGAATATGTGTAGTACAGTAGGCAGAATTCTAAAATATCACTGTGACTCCTACCTCCTGTTTTCAATGCCTTTGTATACATTTCTACCTTGTAGTGTGGACATTACTGACAACTTGCTTCTAACCAATAAAATGCAACAAAGGATTTTGGTGATTAATTTAGGTCTCTAATCAAAAGGGAAATTATCTTGGGTATGTCTGACCTAATGATGTGAATCCTTTGAAAAGGAGTCCATAGGTGACAGATTCAAAACAGTACACTCACTCTTTCTGGAACTGTCATGGTTCTACACTTTCAAGGAAAAGAATTCTACCAATAACCATATAGATTTAGAAAAGGAACTTGAGATTCAGATGAAACACAGTCCTTGCCAAAACCTTTACTATAGTTTTGGGAGAACATGAGCTGAGAATTCAGTTGAAATGTGTTAAATCCTTTGACATACAAAGACCTTAATATAATAGTTGTCAACCACCAAATGTATGAAAAATTTCTATGCAGCAATAGAAAACAAAGAGATGTCATATATAAGTCCATAACCAATGTCACAGGATGATAAACACGGATCATCCAAATGAAAAAGTATATTTACTCAGATTTTGGAGAATTACTAAATCTAATTTTTTAAAGCACAGCTGATTTCTGGATTAAAATCAACATTCACATAATCTTTTAAGATATAACCTTATTCTTCAAAATTATAAAATATTTACTAAACTCTGACACTTGCAAGTATTGCTTATTCTCCCCTCCAGCCTTAATTGTTGAACATGAAGGATGAATGTTATCCCTCTGTCTTCACACTAGAGGCAATTTTGATCTTGAAAAAAAATTTTTTTTTAATACTGAGATTCATCTACCTTGAAAATAACCTAGGGAGACTGTTTAGAGTTATCAGCTCAAATTTTTATCTAAGAACAGTTTTTGCAGGATTTAGGTCATATATCTAGATTTCTTATCACAAATAAGCTGACAATTTCTGGATTTATGAGGCAGAGAAGCACTGGATTAAAAATTAGTCATGTGTGTGCTCAAGCTACATGATAAATGCAGTATGAAATGTTAAAGACTCCAAACTTAAGTGACTTCCATGGACAATTTTGAACAGCAGATATTTCATGCTCTCAAAATGCATCCCAGTGCAAAAAACAAAAACAGGGAATTTCCCAGAAAGTTTTTCTAACTTAACTAATTTGGGTTCCCAGATTAAAAGGCTGACACTTGCACCTCTCTAAACTTCAAGGAAAGCAGAAGGAGTGAGAAGGAGGCCTGTGTTTACATTGCTTGCCTAAGATGATGTCCTATCTTCTGTTCGATAGAATCATAAATGACATAATTGACAGATGTGGAAATGGAGCCTGGAGGAGGAGAGAGGCTATCTCAAGCTCTCTGAACAACCAGGGGCATTGGATCCTTTAAAAAACATTTTGTTAATCATAAGTAAAGCTTGGTGCTGCACAGGACTTGTGATTCTTATGAGTCTTTTGGACAGTTTACTCTTCAGTGCAGTGTGACACAGTGCAGTAGTGCAGGGGTTTTGCCTGTAAATTTTAGAGTAGTTCTTCAGAAGGTAGTTAGAGTGACTGAGGATTCATTTGAGAATCAGTCCAGTCACTGTTCAAATATAGATGCACAGGGAATCTACAATAAGACCACTGGTAGTGTAACTAGGCATATGGTAAACTTTTCCTAGCAGACATTGATCATTAAATGCTGGTTAGAATTACAGCTTTGAAGATGTTAGATAATTGAGGATTATACTTTAATCATCAAATACCAGCACATAAAATGATAATGGGTTTTATTTTTATTTCTACATTCAAAAGTTTTTCAGTATGTAATAACAATGTATTACAGTATTGAATTTCAGTGAATACATGGGGATAGGATTTTATAAGTGGTAATTAGGATTAGACAATTATATAAAAAGTGATATGTGTGAAATTGCTTAAGATATTTTAAAACACTAGATTCACTAATTTGACTTTGACAAATACATTGCAGAAAGATCATGGGGGTAATACCAAACTGCTTTTCAACAATAACACAATAATATTTAAAATCTCTATGATTTAAGCTAGGCAACTAAATATTTTAGAATATCCTGTGACAATTAATATACAGAAGTCTTATTTACATGATTTTGAGAGGCTAGAAGAAATTCTCACACATGGTCACAAGACAGAATCCAAAGCTAAGAGAACTGTGTCTGCAACAGGAAGTGGTGGTTTGCTCACCCAGAATAGCTGAAAGGC
Source organism: Solenodon paradoxus (assembly GCA_004363575.1). Lineage (NCBI taxonomy): Eukaryota > Metazoa > Chordata > Mammalia > Eulipotyphla > Solenodontidae > Solenodon > Solenodon paradoxus. The sequence continues at coordinate 1,701,289 of RJWH01000024.1, forward strand.
CCCACTTGGCCAACAGCAGCTCAGTCAGAGAATGCCACTATCCAACAAATGTGAAACCAGTATACTTAAACTCCCTGTTTCCTCCAAAGGATTTTGGTTTATAGCAGTCCTCTAAAGTCTGTAAACCAATGATTTTTGTTTTGGAGAAGTATGAGCACCGTTTTTCACCATGTTTCACCATGAGAGATCCTTTTCCCAATTACTATATGCTGTTCTTTCTGATAAAATCGTTTTTGCTCATCAAATAATTAGCTACCTATTTGTTTGGAGTCAACATTTCCTAATTCATTTCCATTATAGATATAAGAGCAGATTTTGTGCCTTATCTTTGTATCTTATTATAACTCCTTAGAACATGATTTTCTTGAATACATGAAAATAAAAATTCAAATGATTCCTTGGATTAGGAAGTTTGTCATATTTATTTACTTATTTGTTTCCAGAGGTTTATTCTGTATATTTTATTTTTGAATTAAAAATAGGCCTCTCATTTAAAAAAATAAATATCTGCATGTTATTGGATATAACCTAGCACTTTATGCTTCTTCTCTTGCACTTATTATTTGTACAAAATGGGTCTGAGAATTAAATCTCATGGTGTATGGAAGCTTGAATATGTCATATGCTAAGGATGTGTTACTCTCTAAGCAATCACCAAATTGAGCCAACTTTTCTGTTTGATTATTTGTTTTTTAATTAGCCTACTTGATATACTGTCAACAACCTCTTTTCTTTCTGAAATAACTTAGTGAGTTCATTTGGGTTTTATCTCAGAAGTCAATTTTTTTCAAAATTACTTAGGGATTAATTAGTTAGGTTTTTTTAATTACAAAGTTACTGTTGACTTTTGGGAGAGTGAAGGAAAGTTCCAGGATGCCTGAGGCCACATCCAGAATTGTGATGGAGTTAGATTTGCCCAAAGGAATGTAAATTGGGTATGCATATGTCTTCTCCATGGTTTGTGAGTTTATAAGCAATGAGTAAAAATAGGATGGGAATAAAGAAGCCCTGACAAGTCTTTCGTTATAATTATTTTTTTTATTCACTCTAAAGGGTCACTTGAATGTTTCTTGACATTTTCAAATGAATGTAAAATACATATTTTAGAAAACATGGATCAAATTCTTACCTTGTGCTGAAGTAGGAAAGAGTCCTTACACACACATACTCAATGTTAAATGCTTCAAAATATTATAGACATTTATTTCATCTCCTTACAAAACTAAAGCTGCTTTTTCTTATTCATAGTCATATCGCTCCTGATTGGTGCTATAAAAATTCACTCACTAACCCTGGGATCTGACACATTTAGTAGTGAGCTCCAAGGTCACGATGGCTTTCAGCAACATGTTGCCAAAAGGGAAATAGCATGGTGCATCACAAGGGAAAGGTTGTTAAAGGAGAGAGCTAGGAGTGGCAAACACTCTGTCTTTTACATCCCAGTGGTGGCACTCATGCTCATGACCACGCCTTGTTGCCAATTAAATTATACTTAACACATGTACATAAATATGACAGTCCATATAATATATTCATATTGCATTTTTCTCAGTGTTGCTAATTATTAGAAATAAAAAAATTAGAATAATATAATTGATTACAAAATACAACATTGAGATTTTAATATATATTTCTGTATCAATAAGCTGATGATATTATATTTACATGTTGACAACAATTTTGAAAAGCTTTAAACACTAACATAATTGTTCTTTAAGATTATTTAACACAAAAATGCTTTCCAGTTTTTCTTCAAAACTTTAAGCCCTTCACACCTATCATCATTCTAAGAATGAACTAAGGAAAGTGCCACAGTTAACAATGAGTGGACTTAGTGTTGACTTCTGGATGGCGACTCTATAGGACTCACTCTCAGGTCATGCCCCATAGACATATTTAAAACATCAAAAAATAATCACCTATTTTCCTAAGACAAACACTAAGAAAAAACTGGCACTTCAGCTGCAAACAGATTGGCTGAAAACTAATGGTGGGTGAGGGCAACTGGCACAGTTCTCGGCTAAGCCACTGATTTGGATTTGAGATGGAGCTTGGGGCTCTCTAAATGTGCAGTGGGGCAGAGTCTAGGGATTTTAGGAAAAGCTGCAGAGGCAGTAAGAGGGCATTTCAGTGGGGCTGAGACATGGAGCCATGGAGCCATGGAGGGCTGACTTGGGAGAGACCAAAAGGAGAACCAGTGCACTGGGAGCTAAGCTGGACCCCACTAGGTGAAATTGCACTTGGTTCAACCATAACTGGAAATCAGCCAAAAAAATTCCCACCCACGACCATTTCATGCTAGAGCCTGGTCACCAACAAACCAATACCCCACCTACCAGAAATATAGCCCATCAGATACCCCACCCACAGAATTGTAATGAGAAGGCAGTCAATACAGAACCAAGCCTCAATGCTACCCACTATCACCACCTTGTGGGTAAAGATGAAACTGCAGTCTGATTGCCAGTCCTACACAAGTCCAACCTACACAACACCAGGAAAACCAAACCCTCAGAAAAATAAACAGAATGCCAAATAGAGCAAAGGCACAGATAAATATACATGAATTTATGGATCCAATCAAAACCTCAGGGGAAAATCTGAATATAACAGACATATGTAAAATACCTGAAGAAGAATTTAGGATAATAGTGATTAATATACTCATGGAAACCCAGAAATCAGTAGAGGTGGTAAATGAGAATGTCAGGGAACAAAGAGAAGAATTAAAATAAGACATCAAACAGATAAGAGACAGGATGGTTGAATTAAATAACTCAATAGAGGGACTCAACAATAGGATGGATGAAACTTCCAATAGAATCAGCGATCTGGAAGCTAAGACAGAGGAACTCAATCAAGCACACCAGCAAAGAGATAAAAGAATTAAAAGAATTGAAGATAACATTCAAGAGCTCTGGGATAACATCAAAAGGAACAACATTTGCATCATAGGGGTCTAAGAGAAGAGAGACAAAAGGGGGTAAAAACCATATTTGAAGAAATAATAGATGAGAACTTCCCCAATCTGAAGAATGAAGCAAGCCTCCAGATCCAGGAAGCTCAAGGAGTTCCTAATAAAAGAAAACCAAACAGAAATACACTAGACACATTGTCATCAAAATGTCAATAATACAAGATAAAGAAACACTATTAAAGGCAGTCAGAGAAAAGTATGTCACATTCAGAGGAGTCCCCATAAGACTGTCAGCAGGCTTCTCAAATGAAACTCCACAGACCAGAAGAGAATGGCATAATATATTCAAAGTGCTGAAAGAAAAGGAGTTTCAAACTAGTATATATATATATATATATATATATATATATATATATATATGTATATATATTTATATGGCAAGAGTATCATTCAGAACTGAAGGAATGATAAAAAAAACTTATGAAAAGCAAAAGTTAAAGGAGTTTATCACCACAAAACCAGCTTTGCAAAAATATTTAAAGGATGATCTATAAAGTGTAAAGACACCACATAGAAAAACAGTAAGACAGCAAAAGTTAAAAGTGTAGAGGAAGAGAAGAAATATGTGAATAGTTAGAATGAGTGGAAGACTAATATTATTTAAGATAAAATAAGATAGTAAGCATAGAACTGTGAATACTAACTTCAGGGTAACCACAAAATACATACCCAGGGAGAAAACAAAGAAGAAAAAAAAAAAATCAAAGATGAAATCAATCAAAATATATGTACCCATCCAACCTAAAAAAAGAGAACAAAGTAATCATCTGGAGCAACATACAAAAGAAATATTATAAAATGACACTATGCCGCTGTATATAAATAATCATCCTAAACCTTAACGAACTGAACTTAGCAGTCAAACCATGCAGAGTGGCTTGCTGAATAGATTAAAAGGGATAACCCAAGCTTCTGCCCCATAAGTAAACAGTTACATAAGTTACAACAGTTACCAGAGATATTCAGGAAACCCACCTTCTTCCAAAATATAAACAAAGACTCAAAATCAATGGCTGGAAGTCAACCCTATAGTCAAAGGGCAACCTCAAAAGAGCAGGAACAGCTAGACTCCTATCAGATAAAACAGACTTCCATCTAAAAAGCATAACAAAAGACAGACAGGGACACTATACAATGATTAAAGGATCAATCCGGCAGGAAGACTTAATGCTTATTAACATATATGTACCACATGTAGCAGCATCAAAATATATCAAGCAAGAGGAGAGCAATCAATAGCAACACAGTAATAGTGGAGGACTTCAGCACCCCTCTTACAACAATGGACAGATCAACCAGACAGCAAATTAACAGGGAAACAGTCACTTTAAATGACCATCTGGAACACAGAGGTCTATTAGACATATACTTCACTTCATTCAATGACTACACATTACACTTTCTTCTCAGGTGCTCATGGAACATTCTCAAGAATAGCTCATATGCTGGGACACTTACTAAGATTGAAGTCATACCAAGCATCTTTTCTGACCACAATGACCTAAAACTGGAAATTAACCACAAAAAGAAACCTGGAAGACCTTAAACAAATAAAAAACTCAACAATATACTCCTGAAGGACTCAGGTAAAAGAGGAAATCAAAGAGGAATTTAAAAATACTTGGAAACAAATGAGAATGAGGACAAGAGCTACCAGAATTTATGGGATGTAGCAAAAGCAGTACTAAGGGGAAAGTTCCTCACAATCTAGGTCTATCAAAGAAACAAGAAAAATCACAAATAAGTAACTTAACTCTACATTTAAAGCAACTAGAGCAAGAAGAACAATTAAACCAAAAAAAAAATTAGCAGAAGAAAGGAAACAATAAAAATTTGAGCAGAAATAGTAAAATAGAAAAGAAAGACAATGCAGAAGATCAGAGAAATCAAAAGTTGGTTCTTTGAAAAAATAAACAAAATTGACAAGCCATTTACTAAACTCACAAAAAAAGGGAGAAATTTCTCATAACTAGAATCATAAATGAAAGGTGAGAAGTTACAACAGTTATCACAAAAATTCAAAACATCATAAGAGATTACTATGAACAGCTCTGTACTACCAAATGGACAAACTTGAGGACATGGACAGATTTCTAGAAAAGTATAGTCTACCAATACTGAACCCAGAGGAATTAGAAAACATGAGTGGACCAATCACAAGCAAAGAAATTGAAGAAGTAATCAAGGGTCTCCTCAAAAATGAAAGGCCAGAACCAAATGGTTTCTCCAGTGAGTTCTACCAAAATTCAGAGGAGAATTACACCTATTCTGCTCAAGTCTTCCAAAATATTGAAGAACAAGGAACTCTCCCAAATCCTTTTTATGAGGCTAACATTACACTGATAGAAAAAGCTTACAGAGATGTCACCAAGAAAGAAAATTACAAACCAATATCTCTAATAAACATAGATGAAAAAATTCTCAACAAAATATTGGCAAACTGAATTCAACAATGCATCAAAAACAACATCCATCATGACCAAGTGGGATTCATACCAGTGATGTAAGGATAGTTTAACAAATGTAAGTCTATTTATGTCATACATCATATCAAAAAGAGCAAAGAGAATAACCACATGGTCACATCAACAGATACAGAGAAAGTTTTTGACAAGATCCAAAACCCATTTATGATAAAAAAAAACAACTCTCCATAAAATGGGAATAGAAGGCTCATACCTCAACATAATAAAGTCCATATATGAAAACCCATAGCCAACATCATAGTCAATGGTGAAAAATTGAAAGCACTTCCTCTTAGGTAAGGAACAAGGAAAGGTTGCCCACTCTCACCACTGCTATTTAAGATTGTGCTGGAGGTCTTAGAACAGTTAGGTCAAAAGTTAAATAGAAGGAATCTAATTGGAAAGGAGGAAGTAAACCTCATTATTTGAAGACAACATGATTGTATATATTGAAAATCCCAAAAATTTTATCAAAAAACTTCTAGAACTCATCAATTAATACAGTAAAATGGCAGGATACAAAATCAATGCACAAAAATCTGTTGCATTTTTATACCAAAAAAACATTCTAGAAGAAAATGAAATCACGAAAATCACACTACTTAAAACAGAAGTTAAATGATTGAAATATGTGGTCATATACCTAGCAAAGGGAATGAAACATTTATATAATGAAAACTACAAGTCCTTCTTAAAAGAAATACAGGACACAAAGAAATTTAAAGACACCCTATGCTCTTGGCTGGGAAGAATCAATATTATTAAAATGGCCATCTTACCCAAAGCAATATGTAGGTTTAATGTAATACCCAGTAAAATCTCATGGGCTCATTTCCAGGAAATACAAAAAAAATCTTAAAATTTGTATGGAACAACAAAAGACCCCAAACAGCCAAAGCAATTATTAGAAAAAAAGAGTGAATCTGTATGTATTACACTTCCAGACTTTGAACTTATCTGAAGAGGATATACAGATGGCCAACAGGCATATGTAATTATGTTCCTACTCAATAACTATCAGGAAAATGCAAATTCACTGGAACAAGTGGCTATTATCCAAAAGTCTGGAAACAACAAATGTTGATGAGGATGAGGAGAAAAGGGAACACTGTTGTACTATTGGTGGAAGTGCAAATTGGTACAATCCCTATAGAAAACAGTGTGGAGATTCCTCAGAAAACTGAAAATGGAAATCCCATATGATCCTGCCATTCCACTTCTGGACATCTACCCAAAAGATAGAAAAGCACCCATCCAGAGAAATGTTCGCATCTCCATCTTACTGCAGTACTCTTTATAATAGCAAAGAACTGGAAATTACCTAAGTGTCCAACATCAGATGAATGAATAAAGAATATACGGTGTATATATATATATATATATATATATATATATATATATATATATGTGTGTGTGTGTATACACAATGGAATACTACACAGCCCTTAGCAGAGATTAAATCCTGTCATTTGAATCAACATGTATGAAACTAGAGAGGATTATGCTAAGTGAAACAAGTCAAAAGAAGAAAGATAGATACCGGACGAGCTCACTTATAGGTAGATTGCAAACAGACAAAACAAAGGAACAGAGAAAACATAACCAACCCTGAAACATTTGCAACAGAACTGAGGTTACCAAAAGGGAATGGGGTGGGTGGAGGCAAACGGTGGTAGAGCCCACAGGACAATGAGGAAGAACACTCAGTGACTTGCTGTACAGCATGGTGTGTTGAAATACCTGTTAGAAATAGGGAACCTATACATAAGAAATTATTTTAACATGTAGAATAATTACTACAATAATAATAAATTTAAAAATTAAAATTAAAAAAGAATAAGTGGAATTACAATTTAGTGATAAAATTTACTAAATTTTAAAAATTGGGGATGTGCCCTTGTGGTTCAGGTGACGAAGACAATGGCATGCAAATACAGTTCAAGAACCTGGATTTGAGACCCAGGGCCAGTGTGAAAAAGCACAAAAGGTGAACAGTCAATAAATAAAGATGTCTCTTCTTCCCCCTCCTTCCTTAGATGCTTATGCTTTTTTCTCCTTTCCCTTCCATGCTTTCATTCTTTAAAAAAAGATCTCAAAATATTTAAATTTAAAATATTGGTGACAGTTGAGATATTGTTACTATTACTATCATGTAAATTAAATTAGAAAATTTAGGCTTAGAGGAACCAAGATTATTTGTAAAATTATAAATGCAAATAAAATATTTAGCACTGATTTTAGGAAAAAATAGAATAGCATCATTTTGAAATTAAATATCACGCAAGATTGGATTTAATGTTCTATAATACCTCAAAAATGAGAGCAAATATATTTGCTACAGTAATAATGCTATGTTAATAAGATTTCTATTTATGTTTCATAATAAAATAAGATTTAAATTTAGAATTGGGTTTTATTATGTTGGCATTTTATTTACATCACAAGTTATAACATGAATATTATTAGGATAAATCAGTTAAGCTTAATTTTAGTTTTTGCAAACTTTGCTTTTACACGTATTTGCATAATATCTAGCACACAATAATTGCAACAATTCAGCTATCTGTAACTTCCTCTAAACATGTCATTCATAATTATATGAAATAGAAATTAAACTTTGGAAGAGCTCAGGAACATATTATTATTTGCTGTCATGAAAAAGGTAGCAGTTGTGGTAGTGGGCAGCAGTCATTTGTCAATTGAAGTAAACCATAATGGTGGCATCAAGAAGAAATTTATGCTAATGTAATTGTAATGCTTCTCAGGGCTATTATTAGCACTTGGCACCAGCACAATGATAATGAGAACTAAATCACATCCAAATTTCCAAATGATTTTTTTCTTGTGATAAAATGTCTTTTAGATTCCATGAGTATGAATTGAAACTTAATAAGTTGCAAATAAATCAAATGAAACCTAAATATTAGTCAAAGAAGCTAATGCAAACTTACATATGATGGCTTTATTAATTTTCTATAACAGATTTCAGTATCTATGCTACTTAAGAATTTATAATGCATTAGGATCCTTTTACTCTTTCACATACCCTAAACAAGCTTCCTAAATTTAGTTAAAAGTATTCTGCCATTCTTAGTGACTCAAACTTATATTTGAATCAATGTGAACTTTCAGAAACAAATTTATCTCTCTTGATTTTTAATTTCTTTGTCATTTCAAAAAAGGAAATAGCTATTACTCTGTTTTAAATTGTTATGGTTCGGTTTAGAGAGTTGGTGATATTACATGGTTTAAATGACTTAAATACAAAAGCACAATATGCACTTTATCTAATGTTGCTTGACAAAATTAAGCCCCACAAAATTAAGACAATATTAAGTGAAAATATGTAAGCCCTCATCTGAATAATCCAAATATTGAAGTCTAATTGGTTTTGCATTTTTTTCTGGCTACATCCAAAACATGCTAAATTAATAGGGTATCAAGTAGTACAATGATCTGCTTAAATGCAGACACCGCTCCTTAACCAATTCTACTTGGTAAAGGATTAAGCGAAGGATAAGCATTATCATATTTAATAAAAATTAAATTCCTGGGGCAGTCATGTGAACCCATGATAAGGAAACTGAAAAACAGAGATGCATTCATCATTATAGAGCTAAAAAAAGTAAGAACTGAAATTTTCACCCAGATGACTGCCTGAAAGCTGTTTCATAATTCTAAGCAATGTCGCACAACTTCTCAATGTCAATAAATCTATTAAACTATATTCAGTGAAATTCCTATGCTGCAATACAGATGACCACAAAGACAGTGCTACTTCTCTTATTGAGAGGTGGATTCTAATTATTTTCCCATTGAATCAAAATTGGCTTTATAGACTTGTTTGATTAAAAACAAAAGAAGTGATATTCTGGAACTGACAATGTAAGTCATAAGATATATGATAGCTTTTACCAAGACAGCATAGAAAACTCATTCTTGAAACCCTGAACTGAAATGTAGAAGATCAATTACCTTGCTGAAGAGATCACATAGATAAAATCTGGAACTACCTAGAGAGTATGAATCCCATTGAATCAATTCTTCCAAGTATCACTCTCAAGGTGCCTTCGATATCATCTTGGAAACTTTAGACTTGCTAATTGCCAGCTGAATAATACCCAGCCACCCAATGTCAATATCAGGTAAAAAAGAAAAAAAGACTAGCTGATCGTTGCCTGCTTTTCTTACCCATAAATTTGTTCAATACAAAATTTTTCACAAGACAAAGATTTTGGACAGTTTAAGGAAGAACAACACGTAGACAAATTTTTGGAAAATTAATAAAAGTTTATATACAACTTTTATAATAAAATATAATATCTAAGTTAATATTAATAGTTGCATATAAGTTAGTGTGAATATTACAGAAAATTTTGCATCTGTGAATCAATTCTAAGATATTTAGAGAGATTTCTCATTGGAAACTACTTTCATTTTAATATCAAATGTCAATCAGATCACAACCTGAGATTTGGAGCACATGGTTTTTTTGTTGTTTGATGTTTTATATTCTTTTTAAAATCTGTTTTTGTGAATCTTATACTTTATCTATGTTAATTTCTTCATAAGATGAGGGAAATAAATTTATCAGCTGTGAAAAAAGAGCTATGCAGTCAAATCATTAGGGAAAATTATTAAAATTTTTATATTTTTCTTTCATTTAAAAAATAATTTTATTTTGTTCCTGATGTAATAGGCTTAGTCTGTGTTCACATATAATTGGTACACTTAATATTTCTTCATAAAGGTCATGCAAATAATATTTTCAAAAACATTATGTCCTCCCCAAGTTCATAAGTGGGAAAATCTCTGACAATTACAGGTGGAAAAGATACAAAATGGACACCTTCGTACATAAGCCAACAAATATATGTTCTTAGTAGTCAGGATCCTACAGTAAGGAGACTATTGAAGTTGGCTACCTTTCACATGGCTTTCTTTTACCCAAACTCATTTAAAAGAAATTGAAATGCTTTTTGACATAAGAAGACTTAAATATGAATCTTACAAAGATGTACTTTTTAAAATAAAAAAATGGGGCCCTTTTTAAAAAAATCATAAAATTCTAAACAAGTTGAAAGTACATAAAATATACATAATTCCTATGGAAAAATAGTGATGATAGTTACAAATGCTTAACACTGAACAAGACATATTTTCCCACAATAGCATTTCATAAAGAGGACATAACAGCAAGTAGACCCTTTATCTTTCCCATCATACACTGTCAAAATGGGAAGAACTGCTGCATTTTCAAACAAAAATAACCTTTTCATTTTATGTTGAGATGAGCTAAAGTAATCATTGCATCTGGATAGCATGATCTAATTGTTCTATAAAAACAACCACATTGTGTCCCAGTGGCTTAGCGGTTAAGTTAATCAGCACAGTTCACATGGGTCCCAAGGACCCAGGTTCAAGACTTATACCTGGGGCTTGGGAGGACACCCAAGATGAATAACTAATTAAAATAAGTAAAGTGCTTCTTCCTCCTCTGTCTTCCTGACTGACTGCCTGCTTCTGCTCACCTTGATTCCAACCTGCACATTTCCTTTAAAAAATTCCATAAGATCTTTAAATGTAGGTGCTGAAGATGTAAGCAAAAAAGTAATATTAAAATTATTCAATTAAATAAATATTTTGCTTCAACAAATAGATGAGTCTATATATTTATCAATGTGATTAAGAATTTAAGATAATTTAAGAACTCTCCCACTTCAGCTCTGAAACATAAAAAAAAATTCAAAATTGAAAAGCACTAGACATACAATGCCAAATACATTTTTTACTCTGCCTTCCCAAATTCAGTAAGCTTGTTAGCACAATAAAGAGAAAGATTACTATGTTTCTTATGAAGCCAGTGCTGTAATAATTCATATTAGAACTGCAAATATATCTAGAAACATCCTCCCCCAGATGCACCTTGGCACAAGATGTTTCATCACTTGATTTGCTCTTCCTGTAACACTGAGAACTGTGACTGTGGATACAGGTGAAGTCCCTCCAACTTGTATAGTCTCATTAGGTGTAAAACCCCAGGAGTTCAGAGAAAATCCAAATGGCAGTCTACAAATAAATAACCTTTTGCTTCTCAGCAAATAAAGATCTGTCTTTGTCCCTTCTACTTTTGAAATTATGTAATTACTTAATTAGCCTTCAAACCACAGCTTAACTATACACGTGGTTCTTGTGTCCTAATATCAATACTTATTTCCTATTAGATGGTTGTTCGAAGTAGGGGATCAAGTCTTGCTGCCAAGCCCACTGAGCCGCACTATGGTGGAGTGGTGGTTAAGTCTTGCCACCTTCCACCAAGAAGTAGTCCAACTACAACCCAGGGACATGGGTTTGGGCCCTGCTGCTGGGGTAAATGACCAAGAAGAACAACTAAGTGAAAATATATGAATGCTTCTTTCTCCTCTCTCATCTTGCCTAACTGACTAGTCTTCATTTTTGTCTGCACCTTTCCTTAAAAAATAAGAAAACACACAACAAACTGCTGAATATGTTTTTCTATTCACATCATATGTTTGGGAGCATTCTTAGATATATTTGAAGACTGGAAAAGCAGAGATTCCTATAAAGAGTACATTGTTGTAATTTTTTTGTTTTGTTTTGTTTTTACCCAGTGATGTCTAAGAGGAATTAATATCTCCAAGACAGAGACTATTCTATTTCTAAACAAAGATTGTGTACCTGGGACCACTTTTTGCAAGATTTGAATATTTATGTGTAACTTTATGTTCAAATTATTAAAATAAATTGTTTCAAATATTATGACATGGAAAATTTACATGGTGGTGTAGTGGTATGTAAGCTGATTTAGTACAAGGTTAGAATTTGTATTGTAAAATTTGGTCTGCACAGCATCTCAGCAATCAGTGTGAAAGTATGTAAGGGTTAAAAGTTTGTCTAAGAATGCATCAAGTTAACCTAAGTGGAACTGAAATAAATCTCTTGTCAACAGATTGAAAGTGAGTTATAAAAGTATGGCAGTGTGATTTTCACTGGCTTTCATAAGCAGGTCTTCAAAATAATATAATAATAAATATTTATTAACTGGAGGTGATACATTTATAGGTAATTTCAACTATTGTAAAGCTTGATTTAGCTAAAGGCAAAAGATACAAAATAAATTTTGATTTGTTTAAAGATATAATTTTATTCTTCTCCAATATAAGAGAAACTTGAGAGCGGGCAGTCAGAAGGTTGGAATGGGAACCCAGGTTTCCTACAGCTTTCTCCCCAAGTCATCTTAGTGTATAGCTGTTGTCCTCAGTTCCTTTATAACTACTACAACATTCACTTTCTGGGTAAAGGAGAGAGGAAGGGCTTGAGGAAGGGAGGTGGGGGTTGTCTTCTTTCTACTAAAGAAACTTCCCAGGTACCCCTGGTGGAGTACGAGTTTGGTCAGTTTCCTTCCACCAGTCCACATACATCCCAGCCACTGGGGTTCACATACTGGGGCCAGGGGACAACCAAAATTAACAACTAAATAAAAAGGAAATAAATAAAAGTATTTATTTCTCTTTTTTCTGCCTTCTACCCCTGCTTGCCTTCACTCCTGCTTTCCCCTTTTCTTTTTGAACAGAGAGGCTTTACAAAAGTAATAGACAACTTTATACCTCATCAGTAATGCTCAGTCAACGATCATAACTAACTCAAGGAAAGCTGGGAACTTAGGTAGTTTATGTAAATGTTTACAGTCACAAACAGGGGTTTCACAAATATGAGACACAAGAGTGAATATTTGATAAGAATCATGCAGTCTACCACAAACAGCATAATTTCAATGCTTCACAATCATATATAGTAAGCATGTATGAATTCCACAGGTAGGCTGACTACGTTTATTGGTTTAAATGGCACAGTACCTTTATTTTTTTCATATTTATATCCCATCATTTTAGCATAAGTGTAGATTTTATGCATTCTTAATAAACCAGGGCCATCTTTAAAGCAGGGCAAAATAGCACTTGAGTTTCCCCGGATCTAGCCTATTGGGAGGGCCCAAAACCAACTGCCCCTTTTGCTCTTAGTAAAAGGTAGCCGTGCTATTGGCCATTTTTGGCACTCAATTAAAGTGGCATGTGTTTTAGTCAGAATGTTTACAGAAGGTCAAATTTCGTTCTCACCTGTGGGACCAAAATTCCTAGCACTGGCTCTGGCTATTTGTATGAAGTCCCACTGAACCACACGTCCTTACTATGTGATTGCTGATCTGCATGGCATAGTACTTACTTGTTGCTAGTCTGGCTGCTCTGCTTCTGCTCAGATACTCCACCTCCTCCACTCCCCATAGTCACCAGAGCATAACCCTGTCCTGTTTTGTCATCCCAGTGTCTAGTTTCTGTGTCAAGGAAATATGGTCAGCCTATGCAGAGGGGAACAGAGTGGCTTCTATGTATTTGTAATACTAATTACTACAGACATACAAGTCATTATAAACTATAGAAACTGCAAACAACAGATATTTTCTTTATGACTTTGTAAGTGCTATTATGATATATCTTGCCATTATTAGTCAAACCTGAGTTTATAACTTATCCTTCCATGACAAACAAGTTAATACTTATTTCCCATTTATTATTCAAAATCTTGATGTACAACTTATCCTTCAATAGAAAACATTATCAAAAGTACAAAAAAAAGTTTATTCATTCCTTGCCAGATTTCTTTTTTTTTTTTTTGGTTACGGGGATTTATTTTTTCATTTTTATTTCATTTTATTGAAGGAATCAGGCATCACGATATTATCTAGACTTAAGATGTACTGTGCATCATTGTGAATCAACATCTGCACATAATACATTAAGTTCACCACATTTCTGAACTTATGAATAAAAGACATTGCATAGTGAATAAGTAGCTAAATTTGTTGACTTGGAACTATGGATATCATTCAATTTTTTTTCATTTATATAATGGAAGTGCCCATCCTGCAAAAATAGCAATATGTTGTTACACTTTTTAATAATTTACCAATACAAACTTAGGCTTCAAGAAATTACTTACATAACTTACATTCACACAAATAAACTAATGTGAAATAATGGTGATACATGTTTCTTTATATCAAAATGTTTACTGACATGACACTAAGCATAGACACATGCATGTTGAACAGAGACTGAGATAAAACAGAATGCTCATGAGAGAAACATTTTCCTTATTTTAATATTACTGAAAATAATGCATTTTACTATATATTCTAGATTTCTAACTTTTTGAAGAATCGTATGAGCAGAATAAACATGAATTGCTCCAAATAATGTTTTATCCTTTCTGTTCAATCAAATGAGAAGACGTAAACTGTTGATACTTACATAATAAATATACTATAATAACATTTTATAATCTATTTGTCTACATTTACACCTGTTAGTTTTAAAATAAAGGGGACCAAGGAAGATTTTTGAAGAAACAAATCATTTTATTAGGGTTCTGCATAGACTGAAATTAAGTACAATTTGTAGTACAGATATAATAAATGATGGAAAAGACTTTGTTTTTGCCTATTTAGCCATTGTATTTTTGTCTCTGCTTTGATATTATTAGCTACTTATTTTATGCCATTTGAGTTTGAGTTAAATTACCTATGTAACATGTTTCAAATCCACCTAATAATCTAAGAATAAATTACTAAATAAAAAATACATTTTTATATGTACATACAGATACATAATTTGAGAGTAGTTTAATAAATTTATTTTTATTATTTATTATTTTAATATAGTAATTAGGACTTATATCAATTCTAACATACTAATACATATAACATTTCATATGTGAGATTTCCTCATTAGAATATCACACTTGAACTGGAAAATGCTGTTTATATATATTTTCATAAAAATTGAAAAAACTAAAATCTAAAATTTCCAAAATCAATATCATAAAAAATGAGAATAATATATATGCTTCATGTAACAGCTGTTAGAAAAATATAAAAATTATGTAACAGGATCTGTGTGTGTGTTTGTGTGTCTGTCTATATTTCTGTATCTGGTAGGATTTCACTTTTGAAAGCAAAATTATTGATATCAGAAGAGGACAAGGGGATTTTTTAAATTCAAGAGTCATACAGACATAATCAGATAATAGAATTTTTCAAGTTAAAAAGTAGTTTGGTATTTCTCCTGAGAGAATTGCGAACATATTTTTATTTTCTGGGAGGAATATATTCTCTTACTTGTATTTTTTTTTTCTGACTTGTATATGGAAAGCAGAAAGCAAGGGCAATGTAGGAACCTCAGTTTCAAGGTTCTTTCAGTAAAATGATGAGATATTATCTTGGAATACCAATTTATATCAACTGAAGACAGCTCAAAAAGGAGGAGGGGTTCTGAATATATAAATAGTCATTTATGATAGCTCGTTTACATTAACATGGACATTTAAAGGAAATAAATGCCTAGCTTTTGGATATGAGCAACTATTTAGTGGTTGAGTTGGGAAAAAGTAAAGGAAGCAAACCTTTGGGAATATTACATTTTAAAATTAAGTTTTAACTGCTTATTAAAAATCTAGGTGCACATATGAGCTTGTAACTAATTGGAGAGATTAGACACAAAGTTTAAAATATGGAAGAAATGGATAGATGAAAAGATTCCTCAAGAAAATGATACAATAAAAGGACCATACCACTTATTTGCAGAGATATATACATTTCAATGTTCTCTATAACACTGTTTACAATAGCGAAGAGCTGGAAACAACCTAAATGTCTTTCAACAGATGAATGGATAAAGATATGGTGCATATGCACAAGAGAATACTATGCAGTTATCGAAAAGGTGAAATGCTATCATTGACAACAATGTGGATGGACCTGGAGGGAATTATGCTTAGTGAGATAAACCAAAGGGAGAAAGATATTGTACATTGCCTATACAAGGGGTATAGAGACAGCAAATACACGAATAAACGAAGTTAAATAAAATACTTATAAAATGAACTAATCCAATCAATAGACTTTTATTCAAAGATTGTGGGAACAGAAAGAAGTGGTAGGAGGGGGCAAGTGGGATAGAGGGGATTAATTGTACAGTGAAAAATACTGAAATGTTGGTGAATATACTATATTCTATACAAAAGGTTATTACTATATTCCTCCCTTAGGAGCATTTGTTGTGTGTGGGCATGGGTGGAAGATTCATATTTTCCTAGGCATAAGATTTGGGGAAAGAACAGTTAGCAGACCTATTTGGCAAAACACATTGCAAAGTGATAAAATTGCAAACACAGAACCTATTTTCCCTCAGGACACTTTGCTTGAGTTTCTGAGATAATGCAGAAGCAGACTGCTTGAAGATTAAATAACAAAGACTGAAACAGAAATATTCCATATTTCACTCTGACTGGAAATCAATACAATAATCCCCCAAATTTATAGTTTACAAGTCAATAATGAAAAAAAAGAAATGATAAAACATACTCGATTATTTTTTAAAAAAGCAAATCAATGAGGAAAAGAGGAAGAGATCATAGGAAAATAGAAAAAAAGGCTTATAGTAAAAGGTATAAACCTAATGATATTAATAATTACTTTAAATATAGTCTGAACACCCCAACAAAAGGTAAAAATTATAATTTGAGTCAAAAAGCAAGACCTATCTACATATTAATAAGAATATAGATTAAAACACAATTCCAATAAAAATTTAAGTTTTTGAGTTATTGAGAAGCTTATTATAAAATTCAAATGGAAGTACAAAGAATTAGGAAAGACAAAACAATAGTTAAACAGATGAATAGGGCCTCATACTGCTTAACCTCAAGACAATATAAACTTATGGTTATCGAGTGTGGTTTTAGTGTAAAGACAGATTGATGGAACCAAATAGAGTTCAGAAAGACACACATATGCAAACAACACATTGTCAACAGGTAAATGGGCTACTCAATTAGAGAAATGATATTTTTTCAACAAATAATAGAGAAGCAACTGGTAATCACACGGGAAAAAAATTAAGAACTTAGATTCATAATGCATAAGATATGAAAAATAGAGACAGTTGTAAAACCTAAAACTGGCAAACTTATTTAAGAAAATTATTTATCAAAATTATTTAAGAAAAATTACATCATAACATTACATAGATTTAAATCTTACATCATAGGAGATGAACATCTATATATAACACAGTAAGTTTAACACAAACAGTACAACTATATCCTTCACCACTATATAATTAACCACTTTTTACTTGACTTTTCACCCCATGCTCACTTCTCTTCTGGTAACAAGGATTTGATCCTATAGATAAGCCCATTTTTATTTGATTGGGTTCATTTGTTTATTTGATTTCTCTATATGTCACATGCAAGTGAAATCAGACTATGCTTGTCTTTCTCCTTATCTCACGAGATTTAATTCCTTCTAGTTCCATCCTTATTATTACCAATGGCAGAATCTAATTTTTTATGTAACTAAGTAGTATTTTATGAATCATAATACACAAAAGTGAATAATAGAAATTAAAGAATCATAGGGAAATTAAATGATATGTAATCATTCTACAGAAGGAAAACTACAAATATTTAATAAACATGTTTAAAAGCAAATTTATTAGTAAACAAGAAAATTCAAGTTAAATAAGGTATAATGTTCTTTGGTCAGAAAATTAAAAAAAGGTTTAATTTTTATTATTCATTATATTGTGGTGATGATGATGATTTTGTCATTCTCTTGGGGACTGTACAGGGAAACTATCTCCCCTTTATAAAAACCTGAAATGGGGACTGTGGGAGCAGCAACTAGTGGCAGAGTCTACTGGAAAATGTTTGATGATTTGGTGAAGGAGAGGGTGTGTTGACATACATCTGAGGAATGGGGACACTGCACATATGGGGAACTTACATATGTATGAACTTATTTTAATATGTATGTAGAATAAAAGTTAACTGCAATAAATATTTAAAAAAGTGTTTAGGCAGTTCAGCTTAGTAAAATGAAGAAAAAGAAAAAAAACTTACTCCATTCAGGAACCCTCAGCATTCCCACTGTATACAGGTCACTTCTTTATTTGATGTACAAGCATCGGTTAGTTCACCACACTTAATATTCATACGAACCACTGAATGTTATGGATAAAGTTGGGATTTAAGTTATAGTTGCAGGAATGCTGAATAGGTTAGGACAGGATTCTTTCTAAAAAGAAAGAGATAGTAAATATTTTCTGATTTATGAGGATCTGTTAAAACTACTCAATTTTCTATTGAAAGCAATTGTAGTCAATACTTAAATATTAAAGGACAAATACTTTGATTTTCCTATAGTGTTTATGTGTCATGAAATATTTTGATTTTGATTTTGTCACTACTTTAAAGTGTAATAAAACACTCAGCTCATTAATCTTACAGAATCAGGCAAGCAGTTCATGTTTGTTGATCTGATTATAGTTTCTGACTCCTATTTATAATAGAGGACATTAGATTAAGCCCATATGCAAAACTAAATGGTTCTGTATGCTGCAGTACTCTTATTGGCATCCTTGAAGAATCCCAAATAGTACTTCACATTTTTAAAGTGACCACGAAGAGATTTCTGCTCTTTAGTTTTTTTCAGTACATACACTAATTGCAGTGCTTTGATTTATAATCAATGTTTGTCCATAGATATCAGTCATAAAATTTCCTAAGTTGCATTTTGCTTTATTTTTGCACATAGTATCATTTTTTTATTGTGACACAATCCATTTGTATTGCTACCAAAATACAAAAATCTTCAGATTACTTGGGGGTTCTTACAAGATATTTGTGTCTAAATGTACATCCACCCCATTTGTCATGGTTGTTTTGCTTATTTATTATTATGTTATATATCAAATAGTAAAGTATACAGACTAAAATTTATGAGTCTGTTTTAGATGTGATATCATTTGGGTGAATAATTGCCAGAGCTGTCTCCTAGAATCTTTCCACACTAACTTGAAACATATCTAAAAAGTTACACTGTATATTACTATCAATCAACAAGCAGAGTTACCTGGGACAACTAGGTTCATCTTTGACCATTTTCTTTTTTCCATGACAAAGTCTTCTTGGTCTACACTCTTGCTCCAGTTGGAAGATGTTTGGACTGTCTCAGCCTTCACACTTTAGATGAACTGACAGTAAATATACAGTTGTACCTCTCCTTCAGTAATTCCTGACACTTTACACATGTATTATGTAAACATAAGTTCCAAAAATGTCCAACAGCTGGAATAGTAGAGCTTCTTCAAAACTCGTCAATGTGCACACCTATACAATTATAAGAATATTAGACTTTTAAGGATCTGCAACGCCACCTGACCATTAGATTTTTTAATTTATTTCTTTTTAAATTAATTTTGTTGAAGAAAGTTTACATCAGACATTATCATGGTTTAAGACATATATCATTGTAAATCAACATCTTCATATAATAATTTTAAGCTCACCACCACCATTCCAGCTCTTCCTTCATTACAGTTGATACAATAGGTCCTCTACTCACAAACTCCCCTCTCCCTTCCTTTCTTATAACCAGCAATTTGATTTAATTGCCTAAAAGTCTCTTTCTATCATTATTTGCCACTACTTTTTTCCCATTGATAAAACATTTTACATGTGATCTGATAGTTTTCCAGAGAACTTCCTGTTACGTAATATTATTTTTCTTACTTAAAGATCATCTGTCTTTGATATAAAGAATAAAGGGCAGGGGGAGCACAAAATGAAAGTCTGAGCAAAAGTTTGGGGAGTATTGAATCAGTTCTGATGAAGGATGCTAGTACCTTGTATTGAAAATAAGTGAAACAAAGAAACATTAGCAAATGTGACACCACATACATTGAAAAGACTAGTATATTTGAGTTATTTCTCTTATTGAACTTAGAACTCTTTACCATCCTGAGAATAATTCAATAACACCTTTACACATGGAGAGAAGGCCAATTGAAAGTTATCTCAGTCAAAACCTGTATGAACCGTCCACAGCTGCTAACCTACCAGCTGACAGACACATGAGCCAATCAGTACAAACTCTATCCCTCAAAATCGATTCCCAACCTGAAGAATTGTGAAATAAATAGCTGCTAATTTTAAATTACATTATTTGGAGATGTTTATTAGTTACTTTTTATTGAGCAACACAACACAACAAATTTGATAACAAAAAAACATATTATTTCTCAGTTTTCACATGTCAGGAGTCTGGGCATGGCTAAATGAGTCCTCTGCTGGGAGCCTCTCAAGGTTGCAATTGTCAATAAAGCTGTAATTTCACCTGAAAGCTTGAGTGGAGTGAAATCTGTTTTCAAATACAGGAAGCTTGTTGGCAGAATTTGTCTCAGTGGTAGGATACAGGTCCCAGCTTCTTACTTATTTTTGACAGGAGGCTGCCCTCAGCTCAGATTTGCCCATAGTTTCTTGCCTGATGGACTTTTCCAAGAAGGCTGCTTACTTCACTAATCTAGCAAGGAGAGTTTCTCGAGTCAGTCTGGAGGCAAGATTGAGTGCTTAGTGTAATGCAACACAATCAAGGAAGTAACATCACATTACCCTTGCCATACTCGCTGGTAAGAACAAGTCACAGATCCTACCTACGTTCAGGGTAAGAGACTATAGAAGGTAGCTAACATCTTCATTCTAAAAGGGAGCATCATGTGCTGGGTCGTTTGTTATAGAAGGTAAGTTAATTGATACAATCAAATAAAAGGTAGTTACTTTCATGAACACATTAAGACCTTTATGGTTGAAAGAGGAGATTCTATAGCTAGATTTTCTGAGTTTAATTCCTAGGTCTTCATTTAGCTGTGTGATGTTGGAAAATTCATTTAATTTCGTTGTTAACTACATAAACAACAGCTATCGTAACACAATTTCTAGATTTTGTTAACCTATGGGAAGAATCCTTATTAATAAAACCAAAACAAGTTACAATCCTACAAATATCTTCTGTTCATATCATAAAATAAAAAGAAACCAAAATAAGATACATATTTATTCCCTTTGTACTAAACCCAACTTACTAGTAAGGGGGAAAAATACCTATCAGCATTGGCAGAGTAGAAAACAGCACAATTCAGAGAGGTTCTATTGCCTCTGGCAGTTTTCAGTGACATAAATATTGAAACCATTGAAACGTTAAACTGTAATTTGGGATTCATGCTGCAGTGATTTTATTGTTTTACATAGTCTGCTAGGATTTCTGACCTGTTTTTCCAAAAGACTTAAAATAGGAATCCACTGAAATTTAAGTCGGTTTTTACTTGTTTCTCATTTGTAACATCTCATAAAGGCAGGCTTTAATAGCTAGAGGAATAAACATTCTGATGCTAACAGAGACATTATTTTGAACTCTATTTTCTGTTGAAACTGGGAAGTATGTATAATAATATATAGTATATAATTTATTATATATATTCTCCCTTGATAACTACCCATCTGATTTATAATATATATGATCAATTTGATTTGTATGTTAGACTGTAATTTAGGTTATTATATTGCGTACATTAAAATAACATAAAAATGAAACTTATTTTCCCTACATTTTAATTTTAGACATTTGAGTAATTCAAGAGTATTTTAAAACATGCTTGACACTTCAATATTTTTAAATTTTTTAGCGTTTGTCTAAATTGGCCAATTTTTTATTGGCATCACATTCCATGTAACATTTTTATGTTTTAGGTGTGTGTCATTACACATCAACCTCTGTATAAATCACAATAAGATCACCTCTAAAAGTTCGCTTTTATATTTCACCATATAACTGACCTATTTATTATTTTTGAGGAATAATTCACTCATTACACATGGAAAAATAAAACATAAATACATTATTTTAATTTACTAATAGCAAGTTTATGGTATTATCACTTTAGGAATCCTTATCTTCTGATAATTTTTAACATTTTTGTAGATTTTTCCTAAAGCAAATATATGTTGTATAGCAGTGTGCAACTTGAAGACACACAAAAATTACTTAGCATTCCAATTCATACCTTTTAATGGTTTCCTATCATTGCTTAAAATGTTAATGAAAAATTCTCTAATAAAATATATCTAAAGTTTAACTCTAGTAAATTGATATTTATTAAATATTTTGTTCACAACACTGTACTCATTTTTGAATATTGACATTTTATCTCAATCTGTATTTCACATCACATCTTCCACCAGAGTTTGGGTGTCCTTTACCACCACTTTTTCCCAACTTGTTTCTTCCTTCCCTCCTCCCATGCCCCTGGAAGTCATCATCTTGTGTCCTGAGAGTTTTTTGGGTGGTTTACTTATTTGTTTCATTTTATTATATTTCACATGAGTGAAATCATGCTATATTTCTCTTTTTTCTGACTTGAATTTGATAGCAAAACTTTATAACTAAGCAACTTAATTTTAAGTCACTAAGGTCATTGCAAACTCAGGAGTTGGAAAAAGTAACTTGCAGAATCATTAGGATGCTAAGATGTAAGAAAGAAAGAAAAGCACTGGGTATTAAGCATAATGATCCGCACCTGGCTGCAATCACGTCTTTCTTCCTAAGCATCAACCATTTTAGAATACAAATTTCAGAGCTTGCACAGCTGGAATACAATGCTACTTTCCAGATAGTGGCAAATCATTAAGAGTATACAAATAGACCACAATATGATGTTCTAAGGCTGAACTATGAAATTTACTGAGGAGCATGATTGTTTAAAGTGTTTGGTTTGTTCAGAATTACTTTTCTTAAATAGCCTAAAAGTAAATAAAGTGAAGATCATTACATTGCTTGTCTGGGATCGATTTACAAGGAGTCTATAAATACAAGAGTGATTACCATCTATTGTGGGAGCTCTTGCTGCTGTCCGAAATAACCCTCCCTAGATGGCTCCAAAGGGTAGAAATTCTGCTACCAAGGGAACATACTTGATTTTCCACTTATCTTTTAATGACTTCCTGCAGGCAAAAACCTGGAGCCAAAATCCTACTGACATCTGTTTGTTGGTATGGGCCTTATTTAGAACCCCAGTACTAGGTAATTATTCATTATTTGTTGGCAGTAGGATTGTGCAGCTCACAATGTTTTGCAACATTTAAGCTATAATAAATAAAGGAATAAACAAAACTCTTCTCCTAAATACTCATTTATATAGAGCATCAGCAAAACAAACAAATTGTTAAGAGAGATGCTAACAATTTATGGCTATGTAGTCACTTCTTAAAGTTCACATTTTTCATTAGCAAGTAAAGGAAAGAAAACAGCTTCTCATTTTAAATCAAATCTGAGATTTTAATTGTCAAGGACACTTCATATTGTAATTTATGTTATTATGGAAGTCATCCTGAGGGGTATTTTATTTTATCCTCCTTATATTTATTTTCAAGACACTATAATGGGATTTTGACTAAGAAATATGTGGACTTGAGCATATATTTGACTGTAGTAAAGTTAGAAAAATCACTTAACTTGTTAATGTCTTTGTTTCTCTATTATATGTAGATAACGATAATTATCTCATTAGTCTACATAGTGTAGACTAATACACACAAGGTAAATAACATCATTTTCTTAACAATGTTTTATTTTCTCCCTAACTTCTTCCACTACTTGCTTTGAAATATCTAGTTTTAAGCATAAATCAATGCTGATCAAATGATTCAAATGTTTTCAAGTATCATTGAAAGACAACCCCTAGTCAATTCAATTTAAAAAGTGGCATGTGAGATAAGGACTTGATTTAATTTTAGTTGGCACTTAAATATAAGAATGATCCCAAAGCATACCATGTTTATGTTAGGCTGCAATGCCCCTCCAAGATATCAGAACCTAAGATTATAACTTCATCTGCTAAAAGTATGTGATTAATTGAAGGATTTAGAGATGGGAAGATTATCCTAAATGTAATCACATGTTCTTAGAAGAGGGCAGAGAGAGCATTAACGTAGAGGAGGATACTCAAAGACACATTGGTGAGAAGTTGTGTCCATGGAGGGAAAAGCAAATGTTGGAATGATATAAATTCAATTCAAGGAATGATGACAGCCCTGACTCTGCATGAAGCAAGGAACAGATTCTCCCCTAGAACTTCATAAGGAGTAAGACTATCCCGACAATTTATTTCTGTACGATGATACTGATTTTAGATTTCTGGAGACCAAAATTAGGAGAAAATTATTTCTTTTGTTTTACATAACAAATTTACAATAATTAATTACAGCAGAATTAATTAATTAATGCAGCATTTTTTATTGTCTGTAGGTAGGTAGAATTGACTAGCAAATGATCTTTGATACTGAACAGGATTAACACTAGAGGTATGATCCAGGGCTACAAGACCATGAAAGGGTAACTATTGAGTCATGAATCACCATAAATGTAATGTTTGAGTGGCCACTGAAGGTTATAGATTGCTCAGGAATGACAGAGGATAGGAAATGCATATTCCAAATGTATTAGATGTATGGAAGTAAAAAAGATGGTTAAAAATTTAGAGAGGTGAAATTAAAGGTATACTTTTCTTCTGCTAAGATGGAGGATCTGTTTGGGGAGAGATTTAATTTGAGGACTATTAGTAAAAGACATAATATAAGTACTTCCTGGGAATTGGAGCAAGGTAGTTGTATGGATAAGCATGTGAGAAAATAGAAATATATTGCATTAAAAATACAATAAATATTCTTTAATCTCTGAGTTAATATACTTTGATTATTCTTTTCATGTAGTGTATCTGCCCTAAAAATGGAAAGTACGTCACCTGGCTAGGGTGCACTATAGGGTACAAAATAGAGTGAAGGTGGAGACTGGCATAATGTAGAGTCTAAGTATGATGGATAATTGTGGTTTTAAAAGAAAATGCATTAGATTATTGGAGAGACATTTACTTAGACAAGTTTCAGTAAGTCCCAACCACCTGTTAATGAAAAGAAATTGAAGAAAATTATTTTTAGATACATATTTAATAGTAATTGTGCTGATAGCATAGCTCTGTGGTGAGTATGAATGGCACATCATAGTAAATAGATTGTTGAATATATCTAATTGCTTTATGTATATTCATGTAACTGAAATAAACATTTGTATTGTTTTTCAGAGTTAAAATACTCTTTCAGGTATTCCTATGAAGAAAAATATTTCTAAATGAACAGGATAAAAAAAGTGTATAGATTTTGAATTCTACCATATGTAAATCAGACAGTACAAATGTCTCAACCAGTTTTATTTCTTTCTAATTTGGAAAGAGTTTAATTATGCAGAAGGAAGAATATCTTCAAAGATATTGAGACATGAATAAACATAACCTTTCGAGAAAAGGACAAAGAGGTATCAGTGCTTCGACTATTGGATAATTGGCCAGGGTAGCAACAGAAAATACTCAACAGATAATTTGCAGCAATATTAAGATCTTAGATTTGACATGAAGGTTCTGGAGCCAGTGTACATAGGAGGAATTAAAGGAGAAAAACTGGAAGTAAAGTAATGATGTAAGACAAAAGAAGTCAAAGGTAGGAAATAATTTTAAACAAGAGAAGATTTAGATCTTATTGAAGTCATATCAATGCTGCAAAAAGCATATCTATATTTAGTACATGGGTCTCATTTTGAGGACCCTGTTAAATGGCAAAATGAGGCAACAAATTCATATTTTCCCTTTTTCCTCAAAATACTTGATTAATTTATCTGATTATTTACAGTATTCAGATGTCCATGTTTGACTATTTCAGGTTATAGTACCATTAACTTTAAATTTAGTATTTAATATGTGATAAAATATAAGTGAACAAGACTCTGAATGATAATTTATGCAAGTAATAAAAACATAAACCCTTTCATTTTCTCATCATGGTATAAAGGAGTTATTCAAAATAATATCATCTCCTCCAATAGCAAGCAGGAACTTACTTTTTAAATTTTATTATGTCAATTCAAATTAAAGTGAAAAATTCTATCACTTCAAGAATTGATCTTACTAATAAATAGAGTAGGAAGAGTTATTCAAATTTTATTAATATTGACTCATCACCAGAGAATAGAGTTACATGTAAAGAAAAATGTTAAGAAGAAACTTGATTATTGATCTGGGACAAATAACAAACTAGTATATAAGTTAGTCTTTTTCCCAAAGTAGTTGTGTTTTATAATATGACATTCATATTCTGGTTTTAAAACAATCTATTGATTTAAACATATGACATATGCAGTAGTTGAATAAAGACTCATTAAAATTAGATGAGTAACTGGCAGGAAAACAATTGACTTTGGAAGTTAAAAGTACTGTTTAAAAGAAGCAATTTTAAATAGTTACTCTGACAAAAGATATTAAAATTCATTTTTTATTTGCCACAAAAGTACCGGATAGAAGAGGATCTTTTCATCAGTTTTGTATAACAATAAATCACTTCTCACTTATGAACAAACATTTAAGATTTTTCAGCTCATAGAACAGTTTGGAATTGATATTTTGTTTGAAATAACATTTAGATAGCTACATAACTTTACATACACACACACATGTATTTCCTTTTTTTAAAGGAAAGTTGCTGGCAGGAATGAAGGCAATCAGAGAGGCAGGCAGGAAGAGAGAGGGGAAAGAGGCATTTTCTTTTACTTTATTCAGTTGTTCGTAGTATTACTAGTATTAGTTACTTTGTTCAGTTGTCCCCAGGTCAGGAACCTGGGTCCTTGTCATATATGTGAACT
Source organism: Solenodon paradoxus (assembly GCA_004363575.1). Lineage (NCBI taxonomy): Eukaryota > Metazoa > Chordata > Mammalia > Eulipotyphla > Solenodontidae > Solenodon > Solenodon paradoxus. The sequence continues at coordinate 1,728,389 of RJWH01000024.1, forward strand.
GTGCCATCAAGAGTTGGTGAATTTGACCACTAAATCTGCAGGGCACACTAATGTAATTATATTTTTACAGCAACTTTAAATGATATGTTGAAATTAGTAGTTTCCACATTAAAGACTTATTATACTTTAATAAGCATAATACTTTTCCAGTATTATGTTGCATTTCCCATATTGATTTAATATCAGTATCAAAATGTTTTTATCTCAATATAATTAGTATCCCCCAGAGAAAACAAAAATGCTGAAAAAAACTGCACACTTCACTGAACACAGGTAAGATATTTATTAATTCCATTGCTCTGTGACTTTGTTTGGACAATATTATTTAATAAAAAAATAGAATAAATAATTTTTAAACTACAAAATAAAATTCATTCACTTTCAAGGTTCAGAAATTCATTTAAACAAAGTAAAATGAAATGAGAGAATAATGAATGTATGCTAAGATACTTCTAATAACCAACTGAAGGATTTGGCAACAAGGGAAAAAAATCTGAGTATACCAGCTACTCTTTCCTGGGCACACACACACACACGTACACAGCACACACATACAACACACACATGTACACACCTTTCCCAAGGTTCTATGTTCTCTGTTCACTGCTTGCTCTATTTTTTTGTTTCAGGCTTTTGTTTCTGATTTTTCACCTAAGTGTACATGGTAGATGATGCCCAAACTCTGACAAGGCATTGAGTCTTCTGTTAAAGCAAAACAAAAGCAAAATAAAAACAAAACAAACTGATCAGTATTTGATTATATTCTATGGATTTTTGTTGTTACTGTTGTTTTATGTTCCAATTTTATAGGGGGAGAGGAGAAACTCCTGTAATAACATTGATCAAAATGTAAAATGAGGATATAAGAAAGGAAACGTCGGAACTTAAATTGAAATCAGATATATAGCATAATACGCATAATACATGTAATGTAATACTAGCCTGAGTATGTTAAGCAATACTGAATTGTATTACTTTGGTACTACAAAGTGATTAAAACATGTATAACTAATATGATACAAAAATAGATAAGGATTAATAGGTAAACAAAATTCTAAAGTAAAGTTTAAACTAAAGCAAGTGTTTTTTTCTGTAAATGAATAAAACACTTTAATTTTCACAGATTTTGTTTTAATCACTTGCACTTAATCCTCTCCAAAGAACAGGGAAAAATTTTGTAGTTAATCTTATATTTCTTTATTAAAGTAATTAGCTATGAGGTAAGATTTCCAGTTTTATGGATATAGTGCAGTTTAACATTTGGAAGAATTAAGCAATATCTTTGATGCTAATTTCCTACTTTCTATAAAAGTATATGGATTTTATGTCTATAATTATCAGTATGTGGAATCTTTTAAGTAGAAAAATTGCTTAATATTCATATAATGCCTTTCTACAAAAGATACATACAGTACAGAAAAAGTCTAATTACAAATTTGTCCATTACATTAGTTCTCTTGCCACCAAGCTGATGGTAATAGAAAGTAGGGCAACTGGGAAGTCATTAATAAAGTCATGTGGGCAGAGTCCTCATGAATAGAATTAATTCTCATGTTAAAGAGACCTCAGAGAGCTTCCTCCGCTTCCACCAGGGAAGGACACAGGGAGAAGACAGCCATTTTTGAGCCAGGACTCAAGCCCCAATCAGATAACAAACTTGTAAACACCTTAATCTTGGGCTTCCTGATCTCCAAACTGTAGAAAGAAATATTTGTTAGTTAAGCCACTCTGTCTACGGTATTTTTGTTATGGCAGCATGAACTAAGATAAATTAATAGATCATATATAATCTGCAAATTGCCATTTATATAAATTATATACTTCTTTCTCTGATTTAGAGGAAAACAATCTTCTCAATCAAGGTCTTTCCTGAGATTAGACTTTAACATATTTATTGCATATTTTAGAAGGTTAAACTTATTTTTACTTGAAACTAGATAGCCCTACCTTTAAATGATTGTCTCATTTGTTTCTACAATTTTCCTTCTTTATTTTTTGTGTGTGTTTCAAAAGTGGGGTAATCACTCTCAACACAGGGTCATTACACACAGTTTTCTTTCCCTACTAAATCTTTGGGTTGTCTCTTCTTTCAGCTGATGTTTGTTAAAAAATAAAAGAAAAAGGTTCATCTGGAACAAAATGTATTTTTGGCCTTGTACTTGTGGTGAAATAATTAAATGTGTCTAGACAAGTTTTCTGAAGCTTCATTAGTGAGGACACAGTGTCTGCTGACAGTAAAGGCACATGAAGAGCACCCTTGTGTTCTGTAAAATTTAGGAGAAAATAATGGGAAGATAGTCTTGTTGTTAAAAAAGTACAGAGGTCAGCTTTATAGATTACTCAGATATCATAAATTGCTGGATTAGATAATCCTGGTCAGATGGTAAAAATCATAGTCAGTTTGAAACACAGAGTACTTGAGAGAAGAGGAAAATGCATGGGAAACTTCATTATACAAAAAAAAAATCATAGATTGGGTAAAAAGTAAGTTAATTTGAGTGAGTTTCCTTAATATAAGAACTTAAAAGATAAAATAGAATAGAGAACTCCTAAAGAGAATGTGCATTTGGAAATAAGCATTTTGTATATTTAGGAAATTATAACAGGCTATTATATGAGTTAAAGCATGAGATAAAGCACAAGAGGAATATATGGGGCTATAACTTGATTTCCCCCACTGTGTAATTTTCCATTTGCTCTGTTATTCACAAAAGTATACCTTTAGAGATATGTGAATTAATAACATATAAATATGCTCTTCAGCAAACTCAATGTCTAGAGAACTGAGACTCTAAACTATCTCGAGTTATAGGCTATATGCTGCTTTAAGACCTCAGACTTCATTCTTCCTAAAAGCATTAGTGGTCTAACTGCCCTTCAAGTGAAACCAAAAGATCAAATACAACATTATCAAAACCAGATCTCCCCTGATGTTGGAATTCTTAGATACAGTTGAAAGCCAGACGAATGTGCACTTCAAAAAACTGTAGTAAAACCTTGGTAAATAGGGCATTATTTTCTCCATAGTCATTCTCTGGTTTCTTATTCTGCTCTCAGTCTCCTTGTGTTTTTGAAACTAGCTAAGCGCATTTTCTCATCACCAGATTTTGAATCTATGGTTTCTCTGCTAAAAAAAGTCCTTCTTCCAGTTGTCTACATGACTCATTTCCTACTTCCTTAGGTCATTACTCATATGTCCGCTTTTCAGTTACTTCTTCCTTTTTTCCCTATTAAAATTTGCGACTCCCTACCCTGGTACCCATTAGCCCCAATCCTCGTTTTTATCACTAACACTTATTATTCTTGCATCCTATATATTTACTCATTTTGTTTATTTCCTATCTCCCTCATTAAAATATGAGCTTCTTAAACATAACCATTGTGCCTATTTTGTTCAATATTATGTCTCCATACCTAGAAGAGTACCTGGTACATAATAATCATCCAAATGTTTATTGTGTTATTATCATAACTAGCCTAACTAGAGCAATGCAGATCATGAGAAGAAAATTACAATGAGCAAGTCATTCACAGTAAAGGCAGGCAGGATTAGGTTCAAGACCCCGTTAGGTCTGATTGGGAAATCTTACAAAACTTAGCGTCTAATTATTGAACTACTAGGATAAGTAAAGCTATTCTGCTAAGAAAACTTTCACTCTGGTCTGAATAGCAACATAAAAATAATTTTATCAGCAAAGACCCAGACAATTGTTCTGAAATATCACCTAAAAAAAGATGAATATATAAAAATGACTTTTCTGGATAAGCCAGGAAGAATGTTGAGACTTGAAGTTAGCTAAGCAACACCATCAGTCAATACCAATAAAGTAATGCCCATTCCGCTAAGAGATTTGAAGATAGAAACCTGGTAAGATGCATGTGTTAATGACATGACAGTACATTTATCCATAGATTGGTAAAACCTAAAGGTGCATTTGAAAACTTCAGCAATTGATTTTTATTAGACATTGTATACTGAAGGTAACCTCATCAAATTATATTATTTACCAATGTTATTGCTATTTCATATTTTTAAGAGAAATGGACATATTACAATAAATTCAAAATATCCCTTAAAGAGGACCTTTATACCAAGAGAAAATGTAGGACTAGAGAAGCAGCAACTACTACTCAAACTGTTGTCTTTATTTTAATCCCCAAAGTAATTTATGCATAAAACATGCTCAATCAATACATCCTTAGGAAAACACTTTCAGCTCATTCTGAAAACAAAAAAGAGTAGATTTCATTCTTTTTAATAAAGTTCTTTGTGTTTAGAAAACACATCATGTTAAAAGTTTATTTTAGTTCATTTTATTAAACAAATATCATAATATTATATAGTTTCAGTTGTACAACATTTGTAAATCAGCATCTGTACGCAACAAATTAAATTTGCCACCATTTTAGTTCTTCCTTCATTATGTACTCAATCCCCTCTACACAGTATGCCTACCCTCCCACTGCCCTTCCTGCAACCACTAATTTGATATTTACTGACTAAATGCCTATTTTTTTAGTTGAGTTCATTTGCTTGCTTTTTCAATGTAACAAATATGAATAAAATCATGCATGTCTGTCTTTTTCCTTCTGTCTTTTCTCATTAAGCATGATTTCCTTTAGGTCCATAGTATTGCTGCAAATTTCATCTATTTAATAGCTGAATAGTAGTCCATTGTGTATATATTGTATATCGAGATGAGTTTTAAATGCCATTCATATTTTAGAGTTAATCTACTGTTATAAACATGACATATCAAATGAGTCACATTAATATTTTAGATGAAATAATTTTATATTTCTGTATTATTTCTTTATATGAATATATGTGTATAAAACCCCATTTATTCAGCATTTAAGACTTTAAAGAACTTCATTAATTAAATACTTAGCATGAATTAAGATTCTAAGAATTTTTAATGAATTTTCAAGACAAATATAGTGAAAGGTATTAAATATCTTGTCTACAACCACATAGTTGCTTGAGACACAATGATTCAATAATACTTATTAGTCCCTTGATGTTTCTAGAACACCAGCTGCATATCTGAATCCTAAATCTAGATCAAGATTTCAAAATCACTATAATTAAAGAGAAATACAGTGTTGTGTTGCTATATTTATAGTCACTTTTTCTGAAGTTCATTTTGGGAGCACTTTATATATACAGAGTATCCTTAAAGTCAAGAACTATCTATTTCATGTACTCTCAGAACATAATCAATTCTATATTGCAGAATAATATTATTGTTTATTACATCAATTATTCTCAATAAATATTTAGGGAAATAATAAATGAGCATGATGAGGCTCCATCAAAAACCTTTCTCATAGAGTTTTTGTTCTAGAGAGAAAGGAAGAGACATTAGACTTGAGATTGGCATACTCTGCTCAGCAAATTTTAGATTTCTTAAGTATAACTAAGTTACTAATTAATAATAACATCAAATAGAAAACATCTGATCAGAACTGCTCCTACATATTTATTTTTCTTCAAAATACTGTCAGTAAATTAGGGAGAAATACATGAGGGTTCAGGGTTTAAAAAGTAATTATACTTACATATCAATCTTAGTTGATATTATGAAGTACATCTGACCTAAACAATTGTGTTCAATTTCATTTGAATATTTAAAAAAAAAACCCCATAAAAGTGATTGCTTAAGTCTTTAACCTATGTTAATCAAAGTAAGAATTTATGTACCAAAAATGATTAGAAAATGAGCAAATAGCATTCCCTGGTGGAGCAGCAGTTAGGTCAATCGCCTCCGAAGGAGTCAGGCGACATACTCTGCATTTGAGTTCTGGGCACGGGGGAAACAACCATTGTGAACAACAAAACTAAAAATGAAATAAATGCTGCTTCCTCCTCTTTCTTTCTGCCTGCCCACCTACTCGATTTCATTTCTGACTGTACCTTTTCCAAAAAAAAAAAAAAAAAAAAAGAAAGAAAAAGAAAATGAGTACATAAACCAGTTATCACATTAACTTCTTAATATAGCACACCTTTTATTTTCATATTTTGAATCCAACTAATGTTTTTACATTTAGTCTTTGGCATCATAATAGTTAATTGCTTAGCCTCTCTCAAGGGAAATGATTATCTTACATATATTGGCATTAAAGGTGAATATATTATTTTATCTATACTACCAATCTTTTTAAACAATTTTCAGAATCTGAATTCCTGGTAATTGAACTTCAGAATTCAGTTTTAATTAACTACCTGCGATTCACATTTGCTTCTAGAATATTCCAAACACATCGTTTCACATTATTCACCTCCCTGACCTCCTGCCTTCTAGCACCACTATTGTGAGGTGGAGTAAAATCTTGAATATGATTCAAAGACACAATTAGTACAATGTGCTAAAAATGCTAATGGAATAAAAAATATTATAAATAGATTTAAATTGAGATAAGCAAACTCTTGCTCTCTCCTCTGAGAATGTCTTCCTCTTTCAAATTTATTCTACTTTGTATTGATGCTTTTTTCTTCATAACCCCCACCATCTAAAAGGTATAGTAAACCTAGTATCATGTTACCTATTCTTTGAAAGGATTCCCTTCCACTGAGTATGCAACAGAATGATTAGGATCCATAAGAAGGGAAGACTTAGATTATATATTATATTCTTAGAAGGTGCTTATGGAAAAATATTTTAATATCTGTTAGGTTTCTCTTATCATACATAATTATTTATCATTTATTCATTTACTTGACAAGTATTTAAGTCAGGCAGTCATAAACATTGGAGATCCATGTGGTGGGACTAGAAAAATAGGAAGGATGATCAGAAATGGAGCCAAAAATACAGTGAGGAGCAGACCACGTGTGATCCTGCAGGTCAGCACACAGCAGACCAATTTTTGATGTTTTCTGAGAATCCTCTGGGATCACCATATCAGAAGAGTCTTCACATGCCAAAATCAAGTTTAGAACTCTGCCTCTAGGAAAAGTAAATAAAATCATTGAGTTATCTGTATCAGCTTAAACATTTTGTCTATGATTTAACTTAGCTGAATGTCAAATTTATAGCTTAAAATAAATATAAATAAATAAAATAAAATAAAAATATAATTTCATTCTCAAAAATGTTCTCTTTTATATAGAAGTGCAAGTTATCTTACAATCGACAAAAAAAAAATGATGCCACTTCTATGACTTAGTCACTGTATCTGAGAGTTTCAGTTGGAAACAGAATCAAGCAATATCCTTTGCAAGTGTATCCTTTAGAGAACTCCCCTTTCATCTCTATCCATCTCAAAACTATCCATCTCAAAGTCTATTTTCAAGAAATTGTAGACTGTGATAATCTTCTTAGCTGAAGCAATCCAAAAATCAGCCAGGAGACAGCCCAGACAATAAATTTCATAGCAGCCAGTCTGCCTGGGTTCAGAGAAGAGAAGTGAAAGTTAAAGAATAAAAAAGAATGGGAGTGGGTTTGGGGTGCAAAAACCTAAATAATAAAATAAACCCACTTTGTTGATTTTTTATAATTTTATAAATTATAACTTTACTGCTGATAAGTACATAGCAGACTTAAACAGAAAGCCCTCAAAATTCTATAATACATATGATAACTTTCTAATAAGCTTGTACCAAAATCACTGGCATTTCGCTGTGCCTTACTCACTCCATATAGTTTCAGTTAATGTCTGAATATGCAACCAATCATTTTGTCACCACACACACACACACACACACACATACACACACACAAACAATTTTATGTCTAAAGCTTACCACTTAGAATTTATAGTTCTCCCCAAAATTTCTAATTATATTAATATAAATATAGATAAAATTATTTCTTAAATTAGTTGTGCTAATGCTAAAATGTATATCCAATAGTCTCTTCAATGTAGACAAAAGATGGGGCCACACAAGAGAAGCTTGTCTTTTAAAAGTCCAGTTCCTTAAATTGAAAAATAATGATACTGTTCAGCAATTATAGTTTCTCTGACTTAGACTCATAGCAGAGAGACCATTCTGGATTAAGTGAAATAAATGAGATGCAGATGAAAAAGCTATCAGAAGAGCACAACACCTGAGCCTATAGCTTAGGGACCCTATCACTAACCTAACACTTCAAAAACAAAGACGTAGTCAAAGTGGAAAAATAACAGCAGCAGTGGAAAAATAGTTGAATCAGAAATGACTTAAGATTGCTTCATTCATTCTTCCAAACACTATTATTCAGAAAATGGATAGTTGTTTCTATGAAAAGGTAAGCTGGTGGGAACACGTGTATTAGATAAGCGCACAAAGAATCCACCAACAGAAGAAAGGGTATAGTATTAACCTGAGGTAGAGATGCTGGTATTTAGAAGGTATATTGCAGGAAATTTCAAAATTGTTTTAGATTGTTTCAACTTATGAAAAATAAAGAAATGTAAATGATCTATTAAGGGTTTATATTACTATTTTATTTTGTTTTTATTGCTTTATCAAGTTAAAGAAGTTATCTTTAAAACTTACTTTGCAAAAGATCATGAGGTGGTTATTTTTTTACAACAGATAAATACTGAATTTTTGAAAATATTTATGCTTCTCCCTTATATAAATACATTTTTACTTTTAATAAGTTGAGATATTGACTTAAATTTGTTTTCAATATTAAATAAAACATTTCCACATTTATTCAAGATGTATTTTCTTAAGGTCGTATTTGTGAGTTTTCAATTCTTTTTGAGAATAATTGCACCCATGTTCTTATGTGAATTTTTAAAATACAGACTACTCAATTTTTTTCCCATAGTCAATCAGGCCTATTGTTCATTTCATATCTATTTTCAAATATATTGCTATTTAGAACATTCATAATAAGTCCTTTTTATCTGCTTACTTATTCCATCCATATTCACCTACTCTTACCCATTAATAATATATACATATTTGTATCTTCTCTTTCTCCTTTTTCTCTTAAAAAAGTGACCATTGTTTCTATTGTTTTATTCTTATTGAAGGAACATGCTTTATGACCTTGTTGAACTTCTTTGCTGCTTCTGCATTTTTTTTTTAATTTAGTTTTCTCTTATGAGTAAAGTTTTATCTGTCTACATTTTGGACCCACTTTCTTTAGATTTTGAAAATTTTAAGATGACATTTTATTTCTAATGCATACATTTAATATGTTTCTTCAAAATCCTGCTTCAGTTATTTCAAGCAGGATTTTATATGCATTGCTATCATTTGAAATATTTAATCTACTTAGTATACTCATTTATTTCTTCTTTTAATTTAGTATGTATTGAGTTAACTTTGATTGTTACAAAGTAATATAAGCCCACCCAGATATATATTAATATCCAAATAGTTCTACTCTTAATTTTAATAACTTTTTACATAAAATTTATTTTCTTAATAATGTAAACTTTACCACTTAAAGATACTTTATTGACATCCAGAAAAAGCTGATTAAGGAAAATACTTACTCAAGGTGCACAAATTACCTGTCTTCCCATAAATTTACACTACCAAGTAACACATTTTGTAAAAAGCTCCAGACTGAACATAGATTCAACCAGCTTCTACTTCTCTTCTACCAAAAAGTTTACTACCACATAGCAGTGAGAGAATAGCTTTAAAATACAGATTATCCTATTCATTTGAACTAATATTTTATCATAAGTTTTCCCATACAATATTAGGTAAATATTTGATGTTACATTTATTTGTTGCTTGTCTGAAATTCAAATTTAACTGGGCATTCTGTGTTTTTTATTTGCTAAATCTCTCTCTCTTCAAAATTCTCCAGTGGTCTTATACCAACTCTGATTCCACTTCCTACAATGACACCCTAGGGGGTGTACTCCTCCCTATGGATGGTGAACTTGCTATCCCTAGACTACACCAAACTTACTTTCTGCCCTAGAGCTTTGCTCCATTTTCCCGTTCTTCAGATGCTAATGTAACATGTCATCATTTGAGAATCCTTCCCTAACCATCTTATATAAAAGGCATCAATTTCCATATATCCTGCCCTTACTCTCTTATATTTCCTTGTGATACCTATCACCAGGAGATTTCATCGAATTAAAAGTAAATTCTTGCTTCTTCCCAATTATATTTCAGTTCTATGAGGTCAGTTTATTTTGTTCACTATTGCATACAAAATGCTTGAAAGTTCATCAGCATAAAGCAGTGACTCAATATATTTTTGCAAATGGAATATTTATCCAAAAAGTAGCTTAGTTATTCTTCATCTAATATTCTTCATTACAATATTATTCTCCAGTATATCATCATTCTAAACGTTGTCCCTACACATTAAAGAAATTTTATTAAGAGATTTAAATGATTTAAATCACTCCAGTCCAAATTATAGTTTACCTTTAACAAGAAAGACTAACACTTACTTAGATGGGAGAGAAATCATCCAATTTCATATCTTCTTTATGCCTTACATAAAATCTAAGCAAATAAGAGAGATTAAAATGATGAAGCTATCATTCTACTATAGTGTAGAATGCAATTAAGATTTTCTATGAATTGGTTTCAAATTTATCCATGCAATTATTTTGACTCTTCTTAATATTTTTATAATGCTGAATATAAGCTTTTATGCTTTTCACATCTGATTACAAAGTTGCACGAGGTTCATCTGAAAAATTAACACATTGCAGAGTGATGCAATACTGAAAAATCAGACTACAAATGAATGAAAATTGGCTATACAAGTTCAATGATACCTAAGGGTTGTGTCCTTAGAGAAATTCTGGCATTGGGGATGGAGTTCCAAAGCTATTGATCACACCAGCATACTAAAGTATAGTTTCTAAGAATAGTATAGGGGCAGAGTGATTGTGTCCAGAAGAGTACAGCCTCCGAAGTGTTCATTAACAGCTACTTACTATGCCATCTTTATTACATTAACAGACCACTTGGTGTTTTTTTGTTTTTTAAGGAAACATTAGCAGGAATGAAGGTGAGCAAAGGCAGGCAGGCAGGAAGAGAAGAGAAAGAAGCACTTTATTCATTTAATTTAGCTGTTCCTCTTGTTTGCCTAGCCCTTGGTTGTGGACCTGGGTCCTTGGAATTTACTGGACTGCAAAGGTAGACCTAACCACTACTCCACCAAGGCACCTTCAGACCACAGTTATACATAGTCACCAATAAAGGTCTCCACTTCTGTCAAAGTGAGTTTTTCTCTGAAGAATTTGGAGAGTTATCTTCCAGAAGCTATGAATGGAAAGCTTCCCATCTCATCATGGAGTCTCCAAGAATTCTGAGGGAAAATAGGGCCCAATTCCAGTGACTTTTCTCCCAGGAGACTCCTGAACCATGTACATAGGTGCCTGTAAGTGGGTTTAGACAATGTCAATCCAAGAATAGGAAATGAAAGTAGTCTTTGTTATTGTCACTCTGTTCTTTAGAGAATGGAAGCTTACTTGCTTTAAATTTGTACAATGAGAAAATAAGATCATTCAAGGGATTACGCTGTAAGATGTGGACCTTACTCTAATCTGCTCTTTAGAGAGAAAAATTGCTTCTTTCTAGTAGTTCAATATACCATTTTGAAGCTATAATCATCAAGAAAGCATAATAAAGTTTATCTTTTAAAGACAGTTGCTACAATTTTTTTTATCTTAATTGAAATAGTTTAACATTGATTCTAACACATAGGAGGAATGAAGATTAAAGTTAAGATCTGGTCTGTTAGTATAAACTAAAATATATTGAACGATTTCTATAGATTTTGTATAACATGATTATCATAATTTATAAAATGCTGGGGGCATGATGAGGAGAAAAAACAACTTGCCTACTTGTCACTACAAAAGTCTTCTTAAATATAGTTAATAGTCCTTTCAAAGAAAATTATCCTCAATAACTTTGAATTGCATAAGATTTTATTGTATCCCTACTGAATATAAAGGAAAGAATGATGTTGTAGAATGGCTATATTTCATTATATCTGTGGCACTGAATTTAGTGGAAAACGTTATAATTATTCTGATTTCAAGATAAACCCAGTGGTTTAAATTCTTACAATTTTCTGAAGATATAAGGATAATAGATTATTTCGAGTTAAAAGCAATAGTTATTAGGAAACAATCTCACAACGGGGGTTTATTTCAGAGAAACTGGTGGATATAAGGAAACCAAAGACATATTTCAGGAATTACAGACACAGGTTTTACTAATATCTGTAATTCAGGTATCAAATTGGCATTCCTCTGCAGATGACACCTCCATCTTCACAACCCAACTCACCCTCTCTGCCTCTCTCCATTTATTCTCTGTTTCCTAGTGCTGATTCTATTAGCCTGTTTCTCTGCCTTTTTTCAGGGTATTATATTTAAACCACTCAGAGAGGATGTCATTGAACTCTTGTGTCACTATTAAATCCAGATCATCCCTACTGGGAACATGTATGTTTACTCTTTTGTTTTTTATTTTTTGCCTTTTCACAAGGTATGCTCTTAAGAACTGTGTTCAGATTGCTTTTGTCTAAATGCTGAGTCTTGATTAAGTGATTTGTAGAATCGCAGTCAAATTAAAAGACTAGGAGTTATTCAGTTTTATATTCTGTCTAGTACTCAGTTATAATCATGACAAACATCTGTTATCTTGGATGTATTTTCAATTAAATAATGTTTTTGAAGAATAATAATAACTTGAAAATTTTATCAGACTGAAAAAAACATGTCCAAGCAATTGTTATTTCAGTGTCCATCTTTAGAAAGCATTATGAATGCAAATGCCTGTGAAAAGTATTTGTAACTGCTTCTTTACGAACTTGACTTTAGTTTTTTTTTTATTTTTCCATCTTATCAGATAAAACATAAAATTAAATAAAAATGTAAATGCAATAACCTAGTCTTTGTGGAATGTTTATCAGAGCCAAAGTTCATGATTATTTACAATAATACTATGAATGTAATTATACTGAATAATTTGTAGCAGACATAGGCATTGTCTAAGTATATTTGCATAAAAGTAACAATTAATTGGTAAAATTTTAGCAAATGGGGAAGCTGAAAATGTTTATTACTTGTCAAATAAATATCCCCCAATTTTAACATTTTTATTGAAATAATAGTTCTTGATACAATGAATTTATTCTGTTAATAATGGTTTCCTTCATTAAAAATTGTTTTATTAGTCTTTTTACTTATATATTTGGTTTCTCAAAAAGCACAGTTTTTATTCAGTTATGTAGGTATGTATGTATACAGATTTCTAGTCTAATTTAAACTTCATAATAATTATTATATTTTAGATATTTTTGATGAATATTTGTAGAATCAATTCTGTGTGAAGCATGGTTGTAGGCATGAGGAAAACAGCAATTATGAAAATGGAGCTTCTGCCTTAGGAACACTCTGCATCATTTATTAAATATGTGTTTTAAGTCAGAGACCATGCTAGCACTTTTTATGATTAAGCTTGCTTGATCTTCACTGTTATTATTTTTCTCTCTTTAAAGACGAGGAACTGAGATTTCTAGAAACACCTAGAAACCTTAATCAGCAGACAACTAAAAACTGGCAGAATTTAATTGAATCCAATGCTGTCTGATTTCCAAGTCTACACTTTCCATCCCTGAATTTTTCTTTGCTAACATGAGAGTTCACGTCCCAGACAAAATGATGACTCTCTTTCACTGTGCAAATGTTTTAAATCTTTTTGTAAGTTTTATTCAGAAATTTAAACCAAAGAAGAGAAGTTTTTAAACTACTTTTCTGGAAATAATATAATGAAAACTATAAAAGCCAATTATTTTATAGAAGAAAAGAGAAATTAGCCATATCTCTGACAAGGGTTTAATATTGAAAATATACAAACAATTAATAAAACTCAATTAACAGAAAAGCAAGCAAGCCAATCAAAAAATGTAAAGAGGAATTGGAGACATGTTTTTCCAAAGAGGATATACAGATGCTTAGTGGGCACATGAAAAGATGTTCCATCAGGAAAATGCAAATCAAAGAACAATGGGATATCACTTTACACCTGAGAGACTGGCTATTATACAAAAGTCTGGAAACAACAAATGCTGGTGAGGATGTGGAGAAAAGAGGTCATTTTTTACACTTTTGGTGGGAGTACAAATTGATACAACTCCTATGGAAAGCAGTGTGACGATTCCTCAAAAAGGTGATTAGGGAAATACCATGGTATCCCACCATCCCATTTCTGGGTTTTACTCAAAAGATATAAAATACTAATTCGTGGAGATTTATGCACCCCCATGTTTATGACAGTCCTATTCACAATAGCTAAGATCTGAAAACTACCTAAGTGACCAACATTAGATGATTGGATAAAGAAGATGTGGTATCTAAATACAATGGAATACTACCTAGTTCTTAAAAGAAATGAAATCTTAACATGCATGGATTTAGAGGAGATTATGCTAAGTGAAATAAGTCAAAAAAAAAAAAAAAAAGAGAAAAAGAAAGATAGATGCCAGATGATCTCACTCAGAGGTGGAACTTGAATAGACAAAACAAAGGAATATAGATAAAACCAACGCTTGGGCACTTGCAATAGAACTGTGGTTACCAACAAGGAATGGGAAGCGGGGAGGGACAAGTGATAACAGATCCCACTGGACAATGATGAAGAACACTTAGTTATTTTGTGGAAGATAGGTTGTGTAGACCAATATCTGTGGAATGTGGAAACTTCACATATGGAGAAATCCACATATGAGTTAATTTCAATTTGTAAAACAAAGTTGTTGCAATAAAATTCTTAAGAAACAAAAAAAGAGAGAAGAAAGGGGAACCTAAAAGGAACTCCCTCATAAATTATTGTGTTGTCAATTTCATCCATTCTCAGGAGTGGATGCAAGAGTTAAAGTGATTGTCAAATGATCAAGATGATTTTAAAATGTTATAAAACAGAGCTATATATATGTATATATGCATATATATATGCATATATATATATATAATGCCATTCTACATATGATCAAACTTAAGACCACACAGTCGCATTACAAATGTTTAGAAATGCCAGTCTTCTATTTGTTATTATTTGCTTTTTTTCAATAATTCTAGCTCTCGTTCAAAAAAGTAATTTGTTGAACACGTATGTTTTAGTGACAGAGAAAAAGGACTATGTAGAAAGATTTGTGCATCCAATTTCTAAGTATGATTCTTGTCAATTAAACCTAAGTCAAGCTTATTGAAGAATTCACACTCTCTCAGATTCTAAAATTCTTTACACTTGTGTTTTATTGTATATGATCCAGAATCACTTCCCTAAGCCCAAAAGATAAAAGGCAAAATTCTAGAAAAGCAGTAATGTCCTTACACCAGGAATACAAAGAACATAACAGATTAAGTCAAAGCAGACTGAAATTGAGAAAGATTTCTCTCTTCCTAAATACACCATGAACTATTTCAGAACCATTAGACTTCTTCCACATTGACAGTAGTAGCAAGGGTTCCAATGACAAATTCAGCACAAGTCTCACTGCTTTGTTAATCCCAAAGGAATTGAAAGGACTTTCTCATTCTCTCAGAAGGGGTTTGACTTCAGGAGAGGGCTCCCACACTTGACTCTAAGCAAGTCACCACTGAATAACCCCTAAACTTCCATCTGTCACATGATAATCCAGGACAGCTTGTATGGGAGGAAAATAATATGCATGTTAATAGCTAGTTTATAGTCTGACTTCTTCTAGCTCTTAACTTTGGGATCAACAAATATTTATATTTTCCACAAGGCTGGCCTGCATAAACTGGTAGCTTCCAAGAATTTTCACTATGGATTTGTTTAAAGTCAAATATGAAATTCAAAATGATCTGTGACCCTTTTTCTTCTCTGCTGTATTTGTTTCTCCTGAGGCCACATTTGCTACTGGCTTTGTAAATCAGGAGATATTAGTGTATAAAAAATTCAGAAAGGAGCATTTCTGTTAGGCATTTTCATGTATTATTTGGTTCTACTAGGCTCGGTAGTTGGAGATAAGAAAAGTCAGGAAATACAAGTTATTAGTAAATAATTTTTGGTAGATAGTAAACATAGTGATGGACAAACAAGCGTTAGTTTAGGCTCAGTAGTTTGTGAACTTGGTGTGAAAAAATTTCATTGTATTTTATTTTATGCATATTTTGTACATATTGAAAGCAAAAACTTGTTATTCATCCTTCAATACTAGAATCTTAAATAAGTTACATTTCTAGAAGATTTTGATTAGATTTGAACATATCTGACCACTGTAAAATACTCCGCTAGGCATTATATCAAAAGGAATGCCATTCTTTGAAGATAATTAAGACAAGCATAGGAATATCTATAATTTAACATAAAAAATGTTCTTTAAAATTACATAAAGGAACTATAACATTGTAGATAAAGGAATAATTTATATAAAGAGCCACTTATTAGACTAGATTATGATACAGGAGATGTCATTTTGATAAGCTGACTGCTATTTCTCTCGACTTTCTTATGAAGGAGGTGTTACTCAATATGTAGAGCTGCTGATGTCATACATGCCTGGTGGGGAGAAGTATTAAACTTACTTAACATGACAATTATAAGGCTAGCTGGGTGTACTGTGAGTTAAGAGTCCCTTGGACATGCCTGTTTTAGAAGTTCCAAGGCAGTACTTGGGTTTTTAATATATCCTTCCACAATATTCATTATGTGAGAAACTGAGATTATTCAATTCAAAACTAGGAGAGTTTGGCATGGCAAAGTCTAAGGCATGAGGAAATGTCCAGAGAGATTTTATATAGTACAACATGGAGAGGAAAACACATATTATAGAGCTCCATCTTTACATTGTACTCTGTTAGCTACAAATTTTGTAAGGTTGAAGTATACAAGACTATTATTCTTACTATACCAAATGGCAATAAAGTTATCATTGAATACTGATCCCTAATCATTTTGATTGTACAGGGGGAATTCAACTTCAGGGAGGAAAAAAAAAAATGACCAGTGGTTATCTACAGAGATTTTCTATTAGCCAAGTTGTTCCTCCAACTCCTTTTAAGATGATGGGAAGGCCGTGTGGGGTTTCCAGTTCTGCTTAGCTCTTTCAAATAAATAGAAACAGATCCCACCAACAGAAGTATAAGAAAACCCACACTTTAATAGGTCTGCTATTAAGTCATTTAGAGACAACTCATAAATTCTCTCATGTCTCATTTGTAAAACAATTATAAACCTGGCCTGGACACTTAAAGTAAGGAACAACATAATCCATGCATATTGGTTTTACTTTGATTACATCGCATATAACTGAATTATTTTAACTGTGTATATCTGTCTACTTAAATTGTGAATTGATAAAAGGAAAAAAGTCTCTTCATCAGAGATTAATCTTCAATCCAAGAAAAATAAAAAATATACAAAGACAGCACTAATTAGGGCATAGTCCATATTTCTAAATGTGGTATCTATTTCTATTATCAAACATCAATAAATCAATTTTATACTATATTTTTGCAAAGAAATGCTCATTTTAAGATACTGAAATAGTTTCTTAGCCTGTGGGTATTTCACACCACACCTACATGAGAGTTCCAGTGCCCTTTTTCACCTATCACCTTGTTCCTTCTCTCCTTTCTTCCCTCTCATACCCCTGAAAGTCATCATCTTATATCCTGTGAATTTTTCTAAGGTTTATCAGTTTGTTTTAGTCTATTAAATTCCACAAATGAATAAAACCATCTTATATTTATACATTTTCTTTCTAACATTTCACTTAACATGATCCCTTTCAATTTAATCCAGATTGTTGCAAAGGGCATGCTTTCATTTTTATTTTTCAATAGCTGCATAGAATTTCATTGAGTATATATACCACAGCTTTTTTATACAGTCATCTGCTGATGGGCACTTGGATTATTTCCATGTTGGCTATTGTGAAAGGTACTGCTATGATTGTAAGGGTGCAGATATTTTTTTTTCTGATTGGAGATTTTGTATTCTTTAGGTATATATCTAGGAGTGGGATTTCTGGATCAAATGATACTTTCATCTTTATTTGAGAAATCTACATACTGTTTTTCAGAGAGGTTTTACTACTTTACAATCCCACTGACAGTGAAGGAGGGTTCCTTTTCCTCCAAACCCCCTCCAACACTTGTTTTCAGACTTTTGGATATAAGCCATTCTTACTGGTGTGAGGTGGTATGTCATTGTGATAGCTGTTTGCATTTCTCTGATGATGAGTGATGTGGAAGATTTTTTCATGTGTCTATAGGCCATGTGCGTGTCTTGTTTTGAAAGGTCTCTAATATAGTTGTCTGCCCATTTCTTGAGTGGGTCATTAATCTTGTTAGTTGTGGTGTATTAGTTCTATATATTTAGGTGATTAAACTCTTATCTGATATACGTTTATGAATATCTTAAATCTGGTGGGTTGCCTTTGTGTTTTAGTAGTGATTTACTGTGCAGAAGCTTTTAAGTTTGCTGTAATGACAGTTATTTGGTGTTATTGTGGTTATTTTTGATGCAGCTATTCTTTCCCCCAAAGATATCTTAGAGGTTGAGGTTGTGGAGCATTTTCCCCATATTTTCTTCTAAATATTTTATGGTTTGGGGTCATAAGGTCTTTTATCTATTTTGAGCTAACTTTTGTGTATGGTGCTCTTAAATATTTAGTTTCATTGTTTGTGCAGATATCTCTCCAGTTTTCCCAATCTACTCATAGAACAAACTTTCCTTTTCCTATTGTATCCTCTTGGTTCCTTTGTTTAAGATTATCTGTACATATAGATGTGACTTTGTTTCTGGGCTCTCAATTTTATTTCACTGATCTGGGTATCTGTTTTTGTACTATTACCATATTGTTTTGATGCTGATCACTCTGTTTTTATAGTTTTTAGTAAGGAAGTGTGCTGTTCTTCCCTAACCCCCTCAGGATAGCTTTGATTATTTGAAGCCTTTTGCGATCCCAAACAAACTTCAATATATTTTTGCTCAATTTCCTTGAAAAATGTCTCTGATTTTGATGGAAACTGCATGAAATCTGTGTATTCCTTTGGGAGGATGGTCATTTATTAAGTGTTTCTCCAAATACAGGAGCATGAAATATTTTTCCATCACTTTGTACCTTTTATTTCTTTTTTTAAACTTTTATTACTTTTATTGTAGAGATCATTTGACTTCTTTGTTGATTCCCACCTATTTTATAGGATTTATTTCTTAGTTTTATTTTCCTCTACTTCATTGTTTGTATACAAGAATGCCAATGACTTTTGAATGTTAGTTTTACATCTTTCACGTTGATATACAAATTAATTACTTTAGCAGTGTTTATGAAGTCTTTAGTATTTTCCAGGTATGATATCATATCAACTGAAAATAATGATACTTTTATTCAATTTGAATTACTTTAATACGCTTTTCTTCCTCATTGCTCTGGACAAGACTTCCAGGACTAAATCGAATTATAGTGATGAAAGAGGGCATCCTTGTCTTGTTTCTGATTTTAGAGGAAAGACTTTCAGTTTTTTACCATTGAGTATGATGTTGGCTATAGTTTTGTCATATTTGATTTCATCATAGTTGAGGTAGGTTTGTTTTATTACTATTTTGGCAAGTCTTTTAATCATAGCTGTGTGCGCAATCTTGTCAAATGCTTTTTCCGCATCTATTAATATGATCGTATGATTTTTTATTTTCTTCTTGTTCATGTGATGTGATTAATTGTGTTTGTTGAATCATCTTTACATCCTTGGAATGAATCCCATTTGATCATGGTGCATTAGTTTTTTTAATGTGCTGTTGAATTTGGTTTATTAGGATTTTCATGAGGATTTTTTTTGCATCTATATTCATCAGTGATACTGGTCTACAGTTTTCTTTTTTGGTACTATCTTTGTCTGGATCGGGGATGAGGTATTTGGGAGTTTTCCATGCTCTTCGATTTTGTAGAAGAATTTAAACAAGATGGGGATTAGCTCTTTGAATGTTTGATAGACTTCATTAATGAATCCATCTGGACCTAGGCTTTGTTTTTTGGAAGTTTTTTTTATTATTATTGCTTCAACTTCTGCGCTTGTGATTGGTGTGTTCAAGCTGTTCATGTTTCCTGGCTCAGTTTTTGGATGTTACAAGATACTAGAAATCTGTTAATTTCTTCATATTGATGAATTAGTTGGCATATAATTGCTCATAATAGTCTCTTATGATTCTTTGTATTAGACTAAATCTTAAATATTCTCTAATTTAGTAAACTATGGTTTCCCCAGGTAAAAAGCAGTCTTTTACCTAGCCGCTTTGTCTAAGTCTTTGACTTCATCTCCATCAAGTTAATTTTCCATATGCAAAGAATCCCAAAGAATTACCAAAAAAAGATATTTAATTTATAAATATAGTTGTGAAACTGGCCATTCTTAGCTCAAAATGATCAAATATTAATATGGCTAAAGCAATAAAAAGCAAAAGAAAAAACAAAAAGAATTAATAAATTAATATTAATTTGCTAGTGCTTATTTATCTAACGTTATTAGAAAAGATTACAAGTAATCATGCTAATTATTTTATTTTATATAATATATTAATTCATGATATGATCTTACAATATTTAAGCTTGAAATAAACCTTTCTTTTTTATTTTTTTAAACCTATGAGTGATGATTAGCAATATTTTCTGAATGAGATAACATTGTATAGAATTTTGTAAATATAAAGAAAATATAAAGAAGTGGTTAAAGGGTCCACAAATATAATTAAGGAATGGAATGCTTATTTCTAAATCACTTAAGGATAACTGAAGAAGCTCAGAAGAAAAAAAAATATGCAAGTTAATAACTTTCCTCAGTTCAATATCTTCCTATTTTCTCTGGTAACACAAATCATCATATATATTAGAGTAAGACAACAGGCAGAGTGGCAAGGTAGTTAATGGTATGAGTTGGTAGTGGAATAATATTTCTGATACTATGCTCTATGCTCCAGTTAGTGCTTTTCATTTAATATCAGTGTTATTCCATGAGTCAAATTCATAAGAAGCAAGATCCATTAGGGAAAGGACTTTATTTTTTTAAAGGAAAGGTACAGGCATCAATGAAGTCAAGCAAGCAATTAGGCAGGAAGAGAGAGGAGGAAAAGTGTGTTTATTTATTTCATTTAGTCGTTCATCTTGGTTTGTTCCCCCAGGCTCCGGGATGCAAACCCAGGTCTTTGGGATGTACAAGGACTAGATAGCTGAAGGAGGTGGGCGTACAGCACCAGGGTGTGCCAAAGAGATATTTTGCTTTGTGCAACAGTGTATATCAAACACTTTCACAGTTTATAACATGTAATTATCCATAGTTCTCTAATTATTTTTTAATATAAGCAAATGTTCAGTATGAGTAATTTAAAATTTCTAAATGATTTTACAAAAATATTAGATCAACATTCTTGCAAAAATATGGTTTTTAATTTTTATCCTAAATAAATATTCTGCCTTCAAATGTGATACTACAATGTATTCTACCAAACTAATCAATATAAATAATTGCTCATAGTGTATATTTTTATTACTAATAATGCATATCTCAATGATTATGTATTTCTGCAACAATATGTTCTAAACTGTACTCTAAATAAAAATGCAGCTTAAAGGACAGTGATAAGTAACTTGTGAAAATCTTAAAGATCTCAATTTGTCTTATGCCTTATTTCTTGAAAAATATATAGATAAACATTTAAAGCCTAATGTAGAAAAAATAATTTCCCTGGCATATATGAGATCAGTGAATGAATCTAAAGCAATTCATTTCATAATGCTACAAATGGAAGAAAACTAAAGTGGCATAAACAGTAATTAAATTTAAGGCAATGTTCTGCAACACATGATCAGCTTATGAAGAATAAGCAGACTTCTTGTAAAATGTGACAATTGCTTCCTCTTAAGAGAGGAGCAGAAAAATCTCTTGAAAAGCAGAAAAATCACATAAATGGAATATATTTTGAAAAGATCTTGGATGAATCATAAACATTTTTTTTGAACATGTAGAAAAAAGCAATACTGATCTCTGTATAAACATTCTAGAATTTTAGTTTTCCATCAATTTATCCCTATAAATTTTCACATCTAGTACAAAGCATTCAAATATTTTAGAAACTAATCTCTATATTTTATCCTATCTGGCACAATATGCAATCTCAGAGTATACAATATTCAAAACAAAATCCAAGACCAGCCCTAACAAAGTTCAAGAGATAATGCTCATGTACATATATATATGTATATATATATATATAAATATATTTAAACTTATTTTCAGATTCAATCTGCTGTAACAATTTCAAAAGACAGTACCACATTTGAAACCTTAGCACATCTTTTATTTGAACTCAAATGTCTTCAAACTGAGTCACTTTTCTCTGATTAAAGCCTCAGTAACCACCACTGTGAGCTTGCTTTTAGCATGTCAAGTCACAGACTGCAAGAATTCTACTTTTTGTAAAGTTCACTCAGGGTTTGACAAATAATTTTCAGGTTCTGTTCAGGGAAGAGAATGGAGTCAAAGGAACCTACTTAAGGATATTCTCATATTGCCTACTCCTATTTAAAAACTTGTAAATAAAACCATAAAAAGTAGTAATTATAGAGAAGAGTTTTTCAAAGAATTTTTCAAAAAATTGTCTTTGTTGACAAGATAAAGTAGTAAAACCATTATCAAAATAGAATAGCATAACTTTAGAGGGGGGAATGTGTCCAAAGGGTCAGGAGACTCCAATGGGCAATGGCGGGAAACTAATAGAAATTTGGTTGTAGGAGTGATGTGATGTCAAGAATTTGATAACGAGTGAAACTGCTCATCCAAAACATACATTGTAAAACAATATTACTCAATTTTTTTTAATGGCACGGCTTTTGTCTAGTTCATCATAAGCTTCTCAAATATGTTCTAGTGTTTTCCTTTCTTTTTTCCTGCAGAAACCATATTAACTTCCACCATCATCTTAAAAGATAAGAGAGTACATGTAGGGATAAGGGCTTTGAACTTGCTCAAAATTCTGCACCCAAATATAACTGCTTGATCCCTGTGATGGTTATTCATAATATATTTACTTTTATTTATATACCATGACTAGCTGATTTTCCATAAGACAGAAAACACAAAAACACATTTAAGTAGGGTGAGGGTGCTTTATTAAATCAGAAATGGTAACTACAAGAAAGAAAGGGGCAAATATTATTTTTCATATAATACAATCAGGTTAAATTGATGGCCTAACTTTTCTGAGTGGTGTCAATTCTGTTTAGTATATTTTATTTAAGAAAATACATGCGTGTGCACTAAATGATTCAGAAACTTTTAAAAAATTGCTTATTTTTAGATTGCTACTGATAATAAATAGACAGATATATTCACAAAACAATAGATAAGAAGGTTACTTAATCCTTATGGTGGCTTTCAAATAAGAAGTGATTCTCTGTGGAAGATTTTTTTGTTTGAAAAGGTTGGTTTCCCACCAATAATCTAATTTGTATTATATACAAATGTTGATATACAATGACAGACATCTTAAATCTGCCTGTTTTGATGCAATGTTCCTTCAATAATTTTTTTCTTAAAAAGAAAAGTTTGGTTTCTTAAGTAGTATAGCAGATGCATACTTACAAGAGAATTGCTTTAGTTCATTAGAGATTCTATCAATAGCATGGTTTTCCTGAGATAATTAATATAGTCACTAGTCAACTACAGTAGGTAGATTTTTACATACTTCATGGAAGACCTAGAACCAATAAATGAATAATTTCCTATAGTAAGTTGAATTTGTTTTAATATGTATCTTTTTGGTGATTTAGGATTAAAAATAAATGAATTTCAAAGATATAGTATTCAAATTGTGATTAAGATACCAAAATATTTTCTAGTTTAAATAGATGTAGTTATAATATGAAAAAAAAGTGCTTTCTTCCCACTTTCTATCTCTACTTATCATTTTAATCTCTATTTTCCAGTTGGTCTCCAAAATAAATTCTCTACTCCTGTTGAGAGCACAATGGCAAGTTAAACAAGGCAAACTGATGAATATACAAATATAGGATATAAATGTACCTTCAGGCCACTATGCCGGAGATTTAACTATGAAAATTCCATGAGTAAATTTAAGAACACATTAATTTTAAAACTTACTTAGAACCCAGGTAGGCAAAATCAGTAACTCAACAATTTATTGTATTTTCTTTGTCACAAAATATTTTTGCTCTCAAAAATATATGCCAGAAATAAAGTATCCCACTTCCCTTTATCAAAATAATTACAAAGTTTTTAACTAAAATATCTTAGCCACTCGATGTCTACAGAGTAAAAGAAGTGGGAGCTTGTTGTTGACTAGTACCTGAGAATATTTATTATTTTTTCCATTTCTTGTAGAAATGTACCTGGAGAGGAATGGTGAAAAGAACCAAGATTGAACCACTAAACCCTATAAACTACTGAGTCATGTGATTTGTATTTTGGGAGGAAAAAATGACCAGCTAATCTGTAGAACTAGCACAAGTCATATGGAGAGACAAACACAGCGATTTCACTCATAAGTGGAATGTAAAATGATCCACGTTAAACAAAAATGACTTTATAAGATAAAAGTATTGATTACCAAAGGGGAGAGACAGTAAATAGGATAAGAGAACTACAGGGTGAAAGATTAATTGGAACTGTACATGGCAAACTTTATATATTATTTGATGTGTTGATTTACAAAGACACACCTTAAACCTATTAATATTATGATGCAATGTTATTTCAATAAATATTTTTGAAATAGAGAAAACATCATAGGGTACTTGTATGTGATTAAACAGTTTATATGGATAATATATTTATATTAAATAAAAGGTTTTTAATACCAAAAGTAAAATACTAGGCACATCTTGGTTTCCTAGCAGATAAGGTCACTTGATGTAGTCCACATACATTCCAAGGACCCAGGATCAAGACCCAGGCCCAGGTGAAAGAACAAAGATGAACTAATAAAATAAAGTGCTTCTTTCTCCTCTCTCTTACCGCCTGCCTGCCTAATTACCTTCATTCACGCCTTTACCTTTTATTTATAAAATAAAATAAATAAAATAAAATAAAATGCTAGGCTATGCTAATATCATAATCTATTGATATCTCCAAAGAGAGGAGTTATGATATAAAGATTATTCATTTATTTCAATTATGTTCTTTATTCATCAAAAGTTTCTGTAGTTACACATTCTTCTTGAATTCTCTTTGGCAATCAGTTTTCATGGTGGGCTTATTGTGCTTTGTACATATTGGAGAAAAGAATATTCTCCATTGCTTTAAAAATTCAATGCAGGCTAAACACAATAACTTAAGGAAAAAAAACTTTGTGAAGTAAAAATAGTTTTTAACCTTATGTAACACTGCCAGATTTTCAGTATCAGAAAGAGATCATTATTCTCAGCATGGTACCACCTATATTGCAAAGCACAGTGTGCAAAGAATTTGTTGCAGAAAGCAATTGTGTCATATTATGTGCTTAAGAAAATTAGCCTTTTGAGATGGAAAACTTAAGTTTGTAAATTAGCTCTTGGTTGACTCGGATTCTAAATAAAAATTGAATGTGGAAAGCAGTGAACAATAATACAACTTCATAAACTGCCTTGAAACTTAAACAAATTTCTTATATGTGGAAATCGTCTTAGAAGAACAAAATACAACAAAAAAAACTCTGTCATAAGAATCCCTAATAATGCAAAAACAAAGTGCTTCAATTCTTTACTATCACAGGAAAAAGTTTCTAGAAATTTGAGTTACTAGATTATCTGAAAATATACAGATGTTTAAAGTAAATAATCAATTTCACTATTCATCACTTAGTTATGCAATGAATAGCAATTCAAATAAAATAAATTTTAATGAAAAATAAAGGTAATATAAATCAAGAAAGACAAAATAACTTTCAAGTTTTTTATAGTTCAGGAATATAACCAATAATACTAGAGAAACTACAAATAAATTAATATGACATAACAAAATAATGCATTGCCAAATTGTATTGAAACATATTAAAACATATTATAATCATAATGTAGTAATTAATAGAGATGCTTAAAAATAATTGCATCAGCATTCATGCTCTCTTTGGTATGGCAAATATTATTATTAATCAATGCCTATGGATTTGGACAGTGATCAATTTTGAGTGTGTTTGCTAATATACATATTTATGTGATCTGTGATTGGAACTCAGTAAGATGCTCTGATAACCCATATATCTGATATTTGAAACCTTGAGAGTAGGTCGGATATATGAATTTGCTTCTAAAGAATATAGTAATGCGGCAGATAGGATATCACTCCTGAGACTGGCAAAAAGGCAGATCTTTCTTAGGTGATTTCTCTCAACGCAGACTTGCTTAGTCTGAAGGCAGTCTCCTGCCATGTGTTGAATTGCTCTGTGGAGAATTAACTGATTTGAGCACTTATCAAAGGAAATCAGAACAACAACATAGCAGTACTACACAACAATTTGGGGGAACAATGCCTAGCAGAATTTTAAGGTAAAGAGAAATCTTTTACAGCAGAAGACTGTCCAGAAATGATGGCACGGGGCCACCCAGTAAGGAAAGAGGGCAAAGGAACATTAGAGCAATCAAAGAGTGGTTTTAGATATCCAGATGATGCTTTCAGTAGCAAAGTAAGGATATTCCGAATCAGAAATCTCCAAAGAGCAGAAATGCACTAGGGTCTTTATAGCCTCAAGATTTGTCTTAAGTATGATTTATGAGATGTTTCAATTTTATGGGGAAATTGGGCTTTAGAGTTACATTTACAGAAATTAGCTATGTAAGAATTTGAGTTCGGTGCAATAGGTTTTGAGTTAATGATCATAGTCTTCTGTAAAGAAGTAACAACCTGGGCCATGGTTATGGGGAAAAAGTTAACTTTCAGGGAAAGTGGGTGAAATAAATATGTTATTGTTTTGTTGCAATTTCATTGTAAATGTAAAATTATCCCAAGATAAAAATTTTATTTATAAAAAATGAAACCAGAAAGTATGCATGACTTTAAAAATAGGCACTTGAAATTTTTTAACAGAAACAATGAAAGACAGAAGACAATGCAAATATATTTTAAAAGTTCTTCATGAAGAGAAGAGCCTATCAATCTAGAAATCTGTAATCAATTTAAAATCATTAAAAACTGAAGGTGAAATAATGACATTTCAGGCCAAAAAAAGCACTTGCAGAAATATGAAAGAGCTTTTCAAGCTAAAAGAAAATGACCAAAAAAGAAGCACAGAATTGCTGGAAGTAGTGAAAAGCACAATAAAGATGAAAATAAGAATAAATGTAAGGGCATATGAACTTTTTAATACAAAAAAATTGCACGAAAAATTCTAAAGGAAAGTCTTAGCATCCATAGGCCAGAGTATGTGGGTAAACAGAGTTAAACTGTTGTTTAATCTTGTCTGATTAGAGAAGTCATGAATGTACCACTTCAACTATAAGACATCAATAACGCTTATTTCAATTAACAGTAATTTCTAAGTGAATTAAAAAAAATACAGTATATGAAGTTGAAAAATAGAATTATTTTTAATATATTTTGATACTTTCTGCTTATGATTATGTAGAATGAATGTATTTTAAATACTTTCCCATAATAATCATAGGGGTATGCCCTTGTGGCTCCAGCCCCTGTGATATTGATGTGTGAACCACATACACCCAAGGAACCTAGGTTCAGGGCGCTGGGCTAGGATGAAAAATAAAATTAAAGTAAATTAAAAAAAGAGATATTTGTTAAAAAAAAAAAGTAGAAAATAAAACAAAACATATGAAACTTAACTTTTCTGACATTGGACAACAAAATGTGCATGATAATAAATTTTGGGGAAAAGAGACAAATGATGACATTTATGTTGCTGTGATGCTAAAGATGAAAGTCTTGAGAAATCAAGGCAGCTGTAATTTAGTGAGCAGAGCCAATTACGAGGATGGATTTATATACAGAAATTTTTCAAAAAATCTGCATAGACTGCTTAAGATATTTGCCGAAGATGAAACTATAAATCTGTAGGATGAAACTTCATTGGGTTAGGCATAGAACAGTTATGAGGTAATTCTGAACTACAAAATTCTCAGCTCAAAAATTTTCTGAGTACTGACAAATTAGATGAGAGTTTTCACTGAACACTGACACCACTGACCCGAAGGATCGAAATATTCAGAAATTAAAGCCACTGCAGACCTGCCATAACAAAGCTTAAAACCAACTTTATAGTGATCAAATTTATCCAAAAACAATTTGATAACTTGTCATGAAAAAAGATTGTATCTAGAAATACATAATGTAAAATTCTTTATATATAATATTCTTTTAAAAGTTACTACATGCAAAGTTAACAGAAGAGCATGACATATCAAGAGAAAAATTAGCCAGTAGAATCAGATCTATAAAAAACAAAAATGGAACTAGAAGACAAAGCTGTTAAAATATTTGAAACAGAAGTATTTAAATAAAAACACAAGAATATTATTCAATGTTCTCTCTACTTACTGTTTTGAAAGAAGGATATAAAACTTTCTTTTTTAAAAATTAATCTATGTCTCTGATAGTTAATTCATGAAATATTCTTCCATGGAGATGACTATTTTTTTAAATAGAACTGTGATAACTGACCTCAGTTCTGGTATACTTTTGCTTTAGCTTTAGATATTGCTTTAAATTGTTTTCATGTACAGAAGCTTACTTCATCTTAAAAATACCTTGTTATATCAGTGGCAATTGCTAGAAAAAGACCATTTTAAGTATGATGAAACTTAGACCAACATATATATTAAAAAATCAAGATTATAATGTTCACCCCCCTGATTGTTTTCTCTCCTCAATGGTAGTGATTTAAGAATTAAACATTGCCTCATTTATTTTTAAAATAAATTTGCATTGAAATAATACTGTATTACAACATTATAAGTTTCAGGTCTGAATCATCATAAATCAACAGATGTATATACTATAACAATATCACTCCTGAAAGTTTAATTCTATCCATCAACATATAATTTGACCCCTCCTACACGATTTTCCTATGTTCCTTTTCCTTTCTCTTTTAATAACCACTTATCATCCAAATGTTTATTTTTATTTTATTTAGTTCATTCATTTGCTTGACTTTTCAGTAAACTACACATGAGTAAAATCATTTGGTACTTGTTTTTCTCTGACATTTGTCACTGATCATAATACTTTCTAGGTCTCTATGTTTTTTTACAAACGGAAGGAGTTTATTTCTTTGTAATGCTGAATAGTATTCCATTATGTTTTATGCTACATTTTAATCCATTCTTCAATGGGCACAGGTTGTTTCCAGCTCTGGGTGATTGTAAATAATGCTGCAATAATATGAGAATGCATCTATCTCTTGGATAAATGTTTTTCCTCTGTATGTATGTATTTAGGTAAATATTCAGAAATGAGATAATGAGATTATATGAAATTTGGAATTTAGTTTTCTGAAAAATCTGCACGCTGCTTTCCATAATGACTGCACCAAATTATACTACCACTAACAGTGCATAAATGTTCATTTCTCCATTCTTCAACATTTGTTTCCCATCTTTTGGATGATACTCATTCTACAAATGTGCGATACCACATTGCTGTTTCTATATGCTTTCCCTTATAAGAAGATAAGATGGCCATTTTTTCATGTGCCTGTTGACCATCTGTATGTCTTCTTTGGAAAAATGTCTATTCAGATCTGCCAATTTTTTTTATTGGATCACTTGCTTTTCTGTTTTCGAGGTTCACAAATTCTTTATATATTTTGGATATTAAAACCTGGTCAGATGTATGATGTGCAAACACCTTCTCTCATTGAAAAGGATGCCTTTTTATTTTGATAATAGTTCCTTCCATTGTGCAGAAGCCATTTAGTTTGATGTAGTCCCATTTGCTTATTTTCCCTTGATTTTGGAATTAAGTCCCCAAAGACATCTCTAAACCTGAGGTCAATATAGCCCCTGTTTCCTTCTTTGCATTTTATGGTCTCTGGTCTTAACATTTAAGTCTTTAATTCATTTTAAATTCTTTAAAGTGTTATACATGGGGTACAAAGAAACTAATAAGTATGTTTTGTGTTTCTGTTTACCACTGATTATAGTGTAGATTGATTTTAAACCTTATTTTTAGATGGTTGATACATTTCAAGATAAACAGAAAAAAGTCTTTAACATTTTGCTGTAATTTAAATTAATACTGATTTAATAAGTTTCTGAGCTACAGAACTAACACTGTAAGTATATTTTGTACATATTTTCATGAATATTTTAGACAGAGCTATTCTCTTGAGTCCTACCTAACATTCAGCATAGCCTTAAATGTTGACATTGTTTATTCATACTTCATCTCATTCTTTACACTTCACCAACTTTAACTTTGAATCATAGAATTGAATTGCCCTGATAGGTTTATACTAATTTCCCTATAGTAAATCAGTTAAGTATGTACATGTATGCAAAAAGAATGGTGTTTAACAGTTTAGCTATAATTAAGAGTCAACTAGTATACTAAGTGGCTTATAAATGGGGAAAATGTACTAAACATTTTAGTTTTATAATACATTAAATAGCCCTTCTATGCATTTGTGATAGAGTATATATTAAATATAATAAATATGAATTTATAATTTATATTGATAAATATGTGGTAAATTGATAGGTTATAGGCTTGTATAATAAAATATTAATTTTAAGTATATATTCTTATATTCATTATGCTTAAAATAACTTTACTAAAAAGTAGAGGAAAACATGAAATCTAATGATACCTAATTTTGTTTGCAGTTATATTCTATTATTCAAGAAAATATCATAGATGAAAGATAACTAACGTTTTCATGCTCATAAATATTCTAGTAAAAAAAAGAGAGGAGGTAAAGTTCACTGATACTTAATAGTAGATAGTCCCAGAAAAATGAAATTTTCAAATAGATAGATCATGAGGAATAATTTCAAATATATTCTACACATGTAAAGCACTCCTAACTACTACATCCTAAAAAAAACAATGTATGTCAAGATCAGATTTAAAGAGAGGTCCTTTTATCTCTTGTAATCAAGGATGAGGTAGCATTGTTTTGGGTGTCCTGGAACAGAATGCTGTTGATTTACATAGTGGTTAAAGTGATTTTTGAAAGAGCCATAAGAGATGAAATTGAAGAGGTTAAAGAATATTTTAAAACTACAATAAGCATACAGTTTATTTTCAAGTTTTAGAATTAGAGAATAAAATTAGAATAAAGCTAAAATTCCGAACAACTAAAAGAGATACAAAATGTCACACATATCCAAAAATCCCAACAATAACAAAAAAAAATGTTTGATAAATAAAACAAAAGTTTTTGTTGGTGCCTGCACTGGGATTCAAGCAGTTAGCCTGGTATCTAGGCCCAAGGCCTGTGAAGCCCAAGGACAAACAAAATGCCTCCTTCTCTCTCTCAATTCCTGCATGCTGCCTTATTCCAGCCCCTATACAAATGGTCCTCAGTCCTCATACTTTGGAACTGTAAACTCATTAAAATATGTTTTTATTGGATATAAATGAATAACTTTGACACATAATTGGTCAATTCGCAGAAAATAAGCAAGTTTTCTTTTCTTTTGTTTTAAAACTCGGTTTCAAAATACTGTTATTTCAAATGAATCCATAAGGATCAGCATGAAAGTATTACATACTCTCTGAACAAATATATTTCAGAAGCTTGGATTAAGGAGATTCAGAAGACAAATGAAATAATTACCTTTCATTATGATACTACTGATAAGGATATACAACTTTATCTTCTCATCCATAATTTGGCAAAGTCTAAATCATTATAATCACTTAATAGATTTTGAAAAACATAAGGTATTGTAAATCCTCTAAATTTCAAGAAAAGCAGATATTCTAAATAAGAGTGAAGGCAGTGTGTTGGAATAAAACAAACGTGAGGGTGTGTGTGTGTATGTGTGTGTATATGTAAATTTGATCCTGATGCAGAAAATGATTTTTAGTTCTGGTACTTATTTATGTAACCTAGGGAAAGTTAGTTAATTGGAGATACAATTTTCTTTTCCCTAATAGAGAATTGATAACACTCACCTTATAAAACTGTTGTGGTATTTATATAAAAGATGTTAAGTCTCTTGCTAAAATACCTGGCATATAAAAAGAGTCAATAAATGTTACCAATTATTTTTAGAATAGTAAATTATCTGAGAAAACTTAAAAGTTAACTTAGAACTTATTTCATTCCTAAAAACTCAAAGAAGAATTTTACAATCATTTACATTTTATAAAATTCTGTTTATCATCATCTTCTCAATGAATTGAGAAGTCGAGAAAACCATAGCAATTATTATTATATCAAATATTTTCTGAATGTCTCATATCCATAAGTAACACAAATATTAAAGCAATAAAATATACAAGATGTGTCACATGGCAAAATTATATATGGTTAATACTCTTTGATATTCATATGGTTAATATCTACTCTTTGATACTCATAGATTCGATAGTGACTAAGAATTTTTAAAGAATAATCAATATGAACAACTAAATAAAAATAAATAAAAGTGCTTCTTCCATGTCTCTCTTCCAGACAGCTTACCTGCTAGCCTTCATTCCTGCCTGCACCATTCCATAAATAAATAAATAAATACAAACATAAATTATTTCCTCCTCAAATTAAAAGTTCACTTATTATAATAAATTAAAATGTGTCTATGTAGCTCTTAGTGAAACCACATTTTATATTGATTGTAAAATTTTAAATAGACCAGTAACTGTAGAGTCCAAATAATAAAGACACATTCAATACCTATGGATTTTAAATGTTGTGATCTCCAGGGATTACTGAGTTTTGCAAACTTTTTTCAAAAGGAAAACAACCAGTTAATGATTATAAACTGAATTATGAAGAAGAAAAAGAAAAATTTAGAAATTATTTTCAGTAAATGGAAGTAATTTAGCGAAATAAGAAAACTGACTACTGTATATAATAACAAAACTGGTTATAGTTTATTTTAAGCAGGATTTGAGACAAAACACAACATACCATGATGTTTCCTGGATTTTATGTG
Source organism: Solenodon paradoxus (assembly GCA_004363575.1). NCBI lineage: Eukaryota > Metazoa > Chordata > Mammalia > Eulipotyphla > Solenodontidae > Solenodon > Solenodon paradoxus. Next base: position 1,761,400 of record RJWH01000024.1, read on the forward strand.
TTTGACAAATATAACCTGATGCTTTTATATGAATAGAAATAGATCAAAAACAGTTCTTTTAAAATTCATGCGCATTGTACATTTTGAAAATGAACCTTCTTTTCCCAACTTTAGATTACATACAGGAAATAAGAATTTCTTGGTCTTGAAATCGTCTATTATCCTTTTTGTTTTGCTCTTAACTGCATTAGCAGCATATCCCAATTTATTATCATCAGTTTCTATTTTTAAAAGTGTTGGTCAGAGTCTGTCATTGTTGGTTTAAGGGTTTTCTAAAGTGATTTATAACAGGTTTGCTTCCTTCCTATAATTTTTATGGTTGTCTTCCTCTTTCACTGTAACTTATTGATACTTTTTGAAGAGTAGCCTCAAAATAGCCTGAGAAGGTGTACTTCTAGAGCAGTGGTGGATCATTGTATATAATTCATGTGTTTATTATGTAGCCTGCAATTCTACTTTTTAACTGTAAATTATTAGACTTGGTGATAGTAACAAAGAACCAATTATTTATCGAAAATTTCTGTTTAAACATGAATTTTTCCTTTGATCCTCTCTTGAGGTGAAAATAGCTTTTCTTTTATGAAGCTGAATACTGTAGTTTGGTAACTGTGGTAAGTTCATATCTGTTTAATTCAATAAAGTCCTAAGCCTAGCTCTTCCTAAATGATTTGTTATTCAGTCTCCTAGTTCACAAACATGTTCACAGTAATCACTTATTGAAAAGCTAAACTTTAACTTTTAGTGCCCTGTACATTATGTATTTTATATAGCATGCTATACAGGAGTATTAAAATATAGACATTTAATTTGATAATAGCATTAAATTAACATAACTTTTTTTGCCTTAGATTGTAAGATTTTTTGGTATTATAGCTACAAGACTACTAGATAAACCTGGAATGAGTTTGAAATTGATTATGGCACATTTGCCACTATGTGTCAAATTTAACCAACCTGGGATAAATTAGCCCAATGTAATGTTGTGTAGATTGATGTGGGATACTATTAAGTAATCAAAGAAATAGCATAATTACTGAAGGTAAATCTACCAAAACATGATTTGAATCAAGTTTTAAATTATTTAACAACCTATCATCTTATCAAAAGAATATATTCCTCAATTTATTCATTAATTTATTCATTCCTTGAATAAACAGTATAGAGTGATCTTGTCAGTCACTGTATCTATGAATAATGGAGTAAAAAGAATTTCGATTCATCACATATATTCCTGCCCTAGAATTATGATGTACAAATTTTAGGAGAGTAATTTTCTGTTTCTTTATATGAAATGCATGGATGTTTAGAGTAGTATTAGGTATGATATTATTATAATAAGTGATATGTACCCCCAGCTTACCCCATTTTAGTATTTTCATAATATTATTAAATATTCTAGAAGTTTTTAACTCATTTAAAGTTGAATTAAGTCACCACAACTGATTATTTCCTATTTGCGCTCAGGCAATCTTAGACACTTTTAGTCTCTAAGTTAATCTCATTAATTATATCTATATTACTAAATATTACTGTGGTATACTTGACATTTAATATTGCATAATTTCAAGAGTATAACAATAATTCTATGTATGCATGCATTGTGAAATTATTATCACATTAAGTCCAACTAATATTCACGACTGAATATAGTTAAAATTTTTGTCTTATGATCATGAGTTTTAAGGTAAACATTCCTATAGATTTTCATATATGCAATGCAGTATTAACTATAGTTACAAAACTGTCCTTTACATCCTAACAAATTATTTATGTTATAGTTAAAAGATTGTACCTTTTGACCCCATTCACTTATTTTACTGTTTCCAGTCTTGAGCAACTATCAATCACCTCTCCGCAAGTTTTTATTGTATCTTTTTTAGATTGCATATATAATTGAGATAATACAGAATTTTCTTCCTCTAATTTCACTTATCATAATGACCTCAATTTCAAATCATATTGTCATTAATGGCAAGATTTCATCTTTTTGATTGAATAATTCTATAGTGTGCTTATGGCTCACATTTTCTTTATTTTTTGACTTTCTAAATTTTCTTATTACTGATTTTGAATATTCTTGCAAATATAGAAGTTTTAATGAGATAAAAATCAGAAGGAAAATTTAAACATCTGAAATTCATTTTCCAGATAGAAAACACACTAGAAGTGTTATTTTTCACTCATGAAATTTATTCAGAAAGTTGATGGTTTCCAAAAGGGAAGGGAAGGGAGTGTCAGAAAATTGAGAAAAAAAGAGTCAGTTACATGGTGAAGGATGGAATTGAACTACAGTGATAAACTTAATGTATAAACTATAATGATAAACAATGTACAGATGTTGATTTTCAGTGATTCATACCTTAAATCTATATACTGTCATGATGCAATTTCCTAACATTTTTCAAAAATAAGTAAGGATTAAAAGGAAGTTATTAAGACTGACTTAACAGAGAGCATTTGAATGCATCTATAAAAATTTTGCTATACTTAAATGTATTTATTTTTGAAACATTGGCATCATCCTACTGTGAATAATCTACTGTTAACATCTTAATACTAGCATTATAATTATGAGCACCTTCCCAAATTGCTATAGATTCTTTGAAAATCTTTAAGTATCACTATAAGTATGCTGTATGCCATTTATGATATTCAATTGTCTTTTCAAATGTTAGTATAATTGTCATTATATTAAAAATCTTTGCAACTATTTTATCTACCTTTCTGATTATTTCCTTATTGTTATAAAATGTACATTTTATATATTAAGAAGGACATCTTTAAAGGCTTTGGTAGGTATTATAAAAATAATTTCAAGATATACCTATTGTTTATATATCACCTAACACTACTTCCTTTTTCACATTTATTATGTAACAGTGGAATGTTTGTATGTTTCCACAGATATCTTGCTATATTTTGTCTCTGGACTATTTCTGTGAATAATTAAAATTTAGTGCAAGAGTTGCTGCAGAAAGCTCTACCTAAGCTCATCAGGTGGCTGAGATGTTTTCTGCGATGTTCTCATAATCGGGTGAGCTTATCTATGCACATTTCTATGTCTCTCTCAAAAATTACAGTCATGCTTCTTTGTAGTACCTGAGACCAGCACAATGCTTGTCACATGGTAGACAGCAAATATATTTTTAAGTAATCATCCAACTGCTCTATCATTAAACCAATAAATCTGATTATCATAGTAAACTTTATGTGTGGGCAAATATTATTTTCCACAATTCATATGGAGAAAAATAAACATAAAATAACTTGCTTGAAATCATAAATATTTTTCTGACTCTAGATAGTCCTTAATTAACCCTATTATATCAATCTTTTCAAATAGTCAGATATGACAGACATCTATGCTGGAAGTGGGCAAAAGATCTGCAAAAATAGGCTTGGAGCTTAGTCATATCAGATTATAATATAGTGGATTTAGTAAAATATAGTGGAATTATATTGTTGTCATTTCTTATTTTGATATTTTTAATTTCCTTCTAATATAGTATGTGAACAGACTATTTTATATAATGCATAATATAAATATATATTAATAATGTGTAATATTTAAATCACTTAGAGAATACAAGACACAATTTTATTAATAATATTATATATAACTACAATATTTCAAATAAGAGTTTCAAAAGCATCTTATTGGCCATGTACATAAAACTTCTCTTTGAAGAAGACTTGGCTTAAGCTGGAGTTTTCTAGGCTTATTTTTACCTACCACATTGTTTTCATTGTTTAAGATGACTCTTTTTTTAGTGATAATAGCAGAAGCTTGGATTCTAACATGCCATAGTTTTGAACCCAATTCATTCCACTTCAGAATGTTTGATAATAGGAAGTTTGTCAAGCTTTTTGAGTCTCTTTATGAGGTGAAGATCAAAATAAATGCCCTGATAATGTTACTGGAGGATAAATCAGAAAAAGGTATAAGCATAAGGGCCTTCCATATTGTGGATATTCAATAAATGAGAGCCTCCTGCTGTTCCCCTCTCTTTAGGATTAGGATAGTGTTGCTGAGGACAATTTGAGAAACATAAATGTTGGGTCTGTCTTTACAGGCTTATATACCCTGCGTAATGATTTCTCCTTTAGATGATCAATCAGATTTGCAATAAGATTCTGGGCCTTTAATTATAAACAATTTTGCCATGAATGTGTAAGGCTGGCTTGAATGTTGGACAAGATTGGTTATGGCACAGTGTAGCAGTCATTTAGCTTGTCTGGTGACCACTGATAAAATCCATAGTTTGACCTAGTTAGTTTCACAGAAAGGATTTGCCACAACCGGCACAGTGGGCTGAAATGGTCCTTGAGAGGGGGCTACAGGAGCCTAAAGAAAGACAGACGACAACATTCATTTAGAAAAGTAGGGGCCAGGTGGGACACTTCTCTCCTCAGAGACAGTGACCAGGAGCCTGGTTCCGTGATTTATTTTATACGTCTGGGATATAATGAGGTAATGTAAATAAAACAAAGGAAGAATGCAGGCATTCAATTCTACTGCTATTATCAGGATAGAAACATTTGAAAGTCGAAGTTCAGCTGCGTTTTGCTGTTACCTGTTTGTAGCTCTGCTGACTGCGAGAACTTTTGTCTTGGGAAATTTTGTAGGAGTCGCCAGAAAGCTGTTTACTCCCTACAAGAATTGCCAGGACTTTCTTTTGAGGCAGCTTGATACATCAGTTACAAATTGACTACTTCCAAATTATCTTTCTGTTCTGGCTAGAGAAAGATTATTCTTGACAAATCAAAAGAGCTGTAGGCTATAAAATGAGTTCCACTTTTTCTACCTTCTGACGTTTTCAGATTTCAGTGGACCAAGAAATAATTTTCCTACCAAAGACCAAAACACTAACTGAGAAAAAAGATACAGTAATAAACTAAATATCAAAAAGTCAGTGTTATTCCTCAAGATAAGGTTTTGGAGACATGGTTAAGAAAAGGGGTCAAAAAGATCGTGTGACTACTTCTTTCAGAATTAGATTCTTCAGGTTAATGAGGATAACTGATTACCAGCTCAGAAAAGATTATCTTAGATGAGAAAGTACATACAGTCCTACTGATGACCACTAAACCCAAAACTAGAAAAAAGCAACACATTAGGGAAGATGGAAAAAGAGAGAAGCAACAGGGAAAACCACCCAAATGAAAAAGTAGGTAGAAACGTAAGAAAAGAAATGCTAGAAATAAAATTCAAAAAAGTAATGAAAATATAAAATGCCGATACTACTTCAATATTCTGTTTTCATTTAGAATCACTGGATTATATGGTAGTTCCAATTTTCATTTTTTGAGAATCTCCAGACTGTTTTCCTCCACCTCAACCCCAACACATATCTGATGTGTTTCTTAATTACACAAATTCCAATCATTGTAAGGTGACATCTCACTGCTTTGGTATGAATTTCCAAGATGATTAGTGATGGTGAACACCTTTTCATGGATTTTGCTAGTCACTTGAATGTCTTTTTTGGAAAAATTAGTCAGTTTTCTGCCCATTTTAAAATCAGGTTTATTTGTTTTTGTTGTTGCTGTAGTTCTGTGTTTTGCTGTCGAGTAGTTCTTTATATATTTTAGATATCAACTTCTTATCACATAAAGGACTTGTAAATACTTTCTCTCATTGTATAGGTTGCCTTTTCATTTTGGTGATGGTTTCCTTACTGTTAAACTTTATAATTTAATATAGTTTCTATTGTGTATTTTTTTATTTTATTGCTTTTCTTTTGGCATCAAACTAAAACCAAAGTTGAATGATGGATCACTGGTAATTTCAATGTATACAGAAAAGTTATCATACAATTTTTTAAAGGCAGTTAGGTAACATTTTTCTTAGCCTACTCTCATGAAATGGTTACCATCTAAAAAATACTTTTCTGGTCAGCCTTAAAATTTGCTTCAAGTGCTATAAATATATAATTTCCTCTGACTTCTTTCTCCATAAATTTCAGATGAATATTTGTTACAACTCAGATTTCAATTGTATTTTCTTCAAGGGCATCTGTCAGACTCATTTTTATGATTGGTTTTGCTCTTCTGGGACCAAGTATCCTTAAATTCTGTGTTTTGGTATGCCAAAAAACATCAGAATTTTGGGGCAGAGGAGTGGGAGTTAGGATAAGAACATAGCCTGACCATGGTGTCAGCTCAAGACCCAGAGGCACAGCTTGAATTTAGGGGGAGATAGCCCTAAACTGATGATCTAATTTCAAATTTGTGTCTTCTTTCTTCTTCTTCATCCAGAGCTTGTTTATGTGGATCTGTGATGGGACCCAGATATTTGTATTTAAAACATGTGTACAGGTGGTTTTGATGCATATGGTTTTTGGATGTGACCTAGTGAGGACAAATTAAGTAAAAGTCATTGAGGAAAGGAATATCACAATCCTGGCAATGACTGCTTCCTCTGATTTTCCATCTCTTGGCAAAGCCAAAGCTCTACATTTTAAACTCTAAGGATGTGTCAGACTTAGAATCAGAGATCTTTTACCCCTATCTATAAGTGATCTCTTAGGGATCAAAATAATATCAAGGAAAATATTCCAAATAACCAGGACAACATATATTCAATTCAAGTCTATTTTATTCTTGCTAGTATGTCGTTTATTATCCTAAGCCATTCCTGATAATTAAGCTATTATGATGCAAAAAATAATACTACAAATAACCATACAGAATAAATGATTTTTTCCTTCAGTTTCTTTCACCATATTTATTGTAAGTAGATGTGAAAGACTCTTTCTTATAAAGCAACTCCATTATTATAGGAGAAATTTTTCTTAACCTTTAATTATATTAACATCTTCATACTACCATATCTGTGTCAATGAAGTAATTTCAAATTCCTATCAAAGAATGGAATTTATTTACTATTACAAATATTGCTTAAAAATAAGCTTTTAGAGATTAAATGAGCTAGTAATTACTAAATTAAATGTCTTTAATTTCAAAAGACAAGGCACAAATTATTGGAATATCCCCATTGATGGTATTTATACTTTTTTTCCACTAAATTTTCTTCCTTCCCAGGTAATAGATACTCTCCCTGTCCCATCTCTTATTCTGAAAGTAAAACTTGGTCTAAACATGTTTTAATTCTTTACTGAAATTTCCTCTTAATATGAAGCAAATACAATTTGATAGAAAATAACTAGAAATTAGACTTACTTTATCTTCCCACTGAGCTATTTAGCATTGGATTGTCTTGCCTCTAAAATTTTACTTCTCTGTTAAATGGGAATTAAAACACCCATTTCAAATGTTTACTGTGAAAAATATGGGTTTTGTGCAATAAAATAACAACATGTGCTTACAACAGGTTCCTATTTCTTAGTGTGATATTTGATTTCAAAATACTACTGACCACTAAGGAGGTATTTATTTGAACATTTGAGTAGCAATCATTAAGTATAAATATTGTATTTTCTTATTTAGGAGTAAATGTTGAAGAAGTACACTAATTTATCGGATTTAAAGTCAAAGGGTTCATTTGCTTAGAGTTTTAAAATAGCAGTCTTTAGCCATATTGAACCCCAAGTATGAAAAGTTCTCATCTGGAATATTTAGATCTCTAAAGAAGTTTAAATTAATTCTTGATATTTCTTAATCTTAGTAAAAGAAATTCTGAACTAAATGAATCATTTCCTGTTATGTCTTTATGAATATATTAAATCTTCATGTTTAATCTTCTTAAATATTTCTTTAATTCAGATTGTTTGACATTAAACAGCAAAATTTGTAAGATGCCTCATTCCTGTAATTTGTAGCATGACTATAATATTTAAAACAAAAATTATAATTATCTAGTCAAGTGGAAACACATTGTGAAAATGCTTATTTAACGTTATGTACTTAACATTCTAAAAGTTAACTTTATTCCTTTCTTCATTCATTGTCTGTTTTAATAAATAATATTACTTGACAAATACATATTTCTGGTAAGGTAATTTCAAGTTGCAGTATTAACTGGTCTAATAGCACTTGGAACTTACCAGTGAGTCATCACATGTTTCTGTAACATGAGAAATCACATTCATAAGTACCCATTTACCACTCTTAAACTAATAGCCTATTATTGCAATTCTGTTTACCAGTGAATAGGATTTTGTTCCCACTGTTTTGAATAGACCTCCTATAGTTAGTGATTCTACACATGCATTAATCATATTTTCTGTCAAGTATCCTAATGATACTGATGAATTGGTATCATTATGATGCTAAATTATATTTTGCATGACAGAAGATGAAAATTCTTTTTAAATAATTATTAAAGAGGTAATATGAACAATAAAATCACAGGTGAAATGTTATTTTAATTTTCATTTAGAGCAAAAATTATTTGCAAAAAGCAAGCTGTCCTATTGATCTCTTCTTCTTTCTTGTCAAGGTAAAACATGATCTGTGTTACCAAGTTCAAAATTCAGTTTGAACCTGAGAAATGTGTTTTAAAGTTACAGTGAAGTATCTTACACTGGTCATCACTTGTAAATACAACTGAACGATAAATAAATAGCAAAGGAGTATTTTATTGGTTTTATATATGTGAAATTTATTTTGGAACTACAAAGTCCTGTGTAAATGAGCTGGCATATATTGCCAGTTTTAAATTTTAACTCGTAATTAAATAAAATCTATTAAAAATTCACTCCCCAAAATAAACTCATTAAAATAGAGGAACTTCAAGAGAGCTAGTCAGAAGAGGATGAATATTGCAGATTAATATTTCTGGGAGATGATTATAATTAGAAATTAGTAATGGTTTGTATTTGCTTAAAATGAAAGCATAGCAAAGCTTCCCTGGTAAAATCCAATTTTTTTTTAATGGAAGAATAGTAGTTATTTTCGATGCCTTCTTTTTCCTTATCCTCTACATCAAATATATATGACTAACCAACTCCTGTTGATTTCATCTATTTCACATCCTTCAAATCATCTCCACTGTCCTTCCATGAAAAGAATAGCCCAGTTTATTACTACTATTTCTTATCTTTGCTCATAGATTATCCTTCTAGTAACACTTTTGTCTTCATAGATGCTCTTTCTTCCCTATATTCCATATTCCCTAAAGTTAACTTCTTACACACAAAGCTCATCATTTCCATGTCTTGGTTAAAAATTCCATGCCTCTTGTTCCACTTAATTGTATGTATCAACTAGGCTGTATTGCCCAAGATATTACTTGATGATTTTCGGTTGAATTAATATTTGCATCAGTAGACTTTCAGTAAAGCAGTTTACAATCTGTAGTGTGAATATGCTTCACTCAATCAGTTGAAGACTTTAGCAACAAAGACATGGTTAGAAGGAGAAAATAAGCAATTCTTCATGAGTGTAACATAGAAACCCTATCAGCCTGAGTATTCAGAACTTCACTCTCTGTATTCTCTCCATGATAAACAGATTATAGATAGATGATGATGATGGTGATGATGACAGACAGATGCAAGATAAAATGATATATATGCAAAATAGACACTCTTTATTAAATCTTTTGTTTTTTGTTTTTTGTTTTTTTTTCCTTCTTGGAGAATCCCTGCTAACACATGCCTCCAAAACCTTCAGACAAACTGTACATTTATTACCTAATGGTCTATGGTCATTTTGCATGTTCAGTCTCATCTTTCTCCAATTACTTCAGTCATGTTGATTTTGCTAAGTCTCCTTTTCATCTTCTGATCTGCATATATAGCCTTGGTACATTTGCTCCATTCAATACATAGCTGCTGTCCTTTAGAACTTAACCCTACCTTATCTCTTTTTCCTCCCATGACTGCAAAACAGGACTAGGAAGTTTCTGCATATAGAGCATTCTTTGAATACTTCATTAATACTATTTATCAAGTGTTAGTTATGGATTTATTATCTATTTCACCACTGTAATTTTCTCAAAGGCAAAAGCAGCATGTATTTTGATGTGTATTTTGATGTGTATTCCCAGTCTATTGCTGCTTTGGCACATATTAATTGCTACATGAATTCAGTTTTGTAATAAATTTTGCTGTATCATGTGCCTCTACCAGGTAAGCTCTACCAGATAGGTTGGCTTTCCTGTTTAGTATATTTATTAAAGATATGTTTAAAAATATCTGTAATATTTTACATTTTGAAGAGAATTTGATGCTATTAGAGAAGTAAGAAAAGAAGAAAAAAGAGCTATGCAAAAGAGTTTTATTCTGTATATTAAATGGAACTCTGTGTCAAAAGCTCAATTAAGAAGCAGAAAAAAGGGGTCAATTACATGGTGGAGAATAACATTGAGCTTTTAGTGGTTATCTAGGTAAACACAAAGGTACAGAGAATTTGAGATATGTTTCAGAGGTGTGTATATATAAAAAAGAACAAAATTGCAAAGATGAGTCCATAAAATTAAGATCAAGAATTATATGCTTAACTACTGTACAATGTCTTGATTTTTGAAATATCATATACACATTTGGAGAACAGAAAAGTGTACAACTAGTTAGCTTTCTGTTCCTTCTAGTTGTCATAGATTAACAGTCAATAATAGTTATTGTTAATTTTACCAATTTAATTGTTTGAACAAATAACAGTAACTTGAAATTAATGACTATAAACTTCTGGTTTATTGTTCTTATGTTTATTTATTTTCAATATGTCTGTAACAACATTATCTTACTAAATGTGATTACATAGTCTAACTTGGGTGTTAATTGGATGAAATGAACAGTTGGCATTTTGAAAAGCTTTTCTTATACAATTTGGATATTTAATAATAGTGATACAATCAATATGGTTATATATATTCATACAAACAGAAAATCATTCAACGATTCTAAGATTATACTTATTAAATGAATATTAGTAAATAACTATTAATCATTCTATACTATAGGATTAAAAATCATGCAGTACAAAAAAAAAAAAAAAAAACAGGTTGAAAGTAACAGCAGAAACCCTACTACCTGTATATGATTTCTGAAATCCTTGCTTTTCGGGTCATAACAGTGCCGTAAAGATTCAAGTGTTCTAATTAAGAATAAAATGCATGTTTCTTGCATACAGTGACAATGATTTGCCAATCCATGGCAATACATGGAATTTAAATGAACAATTTGATCATCTAGATGATACTAGAAGTTACTTTATAAAAGTGAGAAACTACTAAAAAGATAAATTTATTTCATAGTTTTTGAGAATGTGGCAGATGGAATAATGGACCCCAAAGATAATCATGCCTCACTATCCAGCCAGTGAATGTTACCCTATGTAGTAAAAGAGTCTTCACCATTGCAGTTAAAATAAGGACTTGGAGGTCAGGGCAATTATCCTGGATTATTGGGTATAGTCTAAATGAAATCAGTGTCTTTATAAAAGCAAGGTCAAGAAGAATTGACACAGAAGCAGCAGCCAGTGTGATGATAAAGCAAATGCTACACTGCCAGCTTTGAAAACAGAGGAAAAGATTCAAAAAACAGAAATTGCAACTCTCGATGCTAGAATGGCTTCTAGTGATTCTAGTACATTTATACCTAGAGCCAAATCTTGAGTTTGACCTAGAGAAACTAATTTCATACTTCTGACCTTTAGAACTATAAGAAAATTATCTGTGCTGTTAAGCCATCATGTTTGTGGTTATTGATTACAACAGACAGATTAATCTAATCCAAGTACTGATATGGGTTTATTATTTGGTCTGTTACTTTTTTATATTTAAGCTGTGATTTGAATGAAGGTGCAGCAATTAAGAATCCTAATCCCGATTTCACAGAGAAGGTATTCAAGAATTGGCTATAGCACTGATGATGACAGCAAAATAATGTAAATGCAAACTAGAAAAGATAGAATGACATCATCTCACCTACTGGGAAAAATTATTTAGAAGAGCCAGGGTTTCATGAGGTAGGCTTTGTATTTTATGTAAATCTGAAGTATTAAAAATATTTAATTTTATAATAGAAATGTAATTCTAAACTCATCAGTATAACTGAGCTAGTAATATCTAATTTACAAGTGTAATGTGAAGGAATCTAAGAGCTACTGGCATAGTCCTAACACATAAAATACATATAAAAGGTAAATCATAATGAATTCCCCCTCTTCAGATTTGGAGTCAAAATAACATCCGGGCAACAAATAAAACATGGTGAGAAGGAAGGGAACGTTAAAATTTTTAATCTCCGTAAGTAGATCCAGGTACAAGTATTTTTCAAGGCAGGAACCTCAAAGCCCATGAGAACAAAGTGGCTAACTGACTGCAAGGTGGTAATTATTTTAGAACAAAACATGTGCTTCTGCCTCAGTTATCATATTTGATATTCCTGTAAGTTCTCAGTTCTTTTTTATTTTTAAATTTGACCTTTAATTACATGTGACATTTCTTAGATCATCTTAATTAATCTGCAAAAATAAAACAGATAAAGGAAAAGCACAATCTTCTCCAGAAAGCTTATCGTCTCCATGAAATGAGTATCTGTTCAGGTCCCCTGTCACAGAGCAGACATGTCACGGTAGTGACTGATTTTCTACTAACAGAAAAGCAATCTGAACACCATGTTATCTGGGCAAAGAACATACTAGAAAGCCCCCAACCAGCAGCCCAAGGTACTGAAAGGTGTTGATAAGGACAGTATTACACAGGGGTTTGAGGACGGTCATTTAGTCTTCAAAAGCCATCACCAATAAAAAGATGAACTCTCCTCTCCCAAGAGAAAAATTTAAAAAATATATTTTTGGTGACATAATTAACATATTATGGGGGTATCCTGTCTTATAAGAGAGGGTAAGAGCTTTGGAGCAATGTAGGCAGTGTATGAAATATTCACAAACAACAAATTGCTGAGGAAGAAGTACATTGTGGTTTGGAAGAAATTATCAACCAATACTAAGGAAGTAATGACACTATTTCTTGTCAGAGTAAGCATGCAAGTAAACAAGATAATCATAAAGTGAAAAATCTGAAGTTTCTGAAATACAGGGAAGGCAGTTCTTTTTTAGGAGTAATATTTATTCTTTTGTTTTTTCATAATACTCTATTCATTTTGGCACGTAAAAATTGTATCTCAGCCTGTATTTAATTTCACACCTGCCACCAGTGTTGTAGTGTCATTTATCACGAACTTTTCCCCTCTTCCTTCCCTCTTGCCCTCCCAACTCCCTGGGTAATCAGAGTCCTGTATCCTATTATTTTGTTGGAATTTGTATGTTCATTTGTTTCATTTCATTATATTCCACATATGAGTGAAACCATATTGCATTTTCCTTTTTTTCTAGTTTCACTTAGCATGATAACCTCCAGTTCCATCAAGATTATTGCAAAGAGCACAATTTCATTTTTTTTAATAATTGCATAGAATTCCATTAAGTATATAAACCATAACTTCTTTATCTAATCATCTGTTGATGGATATTAAGCTTGTTTTCATGTCATAGCTATTGTGAACTGTGTTGTTATGAACATCATGGTAGAGATTTTTTTTTGATTATGAATTTTTTTTATCCTCTGGATATTGATGTTTTCCAAAGAGGTTTCACCAATTTTACATTCCCACCAACAGTGTAATAGGATTCTTTTTTCTCCACACCCCTTCCAACATCAGCTATTTCCAGTCTTTTTGATATAAGCCATTCTCACTAGTGTGAGGTGTTATCTCATTGTAGTTTTTATTTGCATTTCTCTGATGAGTGATGTAGAAATTTTTTCAAGTGTCTGTAGGCCATATGTGTATCTTCTTTAGCTAGGTAACTATTCATTTCTTTGGGCTATTTTTTGAGTGGGTCATTTGCCCTTTATATTGTTGAGGTGTATGGACTATATATTTTGGAGATTAAGCTCTTATCTGGCATACATATATTTTTTTTTTCTCATTTTGTAGGTTGTCTTTTTCTTTTAGTGGTGGTTCTTCTGGCCATAAAGATTTTCAGTTTGATATAGTCCCAATTGTTTAATTTTGCTTGTTTTTTTTTCATTGCTATTGTTTTTCTCCCAAAGACATCTTTGAGGTTAAGATTCTATGGAGTGTTTTTCCCACATTTTCTTCTAAGCATTTACAGTTTTGGGTCTTACATCTTATCTTTGATCTATCTTGAGTTAGCTTTTGTGTATTGTGCTAATGATTAATCTGTTTTGTTTTTTGGTGGGTTTTTTTTTTTTTTTTTGCAAATGTCTCTCCAGTTTTCCCAGCATCATTTGTTATTCCATTGTATGCTCTTGACACCTCTGCATAGAGTAAGTATTCATATAGGTGTGCCATTATTTATGGGCTCTCATTTAGACTCCACTAATTGGTGTGTCTGTTTTCGTTCCAGTACTATACTGTTTTGATGATAGTCACTATGCAGTATAGTCTGAAGTCAGGGAGTATGATTCCTCTACTATTCTTAAGATAGCTTTGGATATTCAAAAACTTTTGTGATTCCATACAAATTTCAGTAATTTTTGTTCCATATCCTTGAAATATGTCCCCTGGGATTTTGATGTGAATTCTCTTAAACCTATACATTGCTTTGTGCAGAATGACCATTTGTATTCTTAATTTTTCCAAATCATGAACATGATTTTATATTTCTATGTTCTTTATCAGCAGTCTACCAGCTAATTACTTATCAAGTTATATTACATCTAGTTTCAGGCCATGTGCAGTAATAATTATTACAGGTCCATAGGACCTGAAGAGAAGAAGATTTTAATCTCCAGACTACTGTGAATCATATTGGTTGGTATATCTGTACAACAGAAACTGAAATATCATGTGATTTCAAACAATAACTTCTTGACTAAGTCTTAATTCTCTTCCAAATAAAGTAACAATATTACAATTTATGCATTCCACAGAGTCCCGGGCCTTCACTCCCAGGGACCCTGATTCATCTGGGACACCTGGAATAGGCCTTGAGCTGTGCCCACCTGGCTTTGCTGCACTCACCAGGATCCAGTAACCCCTGTCTCTTGCTCCACAGGACTCCGTCTCATTGGACCCACCACAGCCCAGAGCTGTGCCCTCCCAGCTTGCCTGCCTGACTTGCTGCATTGCCAGACTCCAGTCACTCCAAGCCTCTGCTCTCTGGGAACCTGAATCACTGTACATGCCTAAAAGAGACTCAGAGCTGCACCTACCCAGCTTCCAATAACTCCAGGCCTTCACAACCTGGGATCCCTGGATTGCCAGACCCATCCAAAAGAAGCCTTGAGCTGCGCCCAACCACTTCACTGTGCTTGCCAGTATCCAGTGACCAGGGTCTTCACAGCCCAGGACTCCAGATATCCAGATTGACCTGCAGTGACCAGAACAAGTACTGGCCCACCAGGCCTCCGGACAGGAGCCAGTGCTTGCCAAGCCTCTGGACTCATGGGCCATCATCCCCATCCTACTCAGGTAACACCAGGAGCAAGTATCCACTAAACCTCAGTATCCTAAGATACCCACAGTGCCTCGACTCAGAACCAGACCCATAAATCCTAAAGTAGTTTACCTGAGAGCTGCATTCCTAGAGTGAATCTGAAATGTATATGAAATTCCTGCACTGGAGAGCTACAAATCTTTCAAGTAACACCTGAAAGTCATCAGTGGCCCACTACAAGAGGGTGTCCTAGAGAGAAGAAGCAATCTCACCCTAAATGAAATCATGGGGCCAGCATCTGCCATGATGTCAAACAAGTAAGACATCTAATGTAAAAGAAAAGGAAAGTGACAGTGCTAAATTGAAGGCAGAAAAGAAAGCCATGCCAAAGTCTAAATTTAAAAAAAAAATTTTTTGACTGACCCAAAAAGAGGAAGACATCAGGAACTCTCCAGAGAAGAAATCCTTCAACATGGATTAGGGCAATTTAACAGATAAAAAGTTCAAAGGGATAGTTATTTGTGAAGAACACAGGGAAAAGCTTAGTTTAGATAATCAATTCCTCAGCAGTGGGGAAACAATAACCTTGGCACCTGGAATGCCAGGTGCCCACCAGCAAGGAAAACCTTGGTTGGAGGGATTTCTGTTTCCTGATGAGATTCAGGGAGAAGTTAAATGTAAAGCAGTTAAGCTAAAACCTTTTTGGGTGTGATCTCTCGGCTATGTAAACGATGATTGTAAGAATAGCTGAATTACATCTTGTGTTTTTTCTAAGAGCTATTTCTTTGTGCAATGACAAGATACACAAGGAGTCAGATATTTGGGATGACAGTTCTCAGAAAGCCAATCACCCCCTGACCCTGCTGTCACTGTCTCAGCTTCTTGTCTCTCTCAGTCTTTCACGGCCCACTTCCTCCAGTCCTGCTCCTAGGTTTCGAGCCTGGCAGTTATTAAAAAGCTAAATGAATTGCACACAGCTACCTCACACAGCTACCCAAAGACAATTCAAAGACTTCAAAAAAGATGTGATAGATCAAAGAGATTGCTTCACCAAGGCGTTTGAGACCATAAAGAAAGTCCTAGAAGAAATGCTGGTGATGAAAGATACAGTCAAGGAATTGCATATCAACATGGAAAATTTCATAAGGAGACTCAATCATGCAGAGTAACAAATATCAGATATTGAAGACAAGGTAACAGAGGTGACAGTCATGGAAGAGGAGAGAGAAACAAAATTGAGGAAAAATGAAGAAACCCTATAAGTGAGACTCTGTGAGAAGAACAAATAGAAGGATAATAGGTGTCCCAGAAGGTGAGGAGAGGGCAAAAGGAGCAGAAACCCTTTTTAAAGAAGTAATAACAAAGAAGTTCCCATATCTGTTACAAAAAGTAAACACAGAGTTCAAGAAGTAGAGAGTAAATCCAAATATCTAAATGTAAATAGACCCTCTCCCAGTCACATAATAATAAGCAAAGGTCAATAACAAAGAAAAACTGCTCAAGGCTGATAGAAAAAAGAACAGCATAACTATAAAGGCTAGTATAAGGGTATCATCAGATTATCAGCAGACACAGACACATTAAAGGCTAAGAGATAGTTAAATGACATATTCAAAATTCTAAAAAATATCAGCCAAGAATACTCTGAAAAACTATAATTCAAATATGATGAAGAAATATAGTCAATGACAAACAAAACTTAATGGATTTCTCTATCACCAATATGAAGTTCAAGAAATTTTGAAAAGGGTCCCACAACAGGAAAAATGAAAACAAAGAACAATCAGGCCTCAAGAAGAGTGATAAACAAGAAAGCAAAAGAAGAAACAAAGTTGAGAGCAACAGGGGAGAATAAAAAATACTGAAGGAGAGAAGAAAAAAATAGGCAACCTATGCAAATATATAAATATGATATGACATTGACTCATAAATGTCTGTCATAGAGAAGTACAGTTAGAGAAAATTCACAGGACAGCTACAAACTCAATTATAAAGAGATACATAACCAGGAAGTAAACAAGACTGACAAAATAGACATTATAAACTATCCAAAGGTAAAAGCAAACTTAAACAGGAAATGAAGCAATGGGCAGAGAAAATAACAAAGATTTAAATGACAGCAACAAAGTCCTGCATTTCTGTCATCATCCTAAATGTAAACTGAATGAGCTCACAATCAAAAGACAGAGTTGCTAGATGATGAAAAAAAACAGTACCCATCAATATTATGCTTAAATGAAACATACCAGATCCATAAGCAAGCAAGTTATAAGACAAAGGCTATGAAAAAGATATCAAAGCAATTATGGTGAAAGGAAACCAGGAACTGCATGCTAATATCAGGCAAAATAAATTTCCAACTAGAAAGTATATAATAAAGCAAGGATGGACACTAAATTATGATCAAGAGAGTAATATATCAAGCAGAAATAACTATCATCAACATATATGTACACAATTCAGGATCACCTAAATACATAAAACATATACTGACAGAACTAAAGGCAGATATTGACAGCAACACAATGACAGTAGGAGACTTCAGCCTCCACTTACACCAATAGATAGATCATCAAGGCAGAAAATCAACAAAGAAATAAGAACCTTAATGGAAGCAATAGATCACATAGACTTAATATATATATACAGGGTGTTCTACTTCAACAAGATATAATATACATTTTTCTTAAGTGTACATGGAACATTCTTAAGGATAGACCATTTTCTAAGACACAAAGCAAGTCTCAGCATACTTAGCAAGATTGAAATCATAGAAAGCATCATCTCTGACCACAGCAGGGTAAAATGAGAAATGAATCAAAAGAACAAAACTGGAAGAACCACAAATATGCGGAGACTGAACAACACGCTTCTGAATAATCCCTGAATCATTGATGAAACTAAAGATGAAGGTAAATCTATCTGGAAATAAATGAAAATTCAGAGATGAGCTTTTAAAGCTTATGGGGTGTAGCAAAAGCCATTCTGAGAAGAGTTTATAGCCATATAAAGGCACATCAAAAACCAAGAGAGAGCACAAATTAAATCCTTAACCTCACACCTGAGAGAACTAGAAAGAAAAGAACAATTACATCAAAAATGAGCAGAATGAAGGAAATTATAAAAATTAGAGCAGAAATAAATGAAACTGAAAGCAAAAATATTATTCAAATGACCAGTGCATCCAAGAGGTGTTTCTTTGAAAAAAACAAAATCGATACACCCCTACCTAGGCTGGCTAAGAAAAAGAAAGCAAAAACCCTTATTAAAAAAAGTCAGAAATGAGAGCGGTGGAATTATGACACAGAAAAACAGAGGATCATGAGAGAGTAACACATCTGTCAATCATGAAGAAATGAACAGATTTCAAAGATCCTGCAATCTCCCAAAACTGAGCCAGGAGGATACAGACTACTTAAAGAGATCAAGCACAAGAAGGAAATTGAACAGTAATAAAAGCAGACAAACAAACAAACAAAAAAACTCCACAACCTCCCTAAAAACAAAAGCCCAAGTCTGGATAACTTACTAGTGAATTGTCAAACATGCAAAGAAGAGTTTATTCCCAACGTGCTTAAACTCTTTCACGAAGTTGAAAAATAGGGGAAACTCTCAAATATGTTTTATGAATCCAGTATTACTCTGATTTTAAAATTAGACAAAGTCGGCATCAAAAAAGAACACTACAGATCAATATTACTGATGGATAGAGATGGGAAAAAACCTCAGCAAAATCCTGGCAAACAGAATTCAACTGCATATCAAAAAATATATACACCATGATAAATTGGGTTTTATTCCAGGGCTGCGAGAATTGTTCAACATACACAAATCAATCAATGTAATACACCAAATACACCACATCAACAACTGAAAGTGAAAAATCATATGATCATCTCAATAGAAGCAAAAAAAAGCACTTGGAAAGCGTCAACACCTACTCATGATAAAAAAACACCCTCACCAAAAGAGGAGTAGAAGACTTATACCTCAACATAATAAAAATAATATATAACAAACCCACAGTCAGCATTGTAATCAATGGTGAAAAGCTGAGAGCCTTTTCTCTAAGATCAGGAACAAGACAAGGTTGTCCACTATCACCACTACTATTCAACATAATTCTAGAAGTCTTGGTCAGAGTAACAAGGCAAGAAAAACATATTTTAAAAATCCAAATTGGAAAAAAAGAAATGAAACTATCATTATTTGCAGATGTTATGATATTTTACCTAGAAAACCCTAAAGACTCCATACCAAGAAAAAGTAAGTTTGAAAAAATAAATGAATACAGCAAAGTGGCAAGATATAAAATTAATAAATAAAAATCAGTAACATCCCTATATACAATGAATAGATGAAGTAATTCCTTAAGGAATTCCTTTCACAATAGCACCAAGAAAGATCAAATACATGGGGATGCACTTAACAAAGGAGGTGAAAATCCTCTATAGTGAAAACTACAGAAACTTATGAAGGAGAAGGAATAAAAATAGAAGAAGACACAAAGAAATGGAAAAACATTACATGTTCATGGATTGGAAGAATTAACATAGTAAAAATACCTGTTCTACCCAAAGCAATACATAGATTTAATGCAATTGCCATCAAAATCTCAGGGACATTCTTTAAGGAAATAGAGCACACAACACTGGAGTCTATATGGAATCAAAAAAGGCTTCAAATAGCCAAAACTATCTTAAGAGAAAACAAAGAGAGCAGTGGGGGAATCACAATCCCTGATTCAAACTATATTACAGAGCAATCATCACCAAAACAGTTTGGTACTGGAACAAAAAGCAGACATGCTGATCAGTAGAATGATATCAAGATACCAGAAATAAAGCCACACATGACAGTTAACCTATGATAAAGGAGCCAAGAGCACGTAAGAAAAGTCTGTTTAACAAATGGTGTTGGGAAAACTTGAAATATATCTGCAAAAAGAAAGAAAAAAAATAAATAAAGAAATTAGATCACTCAGTATTGTCATATACAAAAGTTGACTCAAGATGGATCAAAAACATGGAAACAGGAACTGAAATCATAAAATACCTTAAAGACAACTTAAGAAAAATACTCCATGACTTCAATCTAAAAGAGATCTTTGAGGAAGGAACAGCTATGGCAAAAGAGGCCAAAGTAAAACTAAGCAATTACGACTTCTTAAATTCAAGATTTTCTGCATATTTACCCAAGATATATCAGATAAGAGCTTAATTTCCAAAGTACATAAAGAACTCATGCACCTCAACAATAAAAAAGCATTGGAGGCACCCAAAAAGGGGCAAAAGAACTGAATAGACACCTAACTAAAGAAGACACACATTTGGCCTACAAACACTTGGAAAAAAAGTTCTGCATCATTCATCATCAGAGAAATACAAATAAAAACTCCAATGAGATACCACCTCACACCAATGAGAATGGCCTATATATTAAACAAATGGAAATAGCAGGTTTTTGAAGGAGTTGTGGAGCAAAGGAAACTTCTTATAGTGTTCATGGGAATTTAAATTGATACAATCTCTTTTGTAAACAGAATCTTTTTGGAGACTCTTCAGACAAATAAAGATGGATCTGCCATTCAATTCAGCAATTCCATTCCTGTGCATATACAGAGAGGATAAAAAAAATCTAATCAGAAAAAAATATCTGCACCTGATGTTCATAACAGCACATTTCACAATAGCCAAGACATGGAAACAAACTAAATACCCAACAATGGATGACTGAATAAAAAAGATATGGTATATATGTGTGTGTGTGTGTGTGTGTGTGTGTGTGTGTGTGTGTGTGTGTGTGTGTGTGTACATTCAATAGAACTGTATGTAGCTACTCAAAAAAATGTAATTGTGCCCTTCGCAACTATCTGGATGGAATTGGTAGGGACCATCTTAAGTGAAATAAGTCAGAAAAAAAGAGAAATATAGGATGGTTTCATTCATTTGTGGAATATAATGAAATGAAACAAGTAAACAGATAAATCCCAGCAAAAACTCAGTTCATTGGCTGTTAACTGTGAGGGAGAGGTGGATTTTGGGATGAGGAAGAAGGTGGAAAAGAGTAGAAAGAGGGGAAATTGTGGTGGCAAACACTGGAACTCTGTAGAGGTTGTGTTATAAAATATAAATTGAGACACAATGTCAGTATTCAAAAATGGATGTAGCATTGTGAACAAAAGATTTAATATATATCAATAACTTCAAAAAAAGTTGGGAAGAGCATTCACAGCAACTTTTTAAAATTAATTTTATAATGTAAACTTTAACACATTTAGAAATTATATGAACATATGCATAGCCTAGCAAATTACTCTAAAGTTAAAAGACATTTATATAACTACCTCCAACAAGGGAAAGAAAACTGTCAGCATTGCTAATACGTTGGAACGCCCTTTCTGGATTGCAATCTCTCTCTTTCGTGGAGTTCACCAAGTCATACCTAGAACAGAAATCACTTACCTGCTTTTTTTTGACAGGTTTCACATCTTATGATATATCTGCACATAAAAATATTTAGTTTTTTCATGTCCTTGAGTTTTATATAAATGGAGTCATGTTGCAGATATATTTATATATTCTAATAAACATTAAAACTGTAAAATATTACTATGGAATTATATCATATTTCTCAATTAAAATAGTGTATTTTTCTAGTCTTTCCATGGATAAGAGATAAAAACAATGGCCAAGTCAATAATAATATTTATCCCTTGCACCCTGATGATAAAGTATTCCATCTAAAGGAGCTTCTTAGATAAATATTAGATCCAGGTCTGTATCACAAATGTATTAGATAGAATGGCATATTACATCTGAAAGTGAGCATGATATAAAGCACAATGGTAATAGAAAATGTGTGAAGGATATGGAACTAAAGAGGAACTTAATATTTTAAATAAATTCAGAAATTCATAAATGATAGCACACAAATAGATAATAGAGGATGGATGGATAAATGGAGAGATGGATGGATGGATAGATCTGTATAGATGGAAATTTGAATAGACAAAGTTGCGTGAATATAAACTGCATTGCATGTAAATAAAGATTAAAAAATCTATTTACTCAAGAAAGCTTTCTGGACAGTTAATAATGTATCTCTTTTTTTCTAC
Source organism: Solenodon paradoxus (assembly GCA_004363575.1). Classification (NCBI taxonomy): domain Eukaryota; kingdom Metazoa; phylum Chordata; class Mammalia; order Eulipotyphla; family Solenodontidae; genus Solenodon; species Solenodon paradoxus. The sequence goes on from RJWH01000024.1 coordinate 1,783,829, forward strand.
TATATCAAACTTTCATTGAAGGTTGACTCCTTGCCAGACACTGTGCTAAGTATTGATTATCTCACTGACTCTTCACAACTCTAAGAGGTGGATATTACTACCCTCACATGCCAGATCTGAAGTTCAAGATGTTATGTGACTTGTCCAGGCACATGCAGCCATCCAGGGAAAAATGATTCCATCCTCTTAACCACCTTTGCCTTTGACCCAGGGTCCCACTTTCCACATGCTGTCCTGGTTTAAATGTTAATAATGCCCATTTTGCTTTCTAAAGTGTCTCTATTTAAGCAAAATATTCCCTAAGCTGTACTTTATAAATTGTTTCCTATGTGACCTCCCAGCTAAGACCCAACACAAAAGCAGTCAACCTAAACCCAGACTGTGTTCCGTCCCGTCTCAAAAGTGAGGCAATGGGGCACAACGGCTAAAAAAAAAAACAACTTAAACTCTGAAGCTAGCCAGACTCAGTTATATGGCTTGGATTAGTCAGAAGTCTCTCTAGCACTCAATTTGTTCATCTGTAAGATGAGGATGACCATAGTTACTTCCCCAGCTTGTGTGATGACACGAAGGGAGAGTTAGGAATGTCAGCACTTTTGCTTTATTATGCAGCAATGATATTTTAGGCCGCCCTTTCTGCTGTACCTCAGGGATTACCAAACTGTGTACTCGGTTTGTATTTGCACAGAGGGAAAACTTGCTTCAGATCTTTCTTTCACGATTCATTTTGTATCACTTAGAGTATCCATTTAGCCAGGTGCTTTTAAGAGTTACACTACAAATGAAAATATTTAGGCTATGGAGAATAACAAATGAGCCTGAGAATGCACTATATATTAGATATTTTGTAAATACATTTTGATGTAATTAATGATCGAGTCCCTGCTGGTATAATACATAAGTTTTACCTAACTTGTCATCAAAATCAAAATTTTATTTTCAATTTAAAATCAAGAAACAAATGCTAGCTTTAGAATAAGATCAGTGGTGGAAGCAGGAGGACAAAAACAATAGTGAGATTTTCGTTTCATGATTCATATCAAAATATGAGTGATTATTGTTTTTCATTTTTAACAAATATTTTCAGTTCCTAGGCCTGCTGTAATGAAGTACATAAAACAGGTGATTTTAAGCAACAGAAATTCTCTCACAATTCTGGAACCTAGAAGTTGGAAATCCAGCTGTTGTGGGACCATGCTCCCTCTGAAGTTTCTAAAGAAAAATGATTCATGACCCCTCTCCTTGTTCGAGTGGATGTTAGCAATTCCTGGCATCCTTAGCTGTATCACTACAATCTGCCTCTGTCACCACATAGACTATTTCCCTGTTTGAATTTTGAGTACTTTTTCCTTTTCATATAAAGATACTAGCAAGTGGACTTACCCCACATTAATTCAGCATGATTTCACCTTAACTACCTACATCTTCAAAAACCTTATTTCCAAAACAGATTTTGTTCACAAATCCTAAGGAGACATGAATTTGGAGGTGCAAACTGATCAATCTATACACGAAGTCCTTCTTGTAAAAAGTGATTTTCAACTAGATCTATTACCAAATTTCCTCTTATGAATGTTTTATTGATTCGAATTGTTTTTCTGATTGTTATATATGTTTTTCAGTTAATTCAAGTGATTAAAGTAGATTTAAAACATTCCATGTTAGTTTTCAAGTTACTAGTTATAAAACAATATTGCACAGTTTTTAAAGTCATTGTGATGACTCAGACAATAACTAACTTCTTATATTTTTTGAATGTATATAACTTTATTTAAACTGCAGCTTTATTTTCCCCCAGAGATTTGTAATACTTTAGCATTTCCTGATGAATGAATGTTTTTACATTGATGCAGCTCTAAAATAATTCTACCATGCCTTCCACTTCAGTTTACATTTCTTTAACAGATAATGGGTATGGGATGAAAAAAATCTCTCTTGCATCTCTCTCTCTCTCTCTCTCTCTCATTCTGTCTAACATTTGAAGCTATCATCTTTTATTAATAGTGCTTTTTTCTCATTCTAATTCTAGAAAGAGGAGATGAAAATAATATGCCAACTGCAAAATTAATTTTACTGATTTTAATAAATGATAGAAGTAATTATTGGAAAACTCATATTCTTGTCTGTGACATTTTTGACAAAATGTTCAGCGGAGACACATTTTTTTCAGGAAAATGTAAAGTCTTTTAAAAGTATAAATGATCTCAAACTAAATTTCTTATTTCTTATTTCTTACAAATGTATGAGAACAAAAGACATTTTTAAATTTTAGGCATTGTTCCATATATTTAATAGTCATTTTAATTTAAAATTTATTTTATTACAGGTTTAATACCAAACTAAATAAAAGCGGAACTTAAGTGTATGAGTTTCAATATATGTGTATATAACTGGATATTCATTTGTATTAGTATACTCATATAAAGTCAAAAAATGAAAATGGTTATCTGAAATCAGGCTTTCTCATTTCCAATTCACCAAGGTAGATCTAAAGTGGAAGCTGTAGTACACTGAGTTTAAAGTACTCTTGATGTTCAAAGTCATCCTAGAGGCAGGAAAGCGCTACTTAGATGTTTGAATAAAATTGTTAAATAATTTTCCCATCTCCGTGGTTATGTCCTTAGGCCTCTTGGTCTCTGAGTGCTATGCTGGTCTCTGATAATAGAATTTGCAATTAATGATACGAGTCTGTCCCCTGAGGCCTGGCAATGCTCACCTTGCACTAGAGTTTAAGTCTGGCTGTGACCTCCACTGGATTCCTGACACTAGATATTATAAAATGTCCACCTCGCCTTTATCTCTGGTGACCCTCGTAGTCACATTCACATTCTGTAATTCACTAATGTATCACTTTTCATTTCATACATGAACTTCTATATGTAGTTCTAATCACAAAGATCCCTTTCCCAGCTAAATTCAAGACTTCCATCTACCAACCAGTGATTATCAAATAGTATGCTATCATCAGGTCAAGTCAGAAAGACCTCACAGAGTTTAAACGAGAAACATCAACATGAGGTCGCATTTGTGCTTGTCTGTTTGCAAGTGCATCCACACATGAAATGAAACTGGGAAAAACAGGAGCTTTAAAACTGCCCCCACAAGCCTTCATGGGAAACCCTTGGAGACAATATGTTTCAGAATTCAGAAATCTGGAGATAATCATGTACATCACATGCATTATATATTTTATTATACCCTCAATGAGATTTGAGGCATCACTCCTAATGAAACATTAATATTCTCTCTCTCTCTCTCTCTCTCTCTCTCTCTCTCTCTCTCTCTCTCTCCTTTCTCATATACACACACACAAACATACTCACAATGTATAGCTTCCATCAATAGTTTTAGTCAGTTTCTTCTCATTCTTCCTACAAGAGAAATCAATAATCCAGATCACCAAATTAGGCCTTGATAGCATAAAAATACCAAGATTATTCTCTACCTCTTGGTAGGCAAAGAAAATTTAGAAAACGCTTTTCTCTTTCCTCACAAACCCCAGCTTTCATATATTTTCTTACTCGAAAGTACCCAAAACCTACTGCTTCCTGTATTGGATAAATAAGTATTCAGAGTCAACATTAGATGGGGGAAACTTCAAATAAATATGATTTAAAAGTTACCGAAAATGATCAGTTTAACATTTCTCACTTATGTAGACTACTCTCAGCAGAGGTGAGGTCATGATGCATAACACGATTTCTCTAGCTGTAGAGCACACACTGAACTATAATAAAGTCTCTCACATTTACTTTTCTTGAATACTTAGTGTATCTAAAGACATTTTTTAAAATGTTTGCAATTATTACATGTTTTAATCTCACAATAACTTTGCAAGGCATTTTTCAGATTTTGTAAATTATGAAATTAAGGAGCAAAGAGCCATTAAATTGACAATTTCACATGACTAATAAGTGAAAGAATCAGAATTTCAATTCAGGTATCTGACAACCTCTTTCTACTATCTCCCATAAGAGAATCAAGATTTGAGACATTTAGAATGCATTCTGCTCTCAAAATGACTTAAGTACTATCGAAATCTTTGTATTTGCTCTATGCTAAATACAAATCACTAATTTTTATTGTTGTGTTTTGTTTACTGTTTTAAGCAAAATGTATTCTTCAGTAACACCACAAAAAAGAAGCTTCCTGTCCCCATGTCATACGGTGCGTTTCTTACTACGATGAACTCTGGACAAAATGAGCTAATAAAGAACTATATAATTCAAATGTTTTATACCTGTATGGGCCTGTGTGTTTTAAAAGAGTGAGAAAAGGTGGATAATGAGGGAGAGAAAAACAGAAGCAAAAATAAGAGAAATAAAAAGAAAAGGACAAAGATGCAAATTTAAATACTAGCTAATTCTAGTTGAAGAAAAAGTGTATAGATATTTATTGAAATGCCCTTTTTTAATTTAAACTTTAGAGAAATTTTAGGTTCATAGAAAAATTGAGATGAAGGTACAGAAATTTTCCATCTACTCATTGTCCCCACATGTGCATAACCTTCCCTAGTCCATAGTATATGTTAAGATTCACTCAGTGATGTACCTGTTTTGAGTTTGGACAAAAGTGTAATGACACGTATCCATTTTGGTATCATACAGAGTATTTTCAATTCCCTAGGATACTCTATATTTTACCAATTTACCCCTCTTCCTCCCCAACCCCTGTCAATATCTCAAATTTTGTCCCTATCCTTCTCCATATGACATATACCCCGAATTGTATAGTATGTAGCCTGTTCCTATTAGCTTCCTTCACTTAATAATATGTATTTATGTTTCCTCTATGTCTTTTCATGGTTGATAAATCATTCATTTTTAACATCGAATAACATTTAATTGTCTAGCTGTATCATACTTTATCTGTTCGCCTTCTGAAGGACTTGGTTACTTCAAAGTTTTAGCAGTTCTGAAGAAAACTTCTATAAAAATCCACGTGCCATTGTCTGTGTAGAAATAAGTATTTAACTCATTCAGATAAATGCCAAGGGGTACAAGTGCAGAATCACATGGTGAGAGTATCTTTAGTCTTTCAATCAACTAAAATTTTGCAGAAATTTTGATGATTTTAAATTTTATTGAAAGAACATTGCATTATAATATCATATAGACTTAAGATATGCCTCACTGTAAATCAACATCTATATATAATACATTACGATTACTACCAAAAGTAGAAATTTGATTTAAATTTTAATGAAGTCTGGATTATTGATTGTTATTTACATGCAGTCTGTCTTTAGTTTTGTATCTAAAACTTCATCACCATATGCAAAGTCACCTCAGTTTTCTCCTGTGTTATACTCTGAAAATTTTAGAATTTTCCATTTCATATTTAGGTCCACTATCCTCTATGTGTTAATTTCTGTGAAAGATGTAAGTCTGAATTTAGAGTCATTTTTTGGCATGTGGATAACCAGTTTTTCCAGCATTATTTGTTGACATGACATTATTTTATTAAGTAGAGAAAAAATCATATATGATTCACTGTTTATAGTGTATGTGTAATTTGATGAAAAGATATCTGTAAAACTGTAGAAAACATAAGCTCTGACTATACTACTACTGTTGTAAAGTTACTGCTTAAACTCTTAGACAATCTTACACAATCTTACACAATCTTAAAATCAACAGAATACATTTTAGAATAATGTGAACAAAAAATAGTTACAGAACACTTTAGCTGTATTTCTGCTTTTATTTAGCATCTTCCTACTGTGTATTAGTTTAGTCCCCTAACTCAAAAATTATTTGAACAATGACAATTTTCATAAAACATTTTTCAAGGCAAAATTGTTCACATAACAGAAAATGTGATACAAATTACTAGAGTGTTTATTGTGTACAAGAGAGAAGTTGGACAATGTGATATGTTTATGTAAATCATTCAGGTAATTAACACAGAATTTTGAGGTTCATAAAAAATCACTACACTCAGCAGACCTTCATGACACCACATAATAGACTGACTTTTAATGTAGTGTAGAGATTTGTTTCAGTGAGTAGAGATTACTGACTATAATTAGTTTTGGTGACTTAGAAAAAATATTATCTATGGTGATTGATGATACTCTAGCTATGTATGTGAGAGTCAATAATTAAATTACATTCAAAGCATAGAGGATTTCATGCCACTTTATTTGTGCATCATCATATTTATTGTTTTATCTCAAATTTATTCAGTAATGTTTGGCCACTCTAATTTCATTTCAATAGATTTTACTAGCCACAAATTAATTAAAAAACTTCAAGTCTGGTGTGTATTACTGCTTTTCACATACATTTTTAATTGAATATTTTCCAAAGAATTTTATGACTAAAAGACATTTTATAAAACATTTTCTATTATAAACTTTCTGTTTCCTCTCTATGATTATGTGAATGTTAATAAATGAACTGATGACTAAAACTGTCTAATGTCCTTGATTCATATTATAACAACCTCTGCCTAATATAGAAACTTATTATCTTAGTCAAATTACATTACAGATACTGGAATAATGAGCTTAGTGTGCTACATTTCCTAATTTATGTTAAACAGCGTGTATAATCTCCCTTCATTAAGTAAACTATGTTTAGGGTTAGGATTGAATTATGACATTTGAAAATATAGATATGAGTCTATTTTTACCTTTTAAACTTTATTTTCCTATGCATCCCTTTTCAATCCTAAGTACTACACAAATTTTACAAGACATGGACAACCTTTACTGACCTGATCCCACAAATGCTTCCATCGAATCCTAAAAAGCACGTGACGGTCACCTGACACTAGACTACCCATCTGCAGGGACGTGCACTTTCATGTTCTACTGCCTTTCCTTATACTTAGTTTGGCACTCGTAACAGGGTCATAAATACTCTAGACCATCTTCTTTTCCAAGAAAAATAGTGATGTTATACTTTTCTGATCCCCGTGAGGAGAATGTAGACATACGACTTACCTTGTCAGTTAAACATTAGTCTGCCAATTCAAGGGGTAGATTTAACCGCCAATGAAGTAATCATTATATTTTTTTCATCTGTCATAAATTTCACAAAAACATTTCTCAACCAATGCTGAGATGAATCTTTATCAGCCCAGACTCTTGAGTGTCCATAGTGGGTAGAGTTTCAGCTCCTGGCAGGAAATTGAGTTTCATTCACTTGATTCAAATGCAGAAAGGATAGAAGTGGGCTTTTGTTGCTGCTGGTGTGGTTCCCCATCACCCCCGCCCCCCTTCCCCCAGCCCCAACTCACACAAACTTGAGTCTTTGGGATGTATGTGAACCCTGCTCATTTGGCAGTGGCAGACCTAATTGCCACTTCACCAAGGCACACCTAGATTGACTTTTTAAAAATAAAGAATAAAGCACTAGCTTTCCCAGAGGAGAAAAACATGGCATTTCAAAAGGCTATAAACTGGGAAATGGGAAGCAGGTAGAGAATATTCTGATTGTGCCATTAAAACGGGGATCATTTAATTGGTTACCAAAAGCACACAGTTTGTCCTTGTCATTTTGTAAATTTATGCTTGCTTTACATCCAAATCGAAGTAGCACAAATCTATTTCTATGATTTTGAATTAGGAGAACCATCACAGAATATACTTCATCTCAGGCAGAACAGACTATAGACCTGATCTGATCAAGTATGTATATCCACCACATCTTCTATCTTCACTGTGTAATTCTAGGGGTCTAGGGTCACAAAATAAATTATTGTTCAAGGTGGAATTGATTCTTAATCTGCTTGAAATTAGAAATGGGAAAATTCCATTCCACCTTCTATAGTTTTTGTCTCTTTCCTTATACCTCAGGGTAGAGAATAGTTTAAACTTTGATTCTTATGGTCCTTAATTTCATGAGTTTCATTGAAACCCCTGATAGTCATTTAATTGTATGAAGTTCAATGCTTGTATCTAAATGCCTTCCCTCTAAAGTAGATTTCTTACCTTGTCTTATAAAGATTGCGCTCTCTCTTTCTTTTTTCCCCCCAGCTGTTAGAGGTAGGGGAGTGAAATATAGATCGAGATACAATGTCAATTTTCAGAAATGAATGTAGCTTTGTGAACAAATGAGATAACAAATGTCAGTTTTTTTTTAAAGAGTGGACTTTGATGGTAAGCAATATAGTATATAAAGATGTTCATTTATAATGAATGATGCACACTTGAAATACATATGTTACTTCGATTTAAAAAAAAAAATGTAATGATGGTGCAATTGGAGGAGTAGGACCAGAATTAAAGGAAATTACAATAAATGTTGAGGCCCCTAGGGATAGCAAGACCTGAATGGATAAAAGGAGGTAATAGTGGGTGAATCCTCATGGAGTAGCTGGTAAGTCTTTTGCCTTCTCCTGAGCACAGCCCACATCCACCCCAAGGATCCAGATTCATGGCCTGGAGTCGGGAAAGAATCATGACTAACAATTCAATAAAAATAAATAGATAAATGTTTCTTCCTCCTTTCTCTTCCTGCCTGCCTGCCTATCCAAGACATAGTCATTGGCAAAGACAAGACACCAACCTGCGGAAGGAACTCAGAGAAAATTAATAAAACTCTTCCCTCACACAATGTAATCTCCTTTAGATTTCTCCAATCAGGAGTTGTTTAATAGGAGATTAAGGTGACTCAGAATTACCTTTCCTGAAATATTAAGCCACTAAAATTTATGGGTTGTTTTGTAATACAACATAATCTATCCTAATTCACAACAGAATTGTTGCCAGTAATCGGATGCTGCTTTAAGGAAAACTTAATACATATGGCAATCTGCTAGTGATTGTTTGGCAGTAGGTGAAGAAACAGTATTTTACATTATGCAGGGGTAAAATATTCAGTAAAACTCCACTTGCAAATTTCAAAATGGATCCCAAATTTCATAGCAGTGAGATTTAGAGCAAGTGATCAGAAAAGCCAATATTGTACTGCGTGCTGTTTACTATTAACTGGTAACTATGTTTGACAAGGTAATACATAAAGAGGTGAGGTTAGAAAATGAATTACCCCATATGCAAGCCGGAATGAAAAGGAAAGGTAAGAGTTCACAAATTCAGGGACATGTAAAGTTGAAAAACGCAATTGCCTCTCAATTCTTAATATTGTGAAATTAAATTGAGAAAAGCTTTGGGTGGCAAAGACTGATCGAAACTCAGCCTTGTATCAAATAACAAACCAAGGGTATGATCATCAAAATTATTGTGCAATGAGTGAATTGATCGTCACAATAGAAATACATCTGAAAGTGGTGCCTAGTAAACCCTTTCATTCAGACAATATGGCGTCGGGAGAAGTAAGGGAGTTGCTCTCCCACACACTGTGGGTAGTTATCACTGCCCTATTGGATATAGAGTCACCTGATCTGTGCTGGGTCAAACACCCAGAATATCCCCTCTGTTTTGAATAGTGTTGTTTATTTAGGAATCCCCTCTACATTTGGAGCATACAGTGGTGTTTTATTCAGCATTTGCTTTAGTCTTTTAGTGTGTTTTTCTATTAGGCAGAGCCCAGTTAAGATTTTTTCAAAACTACATTTCCCAGGTATTCAAATGGAATTTAAGCTCTACTATCAGACATTCGTATCAGACATGGCTTCAAATTGAATCGATGGGGGCAAAAAAGGAAAAAGCACAAAAGTCATTCATTCTGCAGGGATGAATCTATCAAGTGGAAACAGTCTGATATATTTATCTATCTGTATGTATCAGACTGTGTATATACATATATAAAGAGAAAGATAGATGATAGAGATAGAGACAGAGACAGAGATAGAGATCTATTAGACTGTTTATATATGTGTTACAGTTAAATGGAGTGATCCTTGAATCACCGATTGGAAAAATAACTTCTTACTTTTTCATCTTCCCGAATATTTTTCTCTCTGGCAGGTCTGTCGTACATGTTTTCTAGGAATTATTTCTATAGGTTAGCCTATCCCTTCCTAGGCTTTTTGAGCATGCATAGACCTTTATTGAGTGTCATTCTACTTAAATGGAAAGATATTAGGTCAGCAAATACATCTTAATGGATAAAACTCTCATTTTATAACAGAATTTTACCCTTACTTGTATTTTTACAGAGCATTAAAAAATTCTTATCGGCTTAAGTTTTAGTAATTTTTACCATTCATTTACTTTAATGAGTGTGACCTATTTAAGGACAGAAACTCAGCCTTATTTATTTCTTGAAAAGTATCTCACTTTTCAAAGCAATACGTGAATATTTTTAAGTGATAAAGTACACAGAATCTTATTAAATAGACTAAGCAGTTATCTCTGTGCCCAGTTCTAGGCTGTCCTGTCTCTGGTTTGAGTTAACAACAGCATTCAACACTTAGCAATTTATTTTGATATTTATTTAATATCACTAAGGATTATATTTAACCTGCCTTTTTTATTTATATAAAAATAGTTTACTGTTTTCTGTATTGTCACATGGATTAGAAAACCTTTCCATTCCATCATTTTTATTTAATAAAGCCCTTCTTTTCGAGTACTCTATCTTTCTACTCCATGTGGCCAGATGGCTCCATAGGCTTACTGCCCAACAAAACTAGGGGATTTGCTTCTATAGTCCACTGATTTGAATTCCTTGATTATAATACCAAACCTATATGTAGCCCTAAAATATTCCCCATTTGGCATTTTCTTACTATCAAATATCTTCCTGAGAAAGAATCTTTGTTTTAACGTGTTGTAGATTATTATGTCAGATTGCTTTAAGTAATTAAACTCTATCTTTTGATGAGTACATATCTGTTATTGCATAGTTTTTTTTCCTCACTGTTCTTCCAAGTGCCATTAACTGAATCTTTTACCAAATCTCAAAACCACTCAGTTTTCTTCAGTGAGGAAATTATTTATTTCCTATCATGTAATTGTAAGCATATATACTTGATTCTAGCATTATAGAAGTAGGAAGAAGAAACAAGATTTGTGTCCCAGAATTCAGTATGCCAATTTCAGTAACTCCATTGGTTTCTATTCCTATTTCTTCCTTTGTTTCCATGATACTTAGTTGACTTCATCTTGGTATTCCCTCTAGTATACTAGTGATTGAATTTCAGCCTCCACTATTCAACTCGATCAGTTCAGTACCATGAGCTTTTCATCTTCTAAAACTGGATTCAAGTTACTGTCTGCTATTGCTTTCTTGTTGTCTTTGTCTTTTACCTTCTTTTTTAATAATTATTTTATTTGCTTCCCTTTTGGAGGGGGGAACAAGTATATTAAATATATAATCACAACTTGAGGCCCTACCTCTTTTTTACTTTTCTTTATGCTTTCAATAATTCAACCTGACACATAGTATACTTAAATGATGGGTTGAAAGGAAAACCATGGCCATCCTGACCACTTCCACTCCTACAGTCACCCCAACCCTCATTCCTTATGATAACTACAGTTCTGTTGTCTAAGTCAACTAGTTTTGTTTATATTTTTTTATTTATTTGCATATATATTTTATTTGTTCCACATACAGGTGTAATCATCAAATAATTGTCCTTTTTATGTACTTTACTTAGTATATTTTCTCTGAATTCTTTCCATCATGTTATAAATGAAAAAATTAACTATTTTTATGATTTAATACATCATTGTGTATACATTCTACATCTTCTATATCCAAACAATTAACAGTGGGCATTTAGTATGTTTCCACATCTTTGCTGTTGTAAATAGTGCTGTAATAAAGACAGTGGTAGATGTTTCTCCTCTGTTTAATGATTTTATATACTTCAGGTTGATACTCAAAAATTATATTGCTAGATTATACAGAAGTTCTACTTTATTTTGTCAAGGAAATTCCATACTGTATTCAAATGGTTGTACCAACTTACATTCCCACTAACAATGTAGGAGGGTTACTTTTTTCCACACCCAGGCAACACTTGTTGTTAGTAGTCTTTTAGAGGTAAGTCATTTGATATGAGAGAGTTTACTGTGATTTTGATTTATATTTTCCTAATAAAAAGTGATTGTGAGCATTTTTTCATGTGCCTGTTGGACATCTGTATATCCTCTTTGAGGAAATACCTATTCAGATCATCTGCCCATTTTTAACTGGGTTATTTCTGTTCTTATTTTTGAGTTTATGAGCTTTTTATATATGGGTGCAGAGTGCAGATATCTTACATTTAGTGGGTTATCTTTCCATTCTGCTGATAATTTTAATTCACTGCACAAAAGTAAAGATGTTGATTCACAAAGATGCATGCTTTAAACCTATATAATATTATAATACAGTGTTCCTTAAATATAATTTTAAAATATAGAAAAAGACACAAATTTGTATTCATAAGTTAGAAATATAATATTACTAATTTGCTCTACACCTATTGCTTTAAATGTCATCTAGGAAATAATCTCTGCATTTACAGCTCCAGTGAGACTCTGACCTCACCATCAACTGGTTTTTCTGTATCCACATTTAGATAAGTTGAGATAAACACAAAATCAACCATGCTTATCATACATTTTTCACTATTTCTCTTTCACTATTCCCATTTTAATGATTCCATTCTTTCTTTCCCATATATAATCCACTACTGAGATTTTTCAACTTCAGTTACTAAAAATAATTCAAAATTAATATTATTCTTCAATATCGCTATCACTCTAGGACAAACACCACTATATCTTACATTTATTACTAGAGTCTTCTGAATTAGTCTCACTAATATGCACTTTCTGCTCTCTAGTCACTTCTCCACACATTTTAGAAATAACGTCTGTTCCCTTCAATGGAGTCTTATTTCTCTTATGAGAAAGAGAAAAAAATCCTTTAGTTAGATTGAACAAAATAATTACTGAATGGAGACTGAATGTAGAAGCGAGGTTGCTGTTTGAAAGTGACCATGCAGGTATGGTGTATGCCTCTTTCTATCAAAGAGAAGCAAATAAAATGAGCCTCGAGGCATAGGGAGAATGGAAGGAGGAGAATAAAAATAGCTGTCTTTTGTATTTGCATTCAATGAGTTTCACTTTTTTTTAAAACAGTGATTCCTCTTCCAAATTCTCTCATAGACTAGTAACATGAGTAGCTCAGGGATCATAGTTAAAAGTTCAAGTTTCATGTGCTACTGTTAAAAAAAAAGTACTTTCGACTTTCCCTTTCAATGTCCTAAAACCTTTCAAACTGAAATGTCCAGAAATCCACATATGCCCCAATTAAGAAAGAGAAAGAGCCAAATACATATGAAGCCATCCTATTTCACTAATGATGAGGAAGAAAGGATCGCATAAATGGCAAGATATCTGGGGCAGAGGTTCTGGCAATAGCAGAATGTTAATGAACCATCAGTTCTCTGCACCCAGGGCAAAAGGGAGGTGATGATCTGTGTCTAGTGGGAAGTACAAGCCATGGTAAGAAAAAAGTAATTGCATTTATGTCCTGTGCTAGTTGCTGCCATAAGTTCTGAGGGAAGTTTTCACACAGTTGTACTTCTTGAGGAAATTTTCTATCATTCTGTTGCATGTTTCAGTCAGTTAAAAGGATGCTGTATCACTACAGTCATGCAAAGTAACTTTGTTTGAATTGCATTTCAATCCACAAAAAGTCTCACATGGCTATCTGGGATTTTTTTCTTTTTTCTTTTTCTTTTTTAGCTACCTTTACATTTCCTTCTCCTGCCATATAATGTAGCCTGCCAAATAAGAGATGTGATCTCATTTTAGTAGCAGACTGCCAAATTAGAGCCATGTTGAATGTACCTCCAGCTTCCACTTAAGGAGGTGATGTTGTAGTAGATGATGTTGTATTCCACAGGAATAATAACTTCAGATTATTAGAGAGAACTATCTTTAAAACAAACCTTTTTTTTTTAACTTAAATTTTCTTTACATAAATTTCTTGAGTCAATATGGTAAAAGAGATTCACTTCTAGTCAAAATGAAAAAAGAAAGAAGATAAGAGAGGTAAACTGAAGATTCCACATGGCCTCAGATGCTTTGAGACAGTGTATCTATGGTTGTTCATATTTTAAGTACTGTATCCATTGATTGACTAAATGCTGTCTTTCCATGTGGCTGCCAAGAGCTACCTATTACATATAGGTTTTATCTGGGCTATAATTCTCTGGCAGTCTCAAAAATGGCTGTGTTAAGAGCTTTTGGTTTAAAAAAATATATTCCAAAAATACAAATGGAGAAAGAATTGCATATTGAGCAAAAATTTAAATAGTGCATTAATTCATATACATTATTTACCTTTTGCATACAATAGCTCTAACCCTTTTTTTGTTTTAAAGATGTAGTATAAATGAAGATGAGTAGGAATGAAAGAAGGAAGAGAGAGGAAGAAGAAACATTTATTCTATTTTTGTTTAGTTGTTCATCTTGCTCCCCCATCCCTGGGTCACAAACCGGGTCCTTTGGACCTGGCTGAATTAATTTCGAAGTCATCACGGTGCACCTAACTTCCACTTCAGCATCATTATGCTGTCGTCATGCCTAATTTTCTAGGAACTTATCAAATATGTCAATACATTTATAGAAAAATCTTAAGTAATTTTTGAAAAAAATAAATGATTTGCAAAATATTATACTTGGTGGAATGGTCCTTGATAAATTAGAACTCAGTTTTACTGCTCTTGGTTATTCTTTCATTCACAAACATAGAACTATCTAGAGTAATCTGATTCTGTCATGGAATGAAGAGTTCACCACTAGATTTTAGGGGAGGAATGGGTGATTGCGAAGAGCCGATGATGACAGCCTGTTGCTCGGTGTTCAGAATGCTTTCCAAAAGCTGAAAAGTTATGCATCAGAAGTATCATTGCGGAGTTTTCCAATTTCATCTCATCAATGTCTTAAGCCAATGTCCTCACTGACAAAGTTTTCTTTATTCAGTATAAAAACACTTAGTCCCTCTATAAGCTAATTTCATTTTAGTTCCCTGTGCTCTCAGTTTGATATCTATTATTAGTCTATGGTGAATTAAAGACACTATAATCAGTTTTTTAAAAATGCTTTTGTTTAAGTGATGCAAGTTATAATTAGTACTAAATGGATTGTGTATACTGAAGGTAACTGTTAGTAATAAATGAATTACAAATGCACAGGTCTCCTTTGAGAGCAATTCAAGTAAGAAGTGAAAGATGTAAATAATTAGACAAAATTCAATGTAGTGTCCAAACAGCAGATTCCCAGTTAAAATTAATTCATTGCATAGTTTCCCTCCAGAATAAAGAGTTAATCAATTTTCCTTAAAGGAAACTTCCTATCAACAAAAGCAAAAATAGAAAAGTTAAAAATTGAAAATTGAAATAGAACTGGAATGAACTTCTCCATAAATCTGTAATATATAAATAAATGTGCATGAGTATATGTATGGTTAAGAAAAGTTGAAGGAAAAAACAGAATCGGTTGTCTTCCTACTTTTATTTCTATAAATAATATATTCCAGAAGCTCTGAAGTTTCTGCACTTAAGAAATACATTGATGAAGTGAACTAATAAAACCCTCAGTTATAGGAAATGCAATTTTTAGGAATTGCTCGACAGGAGAATAATGAGTAGACAAATAATTGCAAAAAATATATAGACAGTCAGTCTTGAGTTTTCAGAATCATTTGCTTTTTTCCATGAAGACCGAATTGCTGATATGAGAAGAACCATATTGGTCATAAAATAAAACAAGTAAGTACCTATATTAAAACTTGAGAGAAAAAATCGCTTTTTCTCATAGACCAGTAAATTACAATCAATACTCGGCTTATGTAGTAGTCGAGATATTTTTATCAATTTATCTGCAATTACCAAAGAAATATCCTGCAGAGGTAATTACCTGCTCTTCCCGCATTTTGAAAGGTGTGTTTTATCAAAGAATGCTTGGATATTTCTATTGTCCCTGCACCAATTCAAAAGAAATCTTAAGAAACTACTGAAGGGACTGCATTATGGTTTATGGTTTCATTTCAAAGTTATATAGAGTTAAGTTTATAACTGCTAGTTATAAAACAGTTATGTGCCTCTATTGGTTGACTTTCATTATTTTAGCAATGTCTCTGTACAAAGTCTGTAGTTAAAAGATATATTATTTTGCTTTTATTGACCAAGAAATGTATTCTTTTTTTTTTGCTAATTATAAGTACTGTTCTTTAGGCTCATATGTTTTTATAATTTATTAGTAATTTTCATAATTTATTAGTTAACAATTACTGGACATCAATCACATTCCAGGC